>OX297853.1:126805301-127173590 GCA_946477585.1 Cheilosia urbana | reverse complement strand
TCCACCAATTGAAGGTGGCTTCCGACTGACTTCCATACACATAGTAGAGATGGAGAAGACGTGGACTCGGAGGCCCAGATGATCATCACATTTGTCACCGTCACCGTAAAAGTACACAGCAAACTCAGATCTAGTATTCTGGCAAAGACTCTCCCTGTTGTTGACTACTTTAAACTTTCAGCTTTATTCAAATACGACGAAGGGCGACCTAGAATTGGTTGACCATAACTACTGGCTGTTCTACGTATATTTTTGCTCTGACCTTGTGGATGCTATTCCTCCGCTAGACAAGCAGAAAACGACCCTCATTTTAGGTTTGTAGGTTGCGATGTCCAGTTTTTACTAAAAAGGTAGGTAAGGGGAGAAGCGGATATAACACTGTATCGGATTCCATTGCCAAGAGATTAAAAGGTGTCTGAAAAGCAAACAAAGAACACCCAAAGGAATAACGAGTTTTCGGAAGTCGCAAAAGCTGCCGATGCGGGCTTAGTTGCGGGAGCTTTCACCAAGATTATATGTTCCTTATTGGACATGAACAGTCCACTCTGAAAAATGTCTGATAGTAAGGAACCATTACTCAGAATCCGAAGACATGTTTGTAGATGATTCTCCAACAAAGCCATACCCTTTAGAGAAGACCCTGAACCAACCGAAACTCAACAGTGGTCTTTATTCAAATGGCCAGCACAAATCGATCGTACATTCCAAAACAATGAACTAAGGTTGAGGCTTTTCCTCTTTTACCGAAGGCGGATAAAAGCTCACGCATCAACATAACCGACCTATAAATTCTTATCATTAGATACTGCCTTAAAAGATTGTTTGATACCTACCTACAAGGGGCATTGTATGCACTTGCAAAGGCTGTAAGTTGGTAAACCTATCTACGTTCTCCTCTGGTGGACTGCACCTCAAAAAGCTTTTGAGCGCATTTCATCAGGTAAGGCACAAAAGCTGCTCGTGTTTCTATAAGTGGAAGGTGGAACTGTCAAAATGACCAAATTGGTTTCGACATACCACTTTAAAAAATTAAAACACTCTATGGAGGTTGGTTGGTGGGTGAGGATGAGCTTTCCACTCTTCTCTTAGGCCTCTGATGGGTCCGTTGTGGTCCCCTCTTGTTTTTTTTTTTTAGAAAAACGGATGCAGCATTTTTGACAAATGGTCTGCCTCTTACGAACTGTTTCGATGCATATATGTCATTCAACCTGTCGGTGCAAGGAATCATTTCAGCCCTCGGCCGATTACTTGCTTAATCTGTAAATGCAAAATCTGTTTATGAGATCTGTCGATAGTTCTCTTGTGACAGGCGTGATACCCATTTCCCTTTTATTCAGTTTTCCTTGGAATGATTATTTCATTCTTATAGGAGCAGCGTTATACTTTCCAGTTCCAGCAATCACCGGCCATACGAGTGCTTTAACAACTTGAAACTTGAAATTGGCAATTAAGGGTAGTCATCCGTAGAAATGAGAACTACCATCCTATTAGCCATTTACAGCAGGCGCAGCATTTTATATCCAAGGCTGCTCCTAAATTATAGGCGTTGCAAAAAGCTGAAGGGCATAGGCGTACTACGAAGAGTGCTCCTTTGTACTGTCGAGGCAACCTTTCGCTGGCTAAATTATTTCTAGTAACGCTCAAGTACCCGAGCTAAAGTACGTACACACGTACATCTCGCTTCAATTATTTTTGGGCACCTTTGTGTGTTGCGTCAATTGTGCCTCACAACTTAAAAATGCTCCAGAATAGAGAGCTCACTTCAAAGAGAGTATATACACACTTAAATCACCACAAATCGGTTATATATTATATCAACACTCCGAAGACAGTTGATAGGTTGTAAATCTTTCTCAAACCGATTAAATCATAACATAAACAGGGGTTTCTGCTCGTGTGGCAGGTGATAAGATACACCTTTTACGGGAAATCATTTCCGTTTACTCAACAGTCGAGCGTGAAACCATTTTAAGGACTACAGTGTAAAATTACGGTCCGCATGTATTTCGCGGTGGTAAACATGGCAATAAATTTTCACAAACGCTCCAGCTCCAGTACGTAGAAGAGACGGGGGCGAGAAAAAGTGCTACTGGATTTTCAGTCGCTGCTACCCTTCTACTCGAGATAATGAATGCCAAAAGGATACCATTTAACGAATGATTTACGAGATCCTTAGTTATTGCTTACATTTTGTTGATTAATGTTTTTATTGTTTTCAGGTTGTTGAATAACTTTCATTGTGGGTTTTATCCGAGTATGCAGTTGCTGAAATCTGAGCAAGGTCAACTACTTGTGAAGGCGGTCTAGACAGTTGGTTTCTTATTTGTTCTCTCTTTTTACACAGAAGGTCAAGTGATTGGGATTTGTGATGGTTCTTCTTGTGTGTCAAGAAGTCGGTGTTTAATCGCGGGTAGCTTTTGTGATTACAATTCTTTTTTACAGTGCAAGATGGGACAAGGATTTTTATCCATTTATTTGCGCTACTCTTTGGACTTCACTTAACCCCGATCTGCTTGGATGAGGGCATTCTCTTTTAGGTTGGAGGGAGAGGGCTACTCCAGTCCAGAGTATACTACTCTGATTTCAGTCAAAATAGATTTTCAAATAATGAAACTGCAGTAGGCCCTCCATAAAAACCCCCGATACAATTTCGGGCAGTTGCCTTGAATCAAGTTGTTGCAACAACCAAGCAGCGTTTCCGTTTCATCTGGCCTTTTTTGAGCCTCAAGACTCTAGGCCCCCTATTTTTGAAAAATTATCAAAATAGGCCCTTTTTTAGTTGTTGTTGCTCTGTTTTCTTTTTACCCGACTGGAGACAGGGAGGGTGTTTCGCGCGTATCCTATGTACGTTCCTACGTGACGCCCTGTAGCACAAACGGCTTGACCGATTTTGAAGAGTGAGGTGTCGTTAAATTAGTATTCTTTCCCGTAGTGTCATAGGCTAAATATTATCTGAAAATACAAATTTAAAATATAAACCAAAAAAAAAAACAAATGTCAAACAAATGTCAGTGAGATCTTTTTTACCGACAGTCGGGTTTTTTTTTTCTTTATGTGTAGGGGACAACTTTAATAACATGTTACAGTGGCAACTCCGCTTCAACAAACATCTGATGGATATTGAAACAATACCAACTTAAAAAAAAAGTGTGTTTCCGGACGACGGTTGTAATTTTTTTTATTCCTAGACGTAAGCATATTATTCTAACATTATCCTCAATTTACAAATTAAAAGTGTTCAAGTATAATGTTTATATGTGTAGCGATGTTATTCAACCAAAATATTAACAATTTACATTGTTTCTAAAAAAATATGAAGTTTTTAGTTTTTTATCCCTCTCGGGGCAATTTTGGACAACGCGCGAGGGGAACTTTTGGACATGTCCTAATCCGCCCCCTTTTATCACTTTGAACAATCTATTTCAGTGTGATTGTTTTTGGTTTTATTTGTTTAGGCTTATCTCTGCACTAATGGTCAGAAATTACAAGAAAAAGAAGGAAACCGCTCCTAAAGAGCGTTTTTTTAGACATGTCCAAAACTGTCCCATGGTTGTCTAAAGGTGCCCCCCCAGAGGGGCAGAATGGGACACTTTTAAGAGATTATTAAAATAAATAAAAAATAAATAAATCATAACTATACATATTTATTTGGATATAAGATTGAAAGATAAAATAACATGTAATAATAATTCTCAAGATCCGAAGGGATACTCCGCTTTTTAATGGATCTAGAGCGATTTTTGTAAAAGTGTCCTAAGGTGATCCCCTCTCCCCTAAACATCTAAGCGCGCGAGTTACGTCTCACCACACAAAATCACACATTTATACATGTATATATATTTGACCTAGTTTTAAGCCTAGTTGTTAAGATTACTGTATTTTGTCAATGACTTAAAATGGAAACGGAACAACATCATTCGATGTTGTTAGTACATAGGTAGTTTTAAGATGAGAAATAAAACATTCACTGAGTTGAGTTTGGGCTTGGCTTTTCTATTACAAGGACGTATTTTTATTTTCGCTTCCTAAACTCAAAACTGGCGCAGTCGGAAAACTGGTAGTAGATATCGCGATAAGACTTGATCATACATATATACATAAATAAAGTAGTTAATATCGAATTTAAAAAGTGCAGTGAAAATAATAACTAATAATTGAAGAATAATACAAAAATTGTGAATTCTAAGTACAAATAAACGAAATTTAAATAAAATTTAATTGTTTAAAATAAAAATCAAACGTGAAAAAAAAAAAAAAAAAATATATACATTTATACATTCATTATCTAATCCAAAATGAATTTCACAATGGCGGATCTAATGAAGGAAGCCAGGAGCCTTCCACAATTTCGGGGTGATGATTCATATGCTCTTACATCCTTTATGGATGAAGGGGACTACATGTTGTCATTGGTCACTGATGAAGCAGCGAAACAATATTTAAAGAGGATCATTGTATCAAAAATTCAAGGAGATGCACTGAATTCAATTAGAAAACTTCCATTGAACAGCACCTGGGAACAAATAAAGGCACAGCTGAAGAGGACATTTGGCGTTCCGGAAGAGTATGCAGCATTGAAGAACGAAGCTGATGGTATTAAATATTTAAATGTAAGTCAATACTATCATGACCTAAAAATTATTTTAGATAAGCTTAATCTTAAGTATCGCTTAGACTCAAATCCACCATTAGATTATAAGCCAGAATGTAATGAAGAGAGTATTCTTTCTAAGTTTCTTTTTAAAATCCCAAGAGAAGAGGAGATGTACCTCAGAATTAAAAATATTAACAGTTTAGAAGAGGCATATTTCGCATTAAAAGCTACGGGAATGGAAGAAAAATGTCATGTTAGACCCGACCAAAACGGTGAAAAATACAATAGAAACGTACAGCGATATAGGAACGGTAATAGATTGGAACGAACTACTTATAACGTACAAAACAACAATAACAATAATGACAACGACAACGCAAATTACCAGCAGTTTCATAACGGAAATGGGACAACAGCTAATCACCAAACTCAATCAAGACAATTAACAAATCAACATACACAATATAGACATAATAATAACTTTAGACATGACAATTCAAATAATTTTAGAACTAGACAACAACACGGTATACCCAACCAGCAATACCATGGTAATACCACATACCAGAATATTCCCCAACAAAACTCAGGACAATTTACAAATAAATCAGGACAATACAGACAAATAGAACCAATGGACGTTAGTAATATTAACAGAACTTCAGCACAGAATTCAGAAAATTTTTCCTGTCAATGCCTCGGATACAATTCATTTCCAATAATTGAAATTACAATTCATGGACAAAAAATTGACTGTCTTGTTGATACGGGATCGTCCATATCAATTCTTGATCAGTCCTTGTTTCCACAATTAAAAAAAAATAATATTCTGCCAATGCCAATAAGTACTGTAACCGAAGGGACATTTATTCATTTTGAAAAAGTTACGAAAGTACCAGATGAATTCAAGCTTAATGCCAACATGTCTTGGAAATTATTGGCTCTTAAACACAAAAACTTTGATGCTATTTTAGGAATAAATATTTTAATACCACTGAAAGCCAAAATAGATTTTGAAAACTATTTTGTTGAAATTAACGGAGAAAGAATTGGTTTCAAGGGACTTGATTGCCCCTATCCTTATGAGGATATCAATACCTTAGAACCATTACCACTTCAGGATAGTTTACTTGAAAGACTAAATATTTCAAAATTAAATAAAGAAGAATTTGAAAATTTAAAAAAAATATTAAAACAAAATAGTGATTTATTTTTTATTGAGGGTCAACATTTGACAAGTGTTAACGGAGTAAAGCACCAAATTATAACCACCTCAAATGAACCAATTTATTCTAGAACATACAGATTTCCTCCAGTACACGAAGAAGAAGTAGAAAGGCAAGTTAAGGAAATGTTAGATCAGGGTATTATCAAAGAAAGCAATTCTCCCTACAACAGCCCGATCTGGATAGTTCCAAAGAAAATTGATAACTCTTGTCAACAGAAATGGAGACTAGTTATCGACTATCGGAAGCTAAACGATATCACTGTAAGCGACAAATTCCCAATTCCGAATATTGATAATATATTCGACAAATTGGGAAAAGCGCAATATTTTACTACATTAGATCTTGCGAAGGGTTTCCACCAAATTTTGGTCGACGAAGCAGATCAATTAAAAACTGCCTTCTCTACACCACAGGGACATTATGAGTACGTTAGAATGCCCTTTGGTCTAAAAAATGCCCCTGCATCATTCCAGAGGATGATGAATCAAATACTTAGGGGGCTTATTAATAGAATCTGCGTGGTTTATATGGACGATATACTTGTATTTAGTACCAGTTTAGAAGAACATAAGCAAAGTTTAGATTGCATTTTTAAAAAGCTTAGAGAAAACAATTTAAAAATTCAGGTGGATAAATGCCACTTCTTTGCCAAAGAGACTGATTACTTAGGTCATATCCTTACAGACACAGGCATAAAGCCAAACCCCAATAAAACAAAAATTATAAAAAACCTAAAATTACCCACTACTACGAAGCAAATTAAGAGTTTCTTAGGAGTTACCGGTTACTATCGGAAGTTCATTCGCGACTATGCGAAAGTAGCCCAACCTCTCATAAAATATTTGAAAAAAAATGCAAAAATCAACGTTTCGGACACATCGTTCATAAATGCATTTGATAAATTGAAAGAATTAATAACGAACCCTCCCGTTTTGCATTACCCCAATTTTGAGAAAAGATTCAATTTAACAACGGATGCGAGCAATTTTGCAATAGGTGCTGTACTTAGCCAAGAAAATCACCCTGTCTGTTTTGCAAGCAGAACCCTTAACAAACATGAAACTATGTACAGCACAATCGAAAAAGAACTATTGGCAATTGTCTGGTCAATTCATCACTTCAGGCCATACCTTTATGGGGTCGAATTCGATGTGTATACTGACCATCAACCCCTAAAATGGTTACAAATAAAAAAGGAGTGTAGAGACATAAGTCCTAGATTGCAAAGGTGGATCTTAAGATTAGGGGAGTACACATTTAAAACAGAATATATAAAGGGTAAAGATAACAATGTGGCAGACTTTCTTAGCAGGATTAATGCCGACAAAAATGAAATTAATAAAGTTAATTTAATAGAACATGCATTTGCAAATATAATAGATACGGATGAAGTTCCTGAAATTGAAAGTTTGGAGGTAGAGACAATTCATAGCCAGGAAGAAAATATGGATGACCATATTTCTATAGTAGAAACAATAGTTAATAAATTCAAAATGCAAATTATATTGGTTGAACAGAAAACTAAAGAAACTGAAGTTACGAACAAAAATAGAAAAATATACGTATCGAGACACGACATAGAGAGAGGGAATTTAAATGACATTTTTAGAAGAATTAGAATGAAAGGAACTATAGGAATATACACCGAATTGGATGATTCATTGTATAATCAAGTGCAGCTAAAGCTTATTGAGTTATTTAGTAGGGACAGAAATGTGAAATTCCGAAGATGTACATATTTAGCAGAGGATCTAAAGGATGAAAATGAAACTATAAGATACATAAAAAATGTTCACGAAAAGGAATCGAATCACCGTGGAGTCAATGAAAATTATGAACTACTCAAAAACAAAATATATTACCCAAAATTAAAAAAATTAATACATAGGTTTATCAATAATTGCGATATTTGCCAATTAGCTAAATACGACAGAAGTCCAATTAAGTTAAAATTTAGGTTGACGCAAACTCCTCCTGACCAAAACGAAATTGTAAACATTGATACCTGGACTATAAAAGGACAACGATTTTTGACAAGTATTGACCGTTTTTCAAAACACGCTATGATTTTCGATTTGAATGATCGAAATTTGGTAACTATAAGAGAAGCTTTAAGAAAACGGCATTCTGTTTTAGGGAAACCAAAAATGTATATATGCGACAACGAATTTGACGGATTAATATTAAAGGAATTCTTAAATCAGGAAAGTATAATATTACATTTAACTAAGCCTAATAGCCACACTGGAAGTGCGGATATTGAAAGACTTCACAATACTCTTAACGAACAGATAAGAATCATGAATGTTGTCCCAGAATTAAAAGACATGAATATTAAAGATAAGTGTTTTAAAGCAATAGAGATCTACAATAATTCAGTTCACTCTACCACTAAAGAAAAACCGTTTAATTTTGTATTAGGGCGTCTAAAGTCAGACAGAAACTCAATAAAAGAAAAATTGGACAGAGAAAAAATAAAAAAAATAAATAAAATTAATATTGGTAGACAAAATGATCCAAATAGGAATGAAGAAAAAGTTTTGATAAAAAATTATAAAGCATTAAGGCACAAATATGAACCTAAATATAAATATCATGATAATATCAATATACATCCTACGAATATTAAAAGGAAATATAAGCAAATAGAAATTTAATTTAAACATGTTTGTACCTACTATGTATTAAAGTTTATTAGAACAAAATGTATATTAGACTTTAAGTTATTTTAAAATTAGCTTATTCTATATAAATTACTATCTCATAAGGTCATGATAGTATGGTAAAAATGTAAAATATGTATTTCCTTGTATTCTGAAATCCTAAACTCGAATTCGGGGAATTCGAATCTTGGGGAGGGAGAAGTTACGTCTCACCACACAAAATCACACATTTATACATGTATATATATTTGACCTAGTTTTAAGCCTAGTTGTTAAGATTACTGTATTTTGTCAATGACTTAAAATGGAAACGGAACAACATCATTCGATGTTGTTAGTACATAGGTAGTTTTAAGATGAGAAATAAAACATTCACTGAGTTGAGTTTGGGCTTGGCTTTTCTATTACAAGGACGTATTTTTATTTTCGCTTCCTAAACTCAAAACTCGCGTTATTGGAATCTGGTGGAGTAATTCCACACATTTAACTTGCGGGGACGGAAATGCGTCACTGTGTTTTATCATTGCATATATTTTTTGGAATCTGGTGGAGTAATTCCACACATTTAACTTCCGGGGACAGGGAATGCGTCACTGTGTTTTATCATTGCATTCATTTTATCATTACATACATTTATGAGCTGGGGCATATTAATTTCAGCTTTTTGTTGATGTGAAATAAGGCATGTTTTTCATACGTGATGGTCTCACATTTCTTCCCTGTGACGGATATCTCGAGGAAATTCGGTGCCAAATCTTTCGTGAATTACCAGGCACACAGAAATCACAGCTGGACAACAACTAACAAAAATGTCGTAGACCAGCACCTCTACAATATACAATGCAAGCCGAATGAAATTCCAATGACACTTTCATTTACTGTGTAACAGTTGATGTCATTTAACTTGCGGGGACGGAAATGCAAACAGGTATTTTCCACTGCATATGTTAGGAGTGTTTGTTGATGTGTAAACATCTAAGTGCGCGTTGTTTCACTGTTCGATTTCACTGTTTAATACACTGCTTATAATTCACTCAGTTGTGACTCCTTAACCTCAACTGTCATCCAACTCGCATCTGTAGGTACCTACATGCGTTTCAATAGTAAAACGCAGAAAAATAGAGGAACATACGTAATTGATACAATTCCATATTTCTGACAACAATGCAATGTTTTGCCGTCATTGAAGATGCATTAAAATATTTACAGATATGGGAAAGACAGATGCAGAACCTGCAGAAGCTTACAGGGCGCGTTTACGTGCAAGTAAACCTCTGAAAGTCGGAAAAACGAGTACTGAACGCTCGCGTGAATGGAGAACTCGTCTCGCAAACCAAACTGGAGCGACAATTACTGACAATGAACCGACTACATCACGATCAACTGTCAATGATGTTCGTGACGTGGATTTATCGTCAGTTCGAGCCAAAAGAAGGAGAACGGACATCAATGAAATTTTACAACCACATGTAGTCACTCCACCCTAAGAAGAGTACCCCAGACATGTTAAGGCTCACGCAGAATTTGAAAATAAATTATTGTTATTTCATAATATATCAAGAATACGGTTATTACAATTCCCTCTTTTCTCAATGGCGTGTATCAAGCCACACACATACCGCACGCACGGTGTTTACACATACACACATTTCGGGACTGTTGGATACAGTCGCACCAATTTTTTTAAATTAACTTTTTATTTCCTTTTTTTTTGTGCTTTATAACAATTTTTTGTGGAAGCCTCTTTTTCGGCTCGAGTCCCTTTTTAGTTCACTTTTTGAAAATTTTCAGCTGCAACGCTCTAACCAAGTCACGAAAAGAGTGGAGACTTTCAGCTCTCAGTTCTTAAGCTCAAGTTTGATTTGATTTGTTAGTGTAAGTAGGTGTAAATCTCGCTCAAAAATCGAGATTCGCAAAATTGTTCTGATTCTGAAAAAAGTGTTTTTTCTGTCCCAATGTAAAAGAGTGCTTTTTTGGCGGCCAATGTAACATAAAATCTGACAGCCAACTGATTTCAAGAGAAGAAAAATTTCTCGGAATCTGAAATAATGTGGTTTTTCTGTTCCAACGGAAAACGATATAAGACCCCTTTAAAGAAACAAAATCCAACCCAGAAAGTTCCCTCGGTTGCGAGTTATAAGGTTTGTTTGATGTGAGCCCTATTGCACCCAGACTCAATTGTGTTTTTAAGCCAGCGAGACTAGTTTCTCCCTTACCCAGCTAGCAAGGTCATGGAATCCTGAAAAAAGACGACCCTAGGCGGTTAGAAGGACATAATTAAGATGGAGTCAATCAACACAGCAGGAACAGATTATACACCAGCGATTAGTAGGCTAGGTATGCCTGTCTGCGATCATTTGAACTTTCCAGTTCCAAGTTTTTGACGTCAACACGCTGTCATCAGGTTAACGCAGTGTCCCTCATCGACTGTTCCCATCATATTTTTGATTGATCGGGCTTCTTGAAAAAAGAAAAAGAAAACGTGAATACAAACAAGTGACATGTTGGCAGCCGTCAAGTATGAAAGCATCGTCGCACACTGAATAAAAATATTCTAAAACTCAGTGTTCAGATAATGAGTATAGGTATGATCAAAAATGGACACTGAATGAAGAGTGGTTTAGTTGCCCACCCACCACCCCTCAGGCCCCCTTCGAATGAATTTCCAATCAACTTACTTACCTATGTATGGGTATGTAGACAAATTATATGCTACGCTCGCCACAGCTTGTAAATATGTGAAAATTCATTCGCACTTTACACCTTGGCTCTTCTATTTTAATGTAGCACCTCAACCACACTCCATTCAGGTATGAACATGCAGTCAACACGGTTGCCAACACCCAGTCTCATTATTAATGCAAGCCTGTACCCATAATGGATTCAGTAATAATCGCACTCATAAATGTAGCAATCCACTCTCTGTAGAAGGGGTGTACCAGCACCAGGCATAGATACTATCTGCGAGGAATTGTGACGCCAGTATAATGGGGTAATAATGGTAATACAGGATCGTTAAAAATCATAGCTATGGCGGGTGGTGCTGCTGCTACCAGGTGCATTCGGGGTCTCATTTAAATGCCAGACAACGATAATTTTAGAGGTTGAAAGGCAAAAAGCTTTTCCACTTGACTGCGATATACTTTGTGTAATGAGTACTCGCTATATACCTACTGTTAAAATGCAACAATTGTTGAGCAGGGCCGTTTTTTGCACACTTAGTTGCTATCAATATTGAAATTGAATTCACGCGGGATGTATATAGAGTCAGTTGTACCTACATACTGAAATGAGAGACAAATCTTCTTTCTTATATATATAATTCTTTCGGGGTGTAACTCGATGATCATGGAACTCGATAACCCCGTGGACGATTTTCATAATTCTTTTTTTGTTTTGTTCGTATTGCTGTAATCAGGTTCTTATGTACTTTTTGTCGCGAAAACAAAACTTGGAGGGGATGAAAGAGGTTATGAAAGTTTGTATGGGGAAATACCCTTTGAACAAAAAAGAAACTGGATAGAAATCGAGTAGTGACACTTCAAATAAAATTATTTAAACTATTTTCCAAGCAAATTGTTGTTGTCCACAATTTTGTTAAATATACTTAAAAAGTTTGTTATAATAAACTATGTTCACTTACTATGTTACATTAAGTAACTTTTTGAAATGAAGTAGATAGGTACTTTGATTATACAAAGATGATATTATGGCCGACGATATTTTGCATCGAATTCGCACTGTGACATCGGATAATGAAGTGGAGATGTCAGATGAAATGCGCAACAAAGCTTTGATTTTGATCGAGGATATGTGTCTGCTCATGAGTGGCAATTTGTTGTGCAAATTGGGGATGCCACAGCCAAATCGTTCAATGCAAGACGCATTTAATCGAGAATTGAAGCGAGAAATGGACTTCGATCGAATCGCATTGAGTCAAGCTGTTCGAACAAATGTGCCAATGTTGAATCAAGAATAAAAGAAAGTGTACCTACGATGAATTGATGCAAGCAGTCGATAACGAAAATGGCGGAATTTTCTTCCTTGATGCGCCCGGTGGAACTGGAAATGCATTCCTGATTTCACTGATTTTGGCTACAATTCTGGAAACACTGCGATGGCGAAAGTACTGCAGCAATGTAAGATTATCATATGGGACGAATGCACAATGGCTTACAAACGCGCATTGGAGGTCTTGAATCGTTTACGTAATGATAAGCGACCTTTCGGTGGAGCAATGATCTTGCTATCAGGCGATTTTCGTCAAACGCTACCTGTCATTTCGAGATCAACTCCGGCAGATGAATTGAATGCTTGAAGGCGTCTGCTTTATGGCGATACGTCAAGAAATTGCATTTGACAACAAACATGCGAGTTTCTTTACAAAATGACCAGTCAGCTGCACAGTTATCCAGGCAATTGTTGGCTATGGGCAATGGTGTGATTCCAGCAAACTAAATCACCGGCCTGATTGAGTTTCCACAACATTTTTGCAACTTTACAACGACACCGGAAGAACTAATCATGAATGTTTTCCCGAATATCGCTCAGAATTTGTTGACCATGATTGACTGAGTGTAAGAGTGATTTTGACTGCGAAAAACAAGAACGTCGAACATTTGAATTTCGCCATTCAAAACCAAATCGTTGGTGAATTGCATTAATACAAATCAGTCGACTCCGTGATGGATGAAAACGAAGCCACCAACTATCCCACTTTGTTGCGCAACCTAAACGAACCAAAACTCTGTAACGGTACGCTTTTGATTGTGAAGAATTTAATGTCAAATATTATTCAAGCAACGATTTTTATTGGAAAACTAGCTGACCCGGCGAACTTCGTTCCGCCCATATCTATGTTGTATAAAAAGCCATAAAATTGTGTTCGTTTGTCGCCGAATCACGCCTTAACGCATTAACCGATTTTAACCAAACTTTCTCACATCTTTGGTATTGGTCTATTTATATGACTTTTGTGAAGTTTGGTTGCAATGTTTGTGTAATTTGCTTACAAAAAACGGTGCAAGAAAATATATTTGTGCTGTAAAATATGTTGTTTTTTTTTGGTCTTATGAAAAATACGTTTTTGTTTTGCCAAATCACTTTTTTCGAATTTCCAGTCGGTTTTTTTCAGTTTTCTCAACATTTTGAAATATTGTAGTTGTACGGTTCCTACGCTGGAATCAGAAAACTTATGCGTGCGTGGAAAAAAAACATGAATTTGAGTAATTTTTTGTTTTTTCCCTAAACCACTCAACCGTTTTCAATTAAATTTTGTGGCTGTGTTTGTGGTTGGTTACAGTTTGAAAGATAGATCGATATTTTGGACCCGATAGGTGACCCTGTTGTCGATATCATAAGCCACTCAACCGATTTCAATGGAATTTTGGGGCTGTGTATGGTTGGTAACAGTTTGAAAGATAGGACACTATTTTGGTATGGTGGGTACGGCTTTATGTAAAAGAGACTGTCGTCCGTAAGTGCACTCATAACTCGGGAATGGATCGTGCTTCATGGATTCGTATTGACCCAAGGAAGGACATATGATACTTTTTGTCGTGAAAATAAAAGTTTACGGGGATGGGATTGGGGATGGAACTTTGCATGGAGAACCGCATTTAAAAAAAAATAAGATTGAATAGAAATACGGGTAGTGTCACTTCCAATACAACAAAAATTATTTAAAATCTCTATTTTTAAATTATTTTGATTGCCGGGCTTACCGCTACACAATTTGAAATTGAAAGTCGGCTCAGTTATAATTTTGTTGCGCAACCACAATCCACCGAAATTTTGTAACTGATCGCTTTTAATTTGATTGTGAAGAATCTCAAATCAAATGTCATGGAATAAGCGACGGATTCCGCTTATTCAGAAAGATTTGCCATTCGTTTTTAATCGTATCAATTTCCCGTTTCGCTATGACAATTAAAAAGTCTCAAGGACTATCGCTGAAATTTTGTGGAATCAATATTGAATTCCCATGTTTCTCCTAAAATCAAATGTATGAACTTCCGCTTTATACATCGTGTATCGTAAAGGACATGTGCATTGTGCATGCTCAATATTATTATTTTCATTACATTAACGAATATGAGTGAAACAAAGTTAGTCGGGTCAGATAGTACCGAAATAAAATTGATAGGTACCTACTATCATGAGAGTTAACATAGGAGCGCAGGGACTGTGGGCCTAGTTACAATTTCAATCCAAGGAAAAGGACAATTTAAGTATACCCTGCGAGAAGGGTTTGCGAGGACGGATTTTGTTCTTTGCAAAACCTGGGGCTTGGAACCAAAAATGATCTATTGGTCATACAACACGATCATCAAACCAAGGATCACTTATGCAGCGATATCATGGTGGCCAAAAAACGAACAATTAACGGCCCGGAAAAAACTCAACAAGATATATCGCTTAGCATGCGTTGGTATAACGGGGGCAATGAAAACTTATCCAACTGCAGCCATAGTGACAATGCTCAGTCTTCTGCCTTTACATATTTCTGTAAAGAAGGATACTAGTCTCAGTGCCCTCAGGCTCCCTGATATATCAAATCTTAAAGTAGGAAACCTTACAGGACACCTTTGGGCATTACAAATGCTTCAAAATGATCCTGTGATCAAAATATCAGACACCATGCTTAAAAGACTTCGCTTCTCCAGAAAATGTAAGATAGTCATATCTGACAGGAGTACCTGGAGAACCAACCAATTCGTAACACCATCAGGATCACAAATTTGGTACACCGATGGTTCCAAGATGGAAGATGAAGCCACCGGCGCTGGGGTCTATGGGCCTAGGTTCCAAAGAGCTGTAGCACTAGGAAAATCACCATCAGACATCTTTCAAGCGGAGGTACACGCCATAGAGATATGTGTCCGAGAATGCTTAGAAAGGCGCACTAAAGGTGCTCGTATCTATATCCTCTCAGACAGCCAGGCAGCTCTCAAGGCCTTAAGATCTTTTTCGATCAGATCAAAGCTAGCCTGGGAATGTTGGAATCTCCTCGAAGATCTGGCAAAGGACAACACAGTCACTGTTGCTTGGATATCAGGCCATAAGGGATTTGAGGGCAACGAACGAGCAGATTGTCTGGCGAGAAGAGGCGCATCACGCTTGCTCACCGGTCCTGAGCCCTACTTGGGGCTACCTTTGAGTAACACACACTCAAAATTCAGGAAATGGGAAGATGATCACCTTGACGAATACCGGACGGAATCCTAGGGACAGAGGCAGGCAAACAGATTCATAAGCCCAGCTCGTAGTAAAGCAAAAACAAAATACGAAGGAGAGGTGTGAAGATCTAAGGATCCTAACGGGTTATCTTACTGGTCACTGGCCACTAAGATATCATCTCAAAAAATTTGACTTTCCGACGATGACTCCTGTTGACTCTGCGGAGAAGAGGAGGAGACAGGAGACAATGGAAAACATACTCTGCGAATGCCCTGCTGTGACAAGAAGTAGATCGATCCATATGCAAGGGCGCTTTTAAGTCCTGCAGATATTGGAAACATGGAACCCAGAAGGGTACTGAGGTTTATAAAGAGCCTCAACAGCTCCCTGGGTTAAATAATAAAGGCCAACACAATAGATCCCTTCTGGTCGCAGTGTACAGGGCCTATCACCTACAATACAATACTGCTTAGGGCAGCTTGCTTTTCGTGTTCTTCAGTCGCTATTACACCTTTCAAAGGGCCACTCAACAATTCAAATTTTGTTTCCGTTCGTAGTATTGTCAAAATTAATATAATCTAAGGTTACTTTGTAGCGAGCTGTCACTAGTGCATTTGCAAGTATTAGTACAGAAGCGGCAAAAATGGGTTTAGTGGTGAATGAGAGTAAAACAAAATATATATGCTGTCAACAAGAAGGGACACACAACATCGACGAATCGGACAGAACGTCACGATATACAGCTATAACTTTGAGGTAGTTAGGGACTTTGTCTACCTCGGCTCCGCTATTAACTCTGAAAATGACATCACCTCAGAAATCAAGCGAAGAATCACTCTTGCCAACCGCTGTTTCTTTGGCCTAAGACGGCAATTGATTAGTAAGGCCTTGTCAAGAAGGTCAAGAAGCACTAAGGAGATTCTGTATAAGACTCTCATCATCCCTGTCCTGCTATGGCGCGAAAGCATGGACCCTAGCAAAAACGGATGAGGATCTTCTTGGTCAGCAAAGTACGCATCAGTCGTCTAAGATGGCTGGGACATGTAGAGCGAATGGACACCAACGCTCCGGCCCGGAGAGTCTTCGATTCCAACCCGGAGGGACAACGCAGTAGAGGAAGACCTCGCCTTAGGTGGCGCGCGCAAGTGGAAGGGGACCTCAACCAACTTGGAGTGCGCAACTGGAGGCAGTTAGCTAAAGATCGCGCTAACTGGAGAGGCGTGATGGTTGAGGGAGGCCCAGGTCCACCCCGGTCTGTAGCGCCACCTTAAGTAAGTAAGTCGGGGGAATATATATTTATTTATTTATCTTGGGTTAGCTATTCAGAAGTTTATTTAGTTATCAAGTAACTTGGTGCAAATGACCCTTATATAGCTACAAAGTCTTGGGCTGTAAAGCGAATAAGCTGAACGCCTACTGAAGTAGTAGCCATCAACGCTGACATCTGTCCAGTTGGCCTACTTCCACAGCCAAGTTATGCATACATTCGCATACAAGGCGATTTTTATACGTTACATCTCTCCCATAGTTGCAATAATGCACAGGATAATAGCAAAGTCCAGCTCTAATATTTTCATTAATCACATAGTACCTACAACAGTGAGGCCTCTTAAAAGTCCTTTCCCACATGAGTTCAAGAGTTACAGCTGCATAATTTTTGTTGACAACTACTCGATGGCGATTTTTGATTTCATTGGATCCACCTATACTAACTAAGCGAAAGCGCTTTATGTTTCCCTGGTATACCTCGTGGTAGGAAAAAGTCACAACACTCGAAATTACTAAGCTGATGACTCTGTGGGCCCAAAGTGGTTGTCTTCGAAATCAAACTCCACCCTCAGATGCTTTTGATAATGACCGTATTTACTTCTGCATTCACATATACAAATTGAAAACATCTGCAATGGCAGAACAATAGTCTACCCTGGATCCATGGGAGTCCTTCCATGAAACCCCTTCGGTGGAGCTTCATCTCAGGGTGAATAAGCTGACTGCCCACAAAAGCGTATTATTATTATTTTCCCTTTTTGGATTGCTGGCTTTCGACCAACATTTTTCAGTTTTTCTTGATGACACGAAAAGATTGCATTTCCATCCGATGAGTACAATTTTGGACTGACGTGATGGCCCCTAGCAGTGGCGTTATTCCAGCAATGCCAACCACCAATCCTACAGCAGCAGCAGCAGCGGCAAATGCTGCAAATTTTTGCCAAAATTGAAATAAGCTTAAACCGGCATAATCTTGCAATGATTGCAATTCCATGAGGCAATACGACTTGGCACAAAATTTGCTTGTTTAGTTGGAAATACGTCTTCGGGTTGAGATTTCTCTTATCCTTATAACTTGTGTTATTGTGGCATTTGTTGATGACGAAAGGGTAGGCGAGACGGATCTTTTCTTTATTCTGTCCATGTCAGTAGGAGAAGACAATGGAAATTCATACTCGTATAAGAAATAACCGCATTGTTGCCGACAGTGGCGGTAACTCATTTCAAATATTCACGCGGTTATTATAAGTCGATCGCTTAACTTATGTAATATTGTTCTATGTCAATCATGGCAGTGTCAGAATTTCATTTGTTTTGCAAGTAGACAGCGAAAAGATTACAAAGTTTCAGCTATGCAAAGTTTGTCCGACGTGTTAACACTGTCAGAACAGGATGTGTTCATGTCAACACGTCAAATTTGCAAAAAGAAAGTTATTCCGGGTTCTGGGGGGTAGCTGTTTAGTATACCACATAAAAATATGTGTCGACGCAAGAGTGTATTTAGCGCTGACGTAAATTGAATGACGCTATAATACGCACATAATGCCAAATGTTGAAACACAATATGACGTAATCCAATCAGAAACGTGTCACTCTGTAAAATGTGTATGGCGTGTGTGGAACATTTTAAGTACTAGAACATGCTGTAGTGTGAGAGGGGAACTATATTGCGCTATGTTGAGGGATGACACGCTGAAGGTCCTTACAATCTGCACTGAGGATTGTATAAGTCAATGTGTACTGCCTTACTTTCTAATGCCACAATTTCACGCAGTTGAGTTTTGGGGATAATTAAAGAACACTCTTTTACTTCACAAATTCTTTAATTCCTCCAATAATTAAAGTTCTTTATACAAAATGAATTACTTATCACTAGAGATTAAATTATGTGCCACACGCGTCCACCCACGTTGCCCTTGAAAAACACAGAAGCGAAAGAAAAACAGAAAGAAGAACGAACACGAGTTCGTCGTTGTATTTATAGCTGTGAAACCGGAAATGCCGCGAACTGAACGAGACATCGAGGTACAACAAATTGTGGATGAGCGATGTTATCGATTGTAGTGCGATTACAGGGTTGTTTGATTGTGCTATCTGCACCGGCCAGAGTGGCTGTGTTACAATGACGATGACGAACGCGACGCCACAGAGTCATATCGAAAGTAATCATTTTGATGCAGATTCTTACCTCAGCCTCTTATGGTTGTTTATTCTGGTGGCAAGCGCTGTCAAAGTCTAACAACCTAAAAACCATGACAAAAATTCAAAGAATGGCCTGTATTGGCACCACGGGGGCAATGAGAACCAGCCCCACAGCAGGTCTAGAGGCTATACTCCATCTCAAACCCCTAGATCTCTTTGTACAAGAATCTGCTGCAAACAACGCCCTTCGGTTAAGCCAGACCAAGAACTGGAAACACAGCCTAACAGGACACGCACAAATTCTAAACAAAATCGCGGGCAATAATATATGCACGGACTATATCACTCCCCGGCTAGACTTCAGAAGACCATTTACCGCATGTTTCCCCAGCAGGGACGAATGGAATGAGGACCAACCAACATCCATTGGACCAACCATACCCATATACATGGATGGATCAAAGATGGAAATTGGCGTTGGCGCGGGTTTCTACTCGGAACGTCTCGGACTATCCAGTTCAATCAGACTACCCAACCACAGCAGCGTATTCCAAGCTGAGGTATTGGCAGTGACAACAGCTGCTAAACGGGTTGCAATGATGGCAATATACCCCATGCAGATATTACCTTTTTCATTGACAGTCAAGCGGCAATAAAAGCGATCGCTGCCGCTGAGATAAAATCAAAGCTTGTAAGTCGCTGTCGCGAAGAGCTGCGGGTTCTTGGCGCGCAGCACAACGTAAGACTATGCTGGGTCCCTGGGCACAAAGGTGTGTCTGGGAATGAAAAAGCTGATGAGCTGGCAACAAAGGGATCCTCCCTTGAACTAAACCAGGCCGACGATTGGGAACAGAATACTAAAGGCGACAATTGAGAGATGGAGCAAACTAGAATCCTGTGTCATAACCAGGAAAGTGTGGCCAATCTACAACAAACAGAAAACGGAGAAAATCCTACAATTGAGCAAGAAATCATTGTCCTTAGTTGTGGGCATTATCACCGGACACAATACACTGAAATACCATACCAAGAAGATGGGAATCAGTTCAGATGACCTGTGCAGAGGATGCGGTGATGAGGAGGTGCATGAGGACACCCCACACTTTCTTTGTCACTGTCCAGCACTCTGTCACATAAGAAATAAATTCCTTGGCAGTTATTTCTTCGAGGATTTAGAGGAACTCTCAAATAGGTCCATTAACGACCTACTAAAATTTGTAAATAAAACGGACTGGTTTTCTAATCCGTAGGGTTTTCATAGGTTTCCAGTGTATGGGGGCAGTAAACCCCTAGGGCATCACAACGGATCTACATTGATCTAAGTGTGGCACGTACAGGTTTCCCTGTTCTGCCAACTCGCTAACCTAACCTAACCTAACCCTACCTCAGCACGCCCCCGCAATGAGCGGGCACAGAACTACGTTCATTGCCAGATTTTCGGAGTCAGAATATCAACTCAATTTCACTCACTTTCTCTGGTATGTATTTATTTATTTATATACTAGCTGACCCGGCGAACTTTGTTTCGCCCATATTCGTTAAAGTAATGAAAATAGTAATACTCGGCATGCACTATGCACATGTCCTTTACGATTACGATACACGATGTATAAAGCGGAAGTTCATACATTTGACTTTAGGAGAAACATGGGAATTCAATATTGATTCCACAAAATTCCAGCGATAGGTAGTCCTTGAGACTTATTTATTGTCATAGCGAAACGGGAAATTGCTACGCTTTAATACGAATAGCAAATCTTTCTGAATAAGCCGAATTCGCGGAATTAGAATGATTTCCTTTGAATTTTTCACTCGAAATCGTCGCTTTTTCCATGACATTTGATTTGAGATTCTTCACAAAATTTCGGTGGATTGAGGTTGCGCAACAAAATTATAATTGAGCCGACTTTCTATTTCAAATTGTGTAGCGGTAAGCCTGTCATATCAAAACAATTCAAAAATAAGGATTTTAAATAATTTTTGTTGTATTGGAAGTGACACTACCCGTATTTCTATTCAATCTTCTTTTTTTTTAAATGCGGTTCTTCATGCAAAATTCCATCCCCAATCCCATCCCGTAAACTTTTATTTTCACGACAAAAAAAATAACACAAATGTCCTTCCTTGGGTCAATACGAATCCACGAAGCAGGATCCATTCCCGAGTTATGAGTGCACATACGGACGACAGTCTTTTTTACATATAGCCGTACCCACCATACCACACCATGGTTTATGAGATTGAACACAGCGCCACCTATCGTGTCCAAAATAGTCAATCAATTTTATTGGTTTGGTTACGCAACTTAATATGATTTCTCTCTCATTTGTTTACCCGACTGGGTTTATTTCCGCTCATTTGGGGGCAAATGTCCAAAATAGTCATATCTATCACTATTTTGGACACGATAGGTGGCGAAAAAAATAGTCCTATCTATCAAACTGTACCCGTAGTCGCAGTAGCTTAGTGGTTAGTGTGTTGGACTGCTATGCGGGGGTCCCAGGTTCGAATCCCGCAAGAACCCAATTCCGCCTTAGGGTTTTTTTCCGCTGCGCTACCTCTCGCGAACGTCTGACAAACATCCGAGAGTATAAATGTCTTGAAAGGGCTTCTCAATTAGCCGTTTGGAGTCGGCATAAAATTGTAGATCCCTTCCATTCGTTCCAAAAAAAAAAAACGAATGGTTGTGAGAAGCTAAGCCTAGGGTCTCTCCGGACCTGTTGCGCCAACTATTTATTTATTTATCAAACTGTACCCAACCATACACAGCGACAAAATTTATTCAAATCGGTCAGGCTTATGATATCGATAACAGAGCCACCTATGGGGTCCAAAATATCTATCTATCTTTCAAACTGTAACCAACCAAACACAGCCACAAAATTTAATTGAAAACGGTTGAGTGGTTTAGGAAAAAAACAAAAAATTACTCAAATTCATGTTTTTTTTCACGCACGGATAAGTTTTCCGATTCCAGCGTAGGAACCGTACAACTAAAACTTTTCAAAATGTTGAGAAAACTGAAAAAAAAAAAAACGACTGGAAATTCGAAAAAAGGAATTTGACATAACAAAAAGTATTTCTCATAAGACCAAAAAAAAAATTTTACCAATTGCAACCAAACTTCACAAAAGTCATATAATTAGACCAATACCAAAGATGTGAGAAAGTTTGGTTAAAATCGGTAAATGCGTTAAGGCGTGATTCGGCTACAAACGAACACCTAATATTTGATATTAAATTCTTCACAATCAAACGCGTACCGTTACAAAATTTTGGTTCGTTTAGGTTGCAAAACATAGTGGGATAGTTGGTGGCTTCGTTTTCATCCATCACGGAGTCGACTGATTTGTATGAATGCAACTCACCAGCGATTTGGTTTTGAATGGTGAAATGCAAGTGATCGACGTTCTTGTTTTTCGCAGCCAAAATTACTCTTACACTCAGCCAATCATGGTCAATATAATTCTGAGCGATATTCGGGAAAACATTCATGATTTGTTCTTTCGGTGTCGTTTTAAAGTTGCAAAAATGTTGTTGAAACTAAATCAGGCCGGTGGTTAAGTTTGCTGGAACCACACCATTGCCCATCGCCTGGAGAACTCTGCAGCTGACTGGCCTTTTTGTAAAGAAACTCGCATGTTTGTTGTCAAATGCCATTTCTTGACGTATCGCCATAAAACAGACGCCTTCAGGCAAGCATTCAATTCATCCGCCGGAGTTGATCTCGAAATGACAGGCAGCGTTTGACGAAAATCGCCTGATAGCAAGATCATTGCTCCACCGAAAGGTCGCTTATCATTACGTAAACGATTCCGGCCTCCAATGCGCGTTTGTAAGCCATTGTGCATTCGTCCCATATGATAATCTTACATTGCTGCAGTACTTTCGCCATCACAGTATTCTTTGAAATGTTGCATGTAGGTTCTTCATCCACTTGCAGATTCAATGGCAATGTCAATGCAGTTCGACTGTTCGCTGTTTGACCACCTTCTAACAAAGTAGCCACTATCCCTCAGGAATGCATTTCCAGTTCCACCGGGCGCATCAAGGAAGAAAATTCCGCCATTTTCGTTATCGACTGCTTGCATCAATTCATCGTACACTTTCTTTTGTTCTTGATTCAACATTGGCACATTTGTTCGAACAGCTTGACTCAATGCGATTCGATCGAAGTCCATTTCTCGCTCCAATTCTCGATTAAATGCGTCTTGCATTGAACGATTTGGCTGTGGCATCCCCTATTTGCACAACAAATTGCCACTCATGAGCAGACACATATCCTCGATCAAAATCAAAGCTTTGTTGCGCATTTCATCTGAAATCTCCAGTTCATTGTCCGATGTCACAGTGCGAATTCGTTGCAGAATAATGTCATCCATATCATCTTTATATCTACTTCAAAGTATCTACTTCATTTCAAAAAGTTACTTAATGTAACATAGTAAACAATAGTAAACCTATATTTCAAAAACAAACAAAAACTTTAAAATTATTGACAACAACAATTTGCTTGGAAAATAATTAAAATACTTGACAACAACAATTTGCTTTTAAAATTTAAAATATATTTTTTTTTTTATTTGAAGTGTCACTACTCGATTTCTATTCAGTTTCTTTTTTTTCAAAGTGTATTTCCCCATACAAACTTTCATAACCTCTTTCATCCCCTCCAAGTTTTGTTTTCGCGACAAAAAGTAAATAAAAACCTGATATACAGCAATACGAACAAAACAAAAAAAGAATTATGAAAATCGTCCCAGGGGTTATCGAGTCACGTGGCCATCGAGTTACACCCCGAAAGAATTATATATATTAGAAGAAGAAGATTTATTTACCTACTAAACATTTAAGCCACATTTGGTCAATAATTAATATTTAAACAAAAAGTTTGTTATTTTAAAATATTTTAATATTTATTTTAAATTAATTTTGTTTGGAAGAAATCAATCACATGACTGAACTTATTTAAATCCTTCGTCAAGTTATTGATGGGGCCATTGCTTCCATAGTTACATCGAGACATCCTTTGATATACAAATATTGGATTGGATAGAGCAAAAAGGCCCTCGGTCTAGTATTGATATTTATAGAACTAAGAATATAGGTGGAGTTGATGTTGCCAGTTAGGACGCAAAACGAATATAGAAAAATCGAAAATGATTTATTTTTGTTTTGACCTTTTCCAAGGTCTGCATGTTCAGCAACTTTATTCGTCTTATGAAGGAGGGAAGAACTGCAAAATTAGGCGAATTTCGCTTTGAATTAATATAATTCCAAAACATCCCTTATTTAATTTAGTTTTAGATACATACGCATCACACGAAGTTTTTAAAGCAGCTTTAAGAAGTTGTCCGTAGTCAGCAAATAAGAGGTAGTCACTGCAGCAATCAATTTTCATTTTTAACTTTCTCCATTACGTAGTAAGAGAAAGATATTGTTTTCGTAAAAAATTTCGAACTCGAGATGTTAATCAATTCTGACATTACGATGATAGACGAACTCAAAAAAGTGGGTCGCAAAATTTTGTCCGATCTGTCCGTCTATCCGTCTGTGTGTCTGTCTTTCTGTCTGTCTGCCTGTCCCACAGGCCTACAGCCTATACCTATAACCGGATCTCGTTCAAACTTTGGATTTGGAGTTTGTGGGCTTAGGGCTCGGGGCCGTTTTCTACTTTGCAAGGTAACCTCAATATTAATGGTACTTCCCATAAAAGTAGTTTAATTTGCTCGAAAACGGCTCTAACGATTTCAACCAAAATTGACATTTAAGCTTATGTGGGTGGGGCTACCATAACTACATAGCCAGTTTTTGGCTAAAGGTTCGAGAAACGGTACTTTTGAAATTTGAACATATCTCGAAAACGGTCCATACGATTGTAACAAAAATTTATTTCTACGGTAATATGGTCATTTCCAACTTAATGGTAAACTCAGTCATTCTCGGTATAATCGTAAAATGGATTTTTAAAAAAAAGTCCTTTTTTTTGAAGTGATAACTTCTTTAGGCGCGTTGGGCACTATTTGGATGGGCAAAAACTAGCAAACTCGCGACACCGACACCGACACCGATTGCATACTTCTTTAGGCGCGTTGGGCACTATTTGGATGGGCAAAAACTAGCAAACTCGCGACACCGACACCGACACCGATTGCATACTTCTTTAGGCGCGTTGGGCACTATTTGGATGGGCAAAAACTAGCAAACTCGCGACACCGACATGTATAACAGCGACACCGACACCGACACCGATTGCATACTTTTAGTTGTAAACTTTTGTACTATTGCTTACTTTTAGGGGTAGGTAATTTATAGCTTAATCTACGATGATTTTTATTTGAATACGTTACTATGGTAATTTATGGTAGCGACAAATTGATTGTTACCAAAATTATTTCAATTACCTGTTTTGTATGGGGAATTCATAACTTAATTTTACCAAGCTTAATTTCGACATATTATATCCACGATTTTGGGTTTGTGCACATTTACGGCACAGTATAGCTTGTGTTATAATTACCGAAACAAGAAATAGAAAACTGTGGTAAACTTGCCACCCTAAGAGTAGGTATACTATATAAATAATTGTAATATTCATGTCGCCATAGTGTATACTGTAAAATATGATTAGTATTTTTTGTGTAAAATAATGAATATAAAACTACAATTGATGCCGTACCACGAGATCTAGAGCATTATCAATGGCGATGCGGCAAGACAGAAAAATATTGTTGTCTTTTCTCGTTCTTTTTCTTTTAAAAGTAAAATTTGTATTTTTCGGAAAGAAATTCATATTCAATTAAGCTTCAGTATAATTATTATTAATTTATTCGTTCTGTGCTAGTTTCGGTAGAATACAAGTAGATACAATCGGATTGTGGTAGCTGAAGTAAGATATGTACATTCGAGACTGTAATCTATCTAGATTACGCTGGAAGACAGCATCGATGAAAATTACTTATATATGCTAAAGATAATTCTGCATTACTTCAAGATAAATTTGGGAAGAGATTTGATGATATTCCAATCATTTTGAGTGGGGATTTCAACATCAACTTTGCAGATGATAAAAACTACCATTAATTGAATTTTTAAATAGCAAATTTGATTTAACGATGAGCAATGATCGCAATCTTAACACGACTAGACATAAAACTACAATTGATGCCATCTTTACAAGATATTTAAATAGATTCGAATCAAAATTGTTTGTTTCCTATTTTAGTTACCTACCATAAACCTATAGTATCCGTTTTCAAATATAATGATAATAATGATGATGATGATGGAAGAGTTTGAAGTGGTTGATGAAATTTCATAAGTGTCATTGGTATTCATTTCAAAGAATACCCATTAATTTTTAAATTTAATATTTCATGTATCTGTAAATTTATACATTTTAAGCAATAGATTGCAATTTTGTATGTAAAATAATATGTATTATTTTTGATGTAAAATACCGCATTAAATGAAAATGAAAAATGTAACATCATTTTTGTAGTAGTAGTAGTTTATAATAATGAATAAAAACACTTTATTTAAAAGTACTTCCTACACAATAATATATTTTCTGACGATTCGAAAAATACACACGTAATTGTTCAAGTTATCACTTCTGTCGGCACTCCCGGAGTGCCTTTTAATTTTTTTTTAATTTCTGTTGGGAGACTATGTCGAATTTCAGTTTGTGAAGTGTTATTTTTTCGAGGGAACAACTCTTAACAACAATTCGCAGACAAAGTCACTTTTGGTAGGAATGATAGCTATTTCGAACTACACCACTTATTCATTATCAGACTCCTTTGAAGTGACTGTTGAATAGTTTTTGAATTCTGACAGTCAATTCTCCGTATATAATTCCACTTGGGAAGACATTTTTGTTTTTCCCTGTCAGGAAATGAACTTGCATTTCGATTTATTCTCCAATTGACCAAGTGACTACCACTTGCGCCAACTGAGCGACGAGTACAAGCCCGACAACTGGTGATGGTGGTGATTAGAACGGAGGAGAAGATCAACCTCTGTGCGTTGTTGTTGCTACGAGGTATTTATTTGTTAATTGTCGTTTTCTCGGGTCTTTTTCGCCTATTCGTATTTTTTTCCCGAAAGCTGTGAGATTTTTAAGAATCATACGAGTTGGAGTTCACACAATCAGAAAATCCCTACTTCATCCCCACACGTGTTTATCGTGATATTCAGTTTATAACTGCTAATGCAAATTCAAAAACAAATCTCTGAACTCTTGCATATATGTACATATATATATTTATATGTAAAGATCTCGATCTATCACGAACAATACTTCCAATTATTGACAACTTAAACCAGCGCCATTAATCTATTCCAGTAAAAAAGAAAATCATTCCCAAATAGATCAAAAATCAGAAACTCCTACTACACTTGTTCTCGTACTCAAAAACTTGTAAATTGTAAAAGTATAAAATAGAACAGTACGCGCTTATAACTCTCTAGAACTTGCGACGATTGTCTGTTTCTAGAGATTCAACGTTTAAAAACTAAAAGTGCATTTTGTTTAACACTAATCCTTGTATTCCTTTTTCTATATTTCATGAACCGTTTCTCTTACCTAGCATTACTTCTCAGATCTTTACCTACCTATCTAATAAAATAAGGAAACAACCAACAAAACTTTTGACGAACGAGAAAGTTTTGTTCGACCCAGTCGTGCACTTAAATATTATAAAATTTTAACTGAGGCAGAGTACATAATGTAATAAAAAAGTTCAAAATTGAAATTCGGTTTGCAAGACTCTGATCATCAATCAAAGAAAAGTCGACGCACACCAAGACCGGTCGTGCGAATTTTTTACTTTTGTTTTCTCATATTTTCCAAGGCTAAAAATGTCAATTTACTTTCTCAAACAACTTCTTGATTTAGCTTTCGAAAATTTGAGAAAATAAAACGAAAAATTCGCGCGAATTTAGTCTCGTGGACTTATGTCCCTGTGTCAAAAAATCACTGCAATTTTTCTTTGATTATTTTCAAAGTCCTGCAAACTTAATTTCGAATGGAGTATTTTGACTAACAAAATCAAAAATTCCAATTCTTAAAGCTCGAAGTTAGTTGCCCCTTCTTTTTTTGAATGTGGACTAAGTTCCCATAAGAAAGTGAACTTAGTTCCCTTACATCGGAACTAAGTAGACTTTACGAATGTGGTCTAACTTCCCACTAGATGGGAACTTAGTGCCTCAGTGGATTTAGTTCCACTGGACTTATTTCCCTGCACCGATTTAGTTGTAATCATTTTAAGGTCAAGAATTATTGAACAACATACTGCATATCAGGACATGAAGTCATAGAACATCGAAGGCCTTTTTGGGGCTGCTTGTGACCATTCCCCATTGTTATTCTCTGGAACCTGAAAAGTTTGACACAATATGCCTAAACTAGGTGTCTTTATAAATGGTCCCAAATACATCAGCATCAGTATCGATAAACCGAGGGTGGGTATTGATTTGGTCCGATTCGGTTTTCCCCAGGTTCAAAATTGGTAGAATGGGTAAAAAGTTCCAAAGTCTGACAGTATGAATGACAAATAAAAGTGAAGAATTAAGGTAGTTACAGCGAGAGGGAATAATAATAATAATGACAGCAATTATTTTAGTTTGATTCGTTTTCCCCCAAAACCTTTTCCAAAGGTTCTACTTCGATGCAAAATCTGAACTTGCAACTATTTTCGCTACATGATTTTTACATATCAGATTATGGGTCCTTATCTCAACAACCCATTACGCATAAATGAAAATCAAATGCTCAACACAAGCCCAGATACCTAAGTGAATCTCGAAGTTTTGTAATAAAACATTTATTTTCTCCGCCAGATTCAGGTCACTCAAGATCAAGACAAAACGGAAACTCTTCTTCTTCGTTTTGTTTCTCAATGACAAATTTATCTACGCTCTACTGCACTCAAATCCTCCTTAACCCTAGAATGGTAAACATATTTTTTAACTCTTCATTGGTAAACTTCGCCTGTGAGGCGACTTTTATAAAAAACGCACATTTCACCGTTAAGAAACAACAAAATATTTAAACTGAAAGAAAATCGTATTTATTACATATTTGGTTACAAGAATTGACAAAAGAACAATTGCATATAAAATATCTTAGAAATATTCTAGGAATATTTGGATATCACATATTTCAATCTATGGTATGAAGAGATCTTTTACAAACAATTCAAAATAAAAATAAAAATCAGTTCGAAATGAAAAAAAAAAGTCTGTTTCTTACAGCCCTTAAATCGAATTAACATATTGAAAAAAAAAAATGAGGCGTATAAAATCATAAACTTGTGCAGGTCAAGTTAAATTTTGTGAATTTTGCATCTACTTTTTACGTCACATTGCCAACAGTTGGGTGATCTATGTTCTAAACAGTAAGTTTTCTTACATTTTGCTCAGAAATAAACGCTCATACGCCTCAATTTCGGCGGACAGAAATCGCATATTGATCTTTTGCCCTTTTTTATACCTGGCTCATCTGTATCATCGTCAGTCTCAGTATTATGATCAATCACGTTACTAATTGCTGCACGTACTTTTTTCTGCATACGAGGCCTTTCTTGCAAACGGATGGAGCACCAGTCGCTACAAAGGTCCTTGCTCAATTTTTTAAGGAATTCTCTTCTTAACATACGCTTTACTTTTAAAACTTCGCAATTGGATACGTAAATTACATAGCTGTTTAGTAGAGCCATATTCAACATTCCATAGAATAAGCAAAGTGGCCAACGCTCGTCTTCAAGTTCACTTCCATCTAGTGATATCTCCTCCAGCCATTTTTCTAGAAGCGCTTCGGAAGTAGTCATCTCAAAAAACTAAAAAAGTTTGTGCAAACACTATCTTTTAGCAAAAAAGCAAAAAAAAATGTACAAACAAATATGTTCAAGAAAATTACCTCTTTTGGTAAACTTCGCCTCACAGGCGACACATGTGTGTATATATCGGCAACGCAATGGAGAAAAACAAAACACGTTTGCGCCCAAGTACGTACAACACTCAATTGAGTTGGCACGAGCGCATCCTTTAATACGAGTAACCGATTGGGAAATATCGCAAAAAAAAAAAATTGTTTCGCCTCACAGGCGATGTTTACCGTTCTAGGGTTAAGATGGTTTCAAAAATCGCGAAAGAACAAAAGACATGGAAAAAAACACACAAGAAAATAGAAAATTCCACGCAAAGTGTGACATTACTCTTGAGAACCCTAGGCACTTATATTTTGCTTATTTTGTTCCATATTTTTCCCTTCCAGTCACGATAACTGTAAGATGAAAATATTACAAAGAAAATGCCACAATTCTTCTTACTCTTATAACCTCTGGCAAGAAAAAAAAAGAAAGAAAAGAAAATAAAGGTGATACCTTGGATAACAGAAACAAAAAGAATGTGGAAAAAATAAGAAACCCATTTTTTAAGTATTTTTTTCTGGAAGATGTCACGTTCAAGGGATAAAGCACAAAGGAAACAAATCATTTAAAAGCAGATGTGCGCCATTTACACTCGCATAGATAGGAACCTTTTGTTCAGCATTGGGTTGGTGGGGGTAATCATTATTGATAGAAAAAAAAACTGTTCTTAACCGTGTGGGGAGATCCAAGGACAACCAAGGTAGGTAGATACTTAGGATATGCATGTAAAGGGGTTGCGTATTAATCCTTGTACTCAAAATCAAGACTTTCTGCCTGACTATGACATTTTGGGGGCGGCATTCATTAAATTATGAGATCAGCTGTTACCTAACTAACAGGCGAGAGGTTCTAGTATTCATCAACTTTAAAAGTAATTATTTAAAGAGGACAATTTTGAAAGTACAGCCAGGCAGTAGACACCCAAACCATAAGGCTAATATTCCTACTTATATTTTAAACAGCATTCTTCGTCTGCAGCTTCGTCATGGCAAAATTTATAGATATGGGTATGGGTTCGTTCAATTACGCAAAAGTTTGGCAGAAGAGAGCCAAAAAGAGATAGCAAAACATTCCCCTCTATAAAAAAAACCTGCAAATATTAGCCCAAGAAATTTCTTTGGGTTAGTTGGTTTTTTTCTGACGGGGTTGTCAAATCGTTTAAATTCTAATTTGTAACTGGGCTCTAATCGCGTAAGCACAAAACAATTGAACGACATCGTCTTGACGATGCTTCTACATCGTATAACAAAAAACAAAAAAACGATAATCGTTGAAACGACTGGACGATCATCTTTTTTGTTGCTTCACCTTACTATTTCAAACGTCAAATACCCTCGTCGAAACGATTCGATTGAACGATGGCTATTTTGCAATCGTTTCGTCTTTTTTTGGTGCGTTTTTTTTCAGTTTAAATTAGGTCTGAAATAACTATAGAGAAATATTTAAAGGATGATCCACACCTATGATCTCTAAAGAGGTGACTCGCTCTTATCCGAGTTGTAAAAGAATAAATTACATAATATGCAAAAAATGAATTACTGCACTTGGATTTCATTTATTTGTTTTATAAGTTTTTTTTTACAACTCAATATTAAGCAATACAAAATTGTCAACACTTCTTGTAAACACTTTCACATTCGCTTTAAATTACACTTCTTCGTGATACTAATAGAGGCCTTATTCCTTGGTACCTATCCATTTTTAAATTAAATGCCCCATTCCATGTCAATCAATGACAACAAACAAAAATAAACAAATTCAAGAAAAAAACAAAAAAAAAAAAAACAATTTCCATACATTTTTTATTTTTTAGGTATCAGACTTTGTTTACAGTCATTTTCAAACTGTTAAAAATGAAAACGACGAACGATTCGATTGAACGATACGACGATGATGTTATATGAAGCAAACTAAAAACGAGATCGTTTTGTTGAATCGTTTCGACGACTATCGTTTCAAAAATTACGCGATGAGAGCCCAGGGCGATCTCGTTTTTAGTTTGCTTCATATAACATCATCGTCGTATCGTTCAATCGAATCGTTCATCGTTTTCATTTTGAACAGTTTGAAAATGACTGTAAACAAAGTTTGACACCTAAAAAATGAAAAATTTATGGAAATTGTCTTTTTTTCTTGAATTTGTTAATTTTTCTTTGTTGTCATTGATTGACATGGAATGGGGCATTTAATTCAAAAATGGATAGGTACTAAGGAATAAGGCCTATATTTGTATCACGAAGAAGAAGAAGGAAGAAGTGCAATTTTAAGTGAATGTGAAAGTGTTTACAAGTGTTGATAATTTTGTATTGCTTAGAATTGAGTTGTGAAAAAAAAATTATGAAACAAATAAATGAAATCCAAGTACAATAATTTATTTTTTGCAAATAATGTATTCATTTACAACTCGGATAAGAGCGAGTCGCCTCTATAGAGATCATAGGTGTGGGTTTTCCTTTTATTATTTCTTTATAGTTATTTCAGACCTAATTTAAACTGAAAAAATGCACCAAAAAAGACGAAACGATAGCGAAATAGCCATCGTTCAATCGAATCGTTTCGACGAGGGTATTTGACGTTTGAATTAGTAACGTGAAGCAACAAAAAACGATGATCGTCGTATCGTTTCAACGATTATCGTTTTTTGGTTGTTATACGATGTAGAAGCATCGTCGAGACGATGTCGTTCAATCGTTTTGTGCTTACGCGATTAGAGCCCTGGGCTCTCATCGCGTAATTTATGAAACGATAGTCGTCGGAACGATAGAACAAAACGATCTCGTTTTTGGTTTGCTTCGTATAACATCATCGTCGTATCGTTCAATCGAATCGTGCATCGTTTTTATTTTGAACAGTTTGAAAATGACTGTAAACAAAGTCTGACACCTAAAAATTCAAAAAACGTATAGAAATTGTGTTTTTTTTTTTTTTCTTGAATTTTGTTTATTTTTCTTTCTTGTCATTGATTGAATTTGACAATGACATGGATTTGTGCATTTAATGGAAAAAATTGAGGGGTGGCACGGAAGAATACGGAAAATGCCCAACAGTGTTTAGGAATCGACCAAAGTCCAATGGACTCTGGAGTGAAATTTCAAAACCAAACAATTGGATGACGAACCGTATTCGAACGGGTAGGAAGAGTTGGAACAATGTACTCAAGGTTTTCGAAATGTTGCATGTATTTCTTAAAACAATTAAAATGCCAATTAAGATCTTGGATTTCGTGGAGCAGATGAGAATTTTATTGCTTAGGATCGAATTGTAAACAAAACATTTCTTTTTTTGCAAAGAATGCATTCTTTTACTACGCGGATAGGAGCGAGTCGTCTCCAAAGAGAACATTATGTGAGAACACGTGTGTGTCTTCCTTTAAATATTTGCTTATACATCGCTCAGACCTAACTAAAACGAGAAAAAATGCACCAAAAGCGATGAAACGATTGCAAAATAGGTGTCGTTCAATCGAATCGTTTCAACGAGAGTATTTGACGTTTGATTTAGTTACCTGAAGCAACAAAAAACGATGATCGTCCAATCGTTTCAGCGATTATCGTTTTTTGGTTGTTACACGAAGTAGAAGCATCGTCGAGACGATATCGTTCAATCGTTTTGTGCTTACGCGATTAGAGCCCTGGTCTTAAATACAAATTTGTGTTTTTTTTTTTCTACTGAAATTTGAATAGAAAAAAAATTACATTTTTCAAATTTGTGGTTCAACGCGTTCCTTTTCTTTTTGGTTATATTTAATTTCAGTGAGCATATTCTCTCGCAACCAGAAAGTAAGGGAACAGACCTATAATCTAGTCAAGAATTTTGTGACTGGCTGTTCGTATAAATGTGGCTTAGATAAAAAAAGCGACGTTACCGACCAATCTATTTTTGCATTGAGGTTGTTACATCTAGTCCCGATCAATTTAGTCGACTTAAGATAACTTGATTTTTGAATATGCTCTTTAAGTAGAATTTACAACTCATTGTTGTCAAAAGTTGAACTCAATTTATGACACCTCACTGGGTAAAACTAACCAAAAGCTTCCTTTACAATTGACTTCTTGTAAAACTTAATGTTAGGAACTACAAAAAAAAATCAGCGCAAATTGCCCACTTCACAGCTAAACAAATAAAGATTTTTTCAACCAATTACTACAACCAAGGGTCATACCTAAACCTATGCTATACCTAGGAGGAGACAATCATTTACCGCAATAGCTTGAGAGAACATTTTACTGTCGCCATTTAATTGCTAGCAATTTTGTTTTTAATTTCATCCTTCCCGAATGTATTCCCTCCTTCAGTTGTTTTTTTTTTTTTTTTTTTTTTTTTCATTTCCCACTTAGTTATTCCGCACTCAGTTTTCAATTAAGAATGCAAAATCGGATAGCAGACCTTGTAGCAAAGCAGCCCAGTTCAGTAAGTGAGCATTCACTCTTGTGCGCGACAGTCATTGCAATAAAGTAAATCGTTACATTTTTTGTTTCTCTTTGTTAATTTTTTCTTTTTTATTTCCTTAGTACCTACAGTTGGTTTTAATTGTATGGAGTTTCGTTATAGAAAAAGTCCAGCTATCTCTTAGGTTAAACCAGTTTTCGCAGTGTTCTCTTAACATGTGAAACTAGTGAAACTCAATATTATACAAGTTATTTCGACTGTTTAGTTTCGACGCAGCCTAAAAAACAAGCCAGCACTGACCATTTTCAAAAAATAAAATTCTGGACCCGTACCATGGTCCTAAGGTCCAGTTACAATATTTGCACTTGCATCCGACTGATACTGACACATATCAGCCGTCAGCGCCCAAATGACACGGTAATGACATTTATTGGAAATGAAGAACTCCAACCGGAGAGATACAAGATAACAAAAGACGCAAAAAGAAAGTTTTAATAAGAAAACTTTCGAGTCTGATGGACTTCGAGTAGCAATAACACTTTTTCCGTTCAAACTCTTCTATTACTTGAGTTGAGTGTGGGCCACATTCCGCTTATTTTGCCATTTTTGCTGTTAATTGCTGAGAGCTGAGACGGGCGAAAAGAATTTCCTAAGTCAACCTCTTGGAGCGGTTGTGACTTGCTGTGGAAAAAAATGGGAAAACTCTTTGAAAAGTCTGTGACTGTTGAGACGGATATAATTGCTTTTGCTGGAGGTGTATGTGGTACTGAAATCTTTCCCAACTTTTTTTTGCATTTGAGGTTTGCAGCACGTTTCTACTTTGGAAAAAATATTCATAAAAAGAAATGTCGCCAAATAATTGATATTGAAGTGATAATTTCACGTTTATCATTCATCCACATCAGGTAAATCAACTCAAAGGGGCAAAGATATTTGGATCTATACTCTGTTCAATTTATATTTTCAGTACAGGCCTTATGGGAAGCTCTTTTTTCTACCAGTGGTGCCTGTAGCTACTCTCACGGCACTCAAATACAAGATTTTCCACTGAAATAATAACGAAACCACTGGCATTCCAAAGAATTTTGTTGTTGTAATTTTCCTGAAATTCGCATACATCCCTCCACAACCAGTCTGCCACACAGTCGCGGGCAGAATGAGCACGATCGTCTTGCGTTCGCTTGCTATTATCATCAACCAAAATAAGCAGTGTGGTGTGACGTGTGAGTGACTGAAGCACATCAGAGAAATGTTACCATATGCCAATTTTAGCATATCATTAAGGGTTTTTCTTTGAATTTTGTCAAAGATCTTTCGGTTTTGGTGCTTTTTAAAGCTTTTGAGAGCGAATAAATGAATTTGATTATGTGGGATGTTGCCATACAGTTTTTAGGTACTCATTTAATTATTTTGTAACTATTTCTGAAGGATCTGTTAATATGCAGTTAAACCATTTTTTCTTAATAAAGGGTTGGTATTTGGTAACCCTATCGATATTTGTGAGAGAATTATGCCAATTTATAGTGCTCACTATGGCAACCATGTGAGAGCTTTAAAATGGAGACAGCTTATTAAAATCCATAAAGTAATAGTAGCAAGGCAAATAGCCTATCTTCCCTGTACTGAAAATATAATTTGGCCAGAGTATAGACATTGGAATAAGCACGAACTGCATTAATTATAAGACATATTGGGGGCCCGGCGAAGAATTACCATGGAAAACCGTTTTTACATCGATTTGGTACAACAATTGGTATTAGTCCAAAACTCCTACTCCTTATCCTGCCAGTTATAAATACTTGACCCTGGGCTACTTCGAAAGAATTCTTTGATAGGTTTTTCGTCCTGTGTGCGAGGAGGGCTAATGGAAGAGAAGATCGAATTATATGAGCTGTACCACGTCGAGGATGTAGTACAAAGAACCAAAATGCGTAGATAACATTGGCCGGCCACCTCGAGTGAATGGAAATGGACTATCTTCTATCTTTACAATGCTCCAGCTAAAAGGTTTTTCGAGTCCTATTCCAGGTTCAAATCGACAAGCAAGAGCGAACCTGCGTTTCGTATATCAAATCATAGTGAATGCCAGAGCGGTCGGCCTGAACAACTGGAACCAGCGTGTCCAAGATCACTGAGGATCAAAAGCTGCAGGGTCTCTGGGAGAGGGAGAGAGTAGGTAGTAACAGGTTTAATTTAATTTTAATATCAATTATAATAGAAAGACGGTCTTCGTGGTCGAATTTGTGGAGATTTGTATCACTTGCAGTATAAACCCACTTGGTTGGCTTATGCTTTTCTTCCCAACACAAAAATTTGATTGTTCCACAATCGTATGGCGGATAGATAGTTCTAGGGCTGTAGACCACAGTCAATTGCTAATCATGATGATTGCTTTTAGGTGACGGCTGACAGACTGCATCCGTCGATATAATTGACAGCAAAGCTGGTCGCCTGAAGTCCTTGGGTGGCGACTCAACACGCGCATGGTTCCCTCATACATTAAAGGGATACAACAAAAGAGGCCCAATAATCTTGCTTTGTGGGATGTCCCGGTGGTTACGCCGTTGTCTTATTTAAAATTGCAGTGTGGAAATACGTAGTGCATCAAGTTATTGGAGTTGCCATGGCTAAGCGAAGACACCCACCTAAAATCACGTTTACATCGTTGACATAAAAGCGTTCGGCGTCTTTTAAACTTTTTTGATGTCGGTATGTTGTCGCCTACCTTGTATAATTCCTCGGGCGAAATTAGAGGTATCTATTTCAAACTTGTCGCGCTGGTAATGGTTTACAAACTAGTTATCCTTAAAGGCAAGAAGTGGCTAAGTTTTTTTTTTAATTTTTACGAAAAACTGGATGGTAAAAAAGTGTCCCTTAAGCCTTTTAACCACCTAACTAAGTCGCAAAACAATGTTCATTAATTTCAAACAGTGTCCGGTGTAAATAAATTTCTAAAAAAGTGTCCAAAATCGATGATTTAAAAAAAGAGGTGTCCTGGTGTCCAAGTGATCGAAATGGTGTCCAATTGACACTGAAGTGTCCCAAGGGTAACCCTGCTTATGTGGTATTCCGACATATAAATAGATATTTTCTCAGATTTACCAATATAAGTGCGTCTGAGTTTGACAACTGGTGGAGTTTGTTTAGGTTTTCGTGATTTTATTTTTGTAAATTATTTATGTATAAATATTTAGAAATCAATCGGGACACAAATTTCGAATCCTTTAATATAAAATGTTAAGCGGTGAATGGAGACCGCTTTGAAAAGTGTCGAAAGTTCATAGGTAAATTCGAATGGCACGAATATCGACACAAAAAAGACATTTTTATATTCGATTAGCCACACGAAATCTGAAATCTGAGAGCGAATCTGAAGAAACCCAAGCGAATACCACATTAGTGTATACATCTCCAACGAAAACAAATTTCCAACTGTAAACAGGATCATTTCCAATGTTTATTTATCTGAATGTGTCAGTCAAGATGAATCCAACTGGATAAAATCCAGTCTGCATATTATTATTCGATTACGCAGATTAACGAAATATATTTCGCTCGATATTCGTTATGCCCACAATAGCAGCTGGAGCAGTGGGTCCTGAAAAGATACCGAAAGCCGAAACAGACCAACCAACCTGACAGATTGCCATGACTGCACATTCAAGGTATACCCATACAAACATACGCACACACACTAAAGACTAAATCAATTTTCTCAGCATGGAAATTCAATTTCAGATTTATTAAGGATTTAATTGGATGCGAAAAGAGGCGGCGAAAGTCCGCCACCGACGCATTCCTTCATCTGGTTGGCTCCGCATCCTATATAGGTGCAGTTGCATGTGCACAAATCGAGCGACATTAATACCCTACCCAGCCAATGCATAATTGTGCATCCATGGGGCAAGTGAATCCAATTGAATCGTTCATCCTTTTCGGGCTATCGAGAAAGGATTCAATTGCCGTTGCAAGGAAAGCTGACGGTATGTATACGTATATGTAAACAAACATACACTGTGTGGCAAAGTGTATACAAAACATCTTTCTGTGCTGTCCTGTTGCTGCTGACTCATTGAAATGAAAAATTCAATTTATTGTTGGCGGAGATGACGTCCGGATTTCGATCCGCTTGCATATGAAGTTAACTCATTCAGATGCACACTCTCTTGAAAAATGCGCGATGCCCATGCCATGCACACACACGCACACACACATATTGATATTATGTTTGCACAACCGACATCGGAATATGATATTTGCGGTGAAATAGTACACCTCCAATCGTAGAGCGCAAATGAAGATGTTAATGGCTTTGATGAAGGTACTCCCTTACACTTCAGTGTTGCCATCATGCGCAAGTAGGCGCTGTAGACTGTAGTTGCTTGATGCGATTACTGGTTAAATAATTGGATCGAGAATAATTGACTACACTAGAAAATTAATTATTTTGTGAAACTATAGGAGAAGAAAGCGTCCTCAGAGTAAAGATGCAAATTTAGAGCAAATAATATAGCTACTTCAGCCCGAAGCGACGTCGGTTTGGCGCAGTGACTCAGTGATTAGTGCGCACGACTACTGGTCGAGGGCACTTACGTTCGATTCCCAAAAAATATCTACATAATTAGTTCTCAATGTTTCTTTTTTGCATTGCGGCGCCTCGGGGAGTATAAGTATAACTGTCCTGGAAGAACTTCTCCGCCATTAGGACTCGGTATAAAATAATAGGTCTTTAATTTTTTGGTATTGATCATTCGTTTCACAATTCTTAAGGGCCCATCCCATAGAATCCGTTGCATGCGTCACGTCGACAAATCCGTTTTGTACTAGAAAATGTTGGTACTAAAAAATCTTGCTAAAAGGCGATTTAAACGTCCTTTTTCTAAAGAACATTTATGTGTTGATTATCATGGTGAAATAGGTACTTTACTTTAAAAAAATTCCACACAGAAGGAACTGCATAGTAACCAATTGCAAAATTTTGAGTTGCAAATCACGAATTATATATTTTTCGCAAATCACAACGTTTTTGTCTTGAGCTGATACAAAAATTCGTAAAACGGCGAAAAATATCAAATTTTGTTTGTTGAATATTACGATTAGAAGTATTAATTCGAGCTTCATTTATTTGTAGTGATTTGCGACATTTTTGGCGCAATTCACTACTTCAATAGGCCAATTCCTCAAACACCACTTTAAAATCTCAAATTGCAAAAAATATTTCGTATTTTACCACCACTGAATGATGAATCAATAAAATCTTATAATAATTTCGCACATGTAAATTGAAAACGTAAATAATTGACGTAGAGAATTCGTAAATTGCAAAATATGAATTGCAAATTGATAAAAATAAGTTGCAATTTACGATTAAGAATTTGTAAATTGCAACTTCTGAATAAGCTCTAAAATGAGACAAACTTTTCTTGATTCGGCGCTTATTTTTCTTGATTTATCATCTAAAACTTGTATGATCTTAAACTTTTCCACGAGTTTGAATGTTGCAGCTTTTTTCCCACGGAAGACTTTCGGTCATCGAAATTCACGTAAAAAGGAAGAAATACCACGATATAAGAGCACAGGTGACACAAGATGACAGTTTTTCTCATGCTCTTAATATTTCCACCAATGAGGGGACTTCCTATCATGCTGTACCAACTGTCAAGTTACTTTTTCCGTCGCATTCGGTACGTGCGCTTCTTATGGATTACAATCTGTCAGACGGACACGTTGCCGCAACGGATTCTATGGGTTGGGCGTGGGCCCTTAACTCAGGCATCGACAACGAGAATGACGAGGAAGCGGTGACACTTCGTCGGTTTGAGCGCCATTCTCATAACTATGATATATAACAATTCACAATCCACAATGAACACAAGAAAATCTTTTTTTCTTCTGTTGGCAGAGGAAAAAGAAAGAACAATTTTCCTAGAAAGCAAGGCGATAGAATTTGAGAGTCATGTCCTTTTTTTTGGGTTTTAATGGACCTCGGAAAAAAACGCGCAACGTAAAACAAAAATCGACCGATATTTTAAAGGGGGACTTAGAGAGATTTCCCATTTTAAACAATTTCAAGGACCTTTGGTAAAATCTAATTTTCGATGACCTCTCGGCAAAACACAGTTTAAAAAAATATTTAATTTTAAGGACATATTATTAGAGAGCTGATAATTTTAAGCTTTTTAGAGACATTGTACGATATTTCCATGACTTCCTTGTAAAGTATGACGCTATAATATGCCTTTGACTACCTTATCCTGTCGTTTCATCGTAACTCGTTTAATAGTGTTTCGAAGCTACTATCCAACGGCCTATAAGAAGTTTCAAGCAAGAATCACACCGGTTTTTCGAGGAGTTTTTTTTTTAAGACGATTTTATACGCGTTTTTTTACTTTTTTTTACGGATATATAAAGCGTTTTTTTTTACTGGTGTTTAAAGTTTTTTTTGACGCATTTTCCGGCTGTATTTCAAAACGTTTTTTGACAAGATTTTTTATGCATTTTTGAGGCGTTTTTGACTAGTTTTTGGACCCTTTTTTGACGCGCTTTTCGACATGATTTTGAACTCATTTTTTGACCCGTTTATCGATGGAATTTAGTTGATTCGTTTCTAGTGTGTTTTTTTCGCAGGGTTTTTGATGATTTTGGCGCAATTTAAGCTGTTCCTTTGACTCGTTTTTTGATGCGTTTTTCATCGCATTTTTAGACACTTTTTTTTTTCTTTAAATCCTAACACATTTTTGTGCTGTTATTTTGTCAATCTGTCTACAGTTAACTGATAAACAAAGGTTCGTAGGTTGTTTTTTTTTTTTTAATATCAGAAACATCATTTTATCAAAACCAGTTTTGCAAAATTTATAGTAGGACTTTTATAAACCTTGGCGTTGGAGTTATGTCCTCTATGTCACATTTCACTGTGACATATTTCCCAATTTATCACTTCATTTTCCGTTGGAAGAGGACCCCATAATTCCATTCTGGGTTGATTTTGCAAACCTACTTAATCTAGACAAAACTCCCACTCCACTGTCACAGTCACCTAGAATGCTCTAAGCCGCCTATAATTTAATTATTCTTTTCAAGAAAAACACAGGCAACTTCAACATCAATTAACTTAACCCAATTTGCATAAAGCTGGACTTATATAAACACCTAGTTGTCCTATTACCCAGTTTCTGCTGCCAACCCAATTTCTCAGATATAAAACAAATAACAAAATACGGTAACCATTTAAAGAGAAGCCATCATTGAATTATTTATAGAGGTTGGCAATCTGAATTGGAAAACCCACTAATTAGACTATTTTGTAGATGAGTGTTTGCAACTATAAGGACTCCTCCTGCATGCTATGGACGAGTACCTCCTACCGATAAATCAATTTCCCATTGTATTACAGGGAAACAGTTGAAGTTGGCGGTACTCGACAATCGACTTTGGTATGCAACTGTGTTTATATTTCGCATTCCAATTAGGGAGGGAGAAACTTTTCCAACTTCAAGTGCAATAGAAAATAGAAATTCCGAAATATTCGGTTTAAAAAAAAAAAAAAAAAAAAAAACATCTATGCCCACTTGATGGCTAATTGAAATTTGAAATGGCTTACAAACTTGCTATTTATTATACGGGTTACTTCGGAAAAAGTTCAATGCACAACTAAAGTTATTGGTTAAGCATTCTGCAGCAGGCAGCTTTTCATTTTTGACTATAGCAGTGGTGCCGCAAATCAAATTGTGAGGGAAATGTAGTTGACCTAGCAAAAAAAAAAAACTTCATCAGCCTCTGTTCCAGGATTTCATTAGCTCAGCCTTGAATGCCTAGACTGTTCTATTGATCTCACAATGTTCCCAAGGCCCAGTTATAACTATACGTAAAACGAAAAATGTACTTTTGTTGTTGTGACCGCTAAAACTTGATTCATATCCAACATTTTAAGACCAAGATTAAGTTGAATCATTTAGTTAAAGTGGTAAAAAAAGCAAAAGAGCATTTTTATGGTTTCGTTTTACGTAAGGCTATAACTGGGGTCTAAGTTTGGTTTAAATAATTAAATAATTGACAAAAAATTGCCCCCTCTAATATTAACTAGTTTCGTTTCCGGTCGAAAATCGGCCCTACCTTTGATAAGGATGTAATTATAAAAAAACGTATCACAATTTTCGATGTACTGGTGTTTTTTTAAAAGCGAAAAAGCTACATCTAGATATCGAAAAAATACTCCCCCCTGAAAATTAGTTTTACTTTACTCATGAATATGATTAATATTTTAATACGACATGGTCACAGTCACTATGAAAATTTAGAGCAAAGCATTGATGTCGAAAAGTGTTCTTTTCCATCGTAACATCATTTAAAACCAACCGTGTCGGCGTCGGCAACACCTCGCTGATATATTATAATATCCCTGAATTAAAATTAGGTACACAATCGCTTACTTTTAGGGGTAAGTAAATTGCATTCCCTCGAAAACAGGGCTGGAATCGGCTAAGGTGATAGTTGATTGTCGCTTTTTTGATTGTCGTTTTTGATTATCAACTCTTCTTTGCTCTGCGTAAAGCGATCACTAAAAAATGATTGATTATTGGCAGCACTAGAGTTTTAAACGTCTCTTCCTTGCCGACGCTGTCATTCCGAGCAACTGATAGTAATCGAAGTGTTTATTTTTTATTGTGAAAAATATACGTGAAATTGAGAATAATAATATGTTCACAAATTATAATATATTTGTTTGTTTTTTTACGGTCTCAAGGGAATAAACAGCAAATACTTTGACCCCATTGGTGCCTCCCAGTCAGCCCCAACTTGTCTTTGAAAGCCAAACAAATTTAAAGTTGCAGACAATTGAAGTATGGTTGGCAGTTGGAACATGCATTGAGCTTCCAGTTGATAAATCAAACAGTTTAAAATAAATAATTTATGTGTTGATAATCATTTCTTAAAGAATATCTATAAAAAAAAAACGTTGGGAAGTTCTATAATATTCGCTTTATTTCTTAAGTGAATAGGACTTTTTTGTAAATAATTTCTTCATTTCTAGCTGCGGCATAGGATAATTCCATTGAAGTAAACATTGCGCTAAAATTTATTTATTTGTTTTATTTTTATAACTTTGAAACACTTATTTCACAAAACTTTAAATTGTTGGTGGAGTTGAAGCTGAGCCGACCTTCATTACTGACGAAAACGACACAAAATGTATGAAAACGACACCTAAATAGCTGTCGCAAGCAAACGGTGGCAAAAATGCGATAGTCAATTTGATAATCACCTTACGTGGAGCCAAAGCATGAATTTTGATTATCAACTATCAACTATCACCTTAACCGATTCCATCCCAGGTTCTAATCAAAGATGATTATTAGATATGTATATTTGCAAACGTTACTATGGCAATATGGCGGCGACAATTTAAATGTCACCAAATTGGGTTCAATTAATTGAGCAGTATGTTGTATGGGGAATACCTACTTAACTTCATTTTACCCGACTTAATGGCGACATAATTATACGCACGATGTTTTGTTTGTGCACATCTATACATTTGTACATTTCTATCAGTTTCATTCCGCCTTTCATTCCATTTAAATCTCTTATATAAAAATGAATGTCTGTTTGTCTGTCCTTTATGGAATCATAAACTATGCATTTGATCATGTGATGATCCTTAGCAAAGTTGTTGTGCATAAGCCTGCGAAGGTTTCTGAGTTGGTACGACCAATTTTGGACAAAGGGGCGTGGCACCGCCCATACAAAAAACATTAAAAACCTTAAATTTCGAAAGCCACCTAATAGATTGAGTTGAAATTTACACACAATCTTATATATTGGCTTAGGAGTATACCGGTGAAGATTGGTCAATATTGGACAAAGGGGCGTGGCACCACCAATAAAAAAATAAAAATCTTATATTTTGAAATCCACCGAATCGATTGAGTTCAAATTTATTTATTTAAGCGTCTTGAATTGAAAAAAAAATGTTTGCAAGGATATTTGTGCATTAACGAATTTGTGCGGAACGAAGTTCGCCGGGTCAGCTAGTATATATATAAAACAAAGTTTTATCCGTAAGAACGCCCATCACTCGAGAACGGATCATCGGATTTGAGCTATCTTTTCTTTGTTGTGTTTGTCTACGCCCAAGGAAGGTTCATACTGTGAGAAATTTGGATATTTGTAATTTGTAATAAATAAAAATAATTCCATACATTTTTACGGGGAATTCAATTTTTTTTTAAATTTTAATCGTAATAGCTATACTGTGAGATCGTATTTGTCAAAAGTTCTGTCACATTTTGATGATTTCTGAGATTTTATTTACAGAAACCAATTATGCTAATTTGATTTGAAATTGGATTTTTCGGTAATTTGTGAAATTTGTTTTTATTATGAAGTTATATATTCAAGTATTTCGTGCTTCGTCATTCAGTGCTGTATTGTTAAGTTTTTTAGTCGTCAGCATAGCTTCAGTGATTCCGGTGAGATTATCGAAAACAACTTTGAGCACCTGCGTCGCGAATTCGTGCAGGGCGAACTATATGACCCCCTTAGCTCATACGACGCATTGAAATCCACTCATGTTCTGCCATGAAGAGGATGGATATCACTTTAAAATAAGTATGATCAATCCATCGATAGGTTAGTAAACGTCTAGTTTAAAATTTTTTCAAGTTTTAGTATACAAAGTTTCTGTATTGTATGTCATTCAATCAATCATTAATTAGAATGCAAATGTAATCGATCGCAAGGGTTAGATGCTCGAAATTACTTAAATCAAAAAATCTATTTTGGGCGGGACACAGTTTGCCAGGTCCGGTAGTCTAATTATATTAAAATTGAGCCTTAAAATTGTGTTCGTTTGTCGCCGATTCACGCCTTAACACATTTACCGATTTTACCTAAACTTTCACACATCTTCTGTATTGGTCTATATATCGTTTCTATGATGTTTGGTTGAAATCGGAAAATGTATGTGTGTGTTATGGGTGCCTGAAAAACACTTACATTTCAGTAAATTTTGGTGTTTTTTTTTCGGTGGCGCTGTTGTTGATCCCCTAAACCACTCAGCTGATTTCAATGAAATTTTGTGGCTCTGTATGGTTTGTTACAGTTGGATAGATATGGCACTATTATTTTAAGGTTGGTTCCAGTTTTAAAAATAGGATAATTTTGGACCCTATAGGTGGCACTTTGTAAAAGTTAAGCTGGATAGAAAAACGGGAAGTGTCAATTCCAATACAACAAAATGTGCCGGGCTTACCGCTACTTAATTTGATTTGCATTCAATAAATCTTAAAATCCCGTCAATAAGATGGAAGCAGATAAAGCACAGAAGGCGTGGTTCGTCATGGTACGAATTCATCGAAAAGCCATGTACGTCTTCTTAGTAGTGTGCAGCTGTATTCTACCAGGAAACCATATTTTTTGATGTGCTAATCTTTATAATAACGACCAAAAATCGTTCGATATCGAATACCGCTACCAGGTAGCCAAGAAACAGGCAGATCTCGACCGTGAGCAGTTTTATAGGAACCGAATGTTACACCTTTGGTCAGAGGGGATGAAAGGATACCACCATGAAAAAACATGTCAAATGGGAAGCTCGCTCTTGAATCCCTTGAATTCGACTTAGACCCGAACATTTTTGATAAAAAGGTAAGAAACTAGAATTTCAACCGCTAAAATCATCAAAGCCGACTCTCTTGAGAATCTGCTCGGCTGGCAAGTAATGCTCATAGAAAAGTCAGTACTACTCTTCGTCAACCTCTACACCTCTGTTGTTAAGCCTGCCATTTGCCAAAGATCCGTGGTGGTGGACTCTCAACTCTCAAGTTTTTACTGCCTAATATCTCTAAAGGTCTTCAGAAATGCGCACGGGCACGGGAGCGCGGTTCTTCGGCAAATAGATCGTAAACAGTTTTTGAATAGGTTTACAGTCCGTTTGTCCTGCTAACTGCTACAAGATCACAATGAGCTCCAATGTCTTCTGATTAAAAGTTGCACACAATCCTCCTATTCTCACCTACATCTGCCAACTTTTGTTTCGTTCGCCGAAGAGGGCCGTTTCGGTTTTAGGCCTTGCTTAGTTTTGGGGAAGTATGAACCTTGGTGACCGCAGATATAGAGATAGCCTCGCTCATGTTGAGCTCTAAATTATTCAAATGATTTTCGGTCATGAAATTTATTCACAAACACTTGGAAAAGAAGTGTGCACTTGAACACCAACGCGAAGTGTCTTTGCTTCCAACAACAGAAAGGGACAACGCAATGAAAGATATCCTCGAAATTGGGTCGAGTAAGCTGAGGACCCTATAATCCAGCTTAGGTGCATCCCTAAGTGATTATCTATTATCCAATTCTCTGGGGCAGCATACACGTAAGCCTCGAAGACGTCACGGCAGCCTTAAAGAAAAACAACTAATCTACCTCAATAAAGACTGTTTAAATTTGCATTATATCACCATCGCTGCGTTGCACCTCAAACCATATACGTTTATCCAGCACTAAAGGCATTATAATATCCACTAACGCACACACAACAAGTGAGCAGTCAAAGCATTAGCATCTGCACAAATCTCCTGATAGTATTCAGGAAAGACTAGAATGCCGGATGACAGGGGGTGGATCTTCAACTAAACACCAAGCAACTAAGTTCGACCAAGTTTCACGCCGCTCACAGGGCAAACTGCATCACCACACTGTTCTAAAACTCAAGAAATCAGATTAAAGTGGCGTTGAAATGTTTGCATGGAAGAAACTTATGTATCTGTTCTCTCTTGTGATGTAGATAGAAAAAAATAAATAAAAAATTAAAATATACAGCACTGAGCGATACGGCGCGACGTATAGTTCGACTTCCCAACTGAATACACTATGATTCTGAGCAGGATTCCTGGGTTTTTGCCTTTATCCTCGGTAAATGTATTCAAATTATTTCATTCAGCTTCTTTGGTGCGATTACGCGTAAGGAAATTATACTTGTGGACAGACTCTGTTGGTGTACAGAGAACAGTACTGTTTGGTGTGCGTCTTAGCACCAATTTTTTTTTTACTGCAAGGATGATGGAGTTAAGATTGTTTGTTTTTGCGGTAGCTTGATTGAGATTATGTTGGTTTTCTTTGTTATATCTAATTATGACATGTGTAGTAGATAAGTGTGGGTTTAGGTGGATGGGTGGTGGAATATATATTTTTTGTCATTTATAGGCTTCGATAGTAGGTCTCTTTGGATCGTAAGTATTTATATGGGCAAGCTGCCGGTAAAGCTTGCTAAATATATATATTTTTTTAGATTAGATAAGTTAATTAACATAAAAGAGTAAACCTTAGCAGCATTCCTAGATATTGAAGGAGCTTTCAACAATGTCAAAACGGACGCCATATGCAGAACACTGAGTAAACTGAACATTGAACATTGAAGAGGGTTCAACCTCAAAGAAACCCGCCTCTGATCGACTCCACTGACTACCACTGATCACCCCCACTGGACAATGAGTCACCAACCACCGGTACCTCGAACTACCTACCATCACCAAGGCATAAACAACATCAACAACCAATATCCAAAAGCAACAACAACGCACCTGTCCGATTTACACTGGTTTTTATAAGTCACACTGACTTGTTGCGACGAAATCAATGAGTTCCCACGGGTAAAAGCAGTTCAGGGAGGACAGTGTACTCAGTTTCGGGTGCAATACGTCCGGCATTGAACCTGTTCTCTATTGTGGGCAATCCGCCACAGCCTCCTATCCTTCCTATTGTGGGCCGTGTATTGTGAGCTATTCCAATCCGCCACAGCCTCCTATCCTTCCTATTGTGGGCCGTGTATTGTGAGCTATTCCAATCCGCCACAGCCTCCTATCCTTCCTATTGTGGGCCGTGTATTGTGAGCTATTCCAATCCGCCACAGCCTCCTATCCTTCCTATTGTGGGCTGTGTATTGTGAGCTATACCAATCCGCCACAGCCTCCTATCCTTCCTATTGTGGGCTGTGTATTGTGAGCTATTCCAATCCGCCACAACCTCCTATCCGTTCTACCGTGGGCCGTGTATTGGGAGCTATTCCAATCCGCCACCGCCTCCAGACCTCCCCGTAACTAGCACTTACGTATCCAATGATTGTTAAGGTCGTTTATGTAGAATTAAGACTACGAAATTTGAATTGTTCTTTTTTTTTTAAAGTAAAAATAAAAGTGAAATTGTACAACGCCTCAAAGTTTGTGTTTCTTTGGGGGCAACCCTGGACCCGACGAGTAATACCCCGGCCGCAGATAAAAAGCACATCACAGGTCATCAACTGGATTGTCAACGCACTTAAGGCTAGACACCTAGTAGTCGAACTTGGGGGCTCCAGACTTGAAGCCTACGCCTCAATAGGAAAACCTCAGGGAGGCGTTATTTCCCCACTACTTTGGGTTATCGTCTTAAATGAGACACTTATGCAACTCAGACATACAGGCATAAGAATAACTGCCTACACGGATGATGTTGTGCTAATGGCAACCGGCAAATTTCTGCCAACACTGGCTGAGCAATTGAAAGCCCTCTCCATTCTTGACTCCTGGACCAGGAAATTCGGTCTATCGGTCAATACCCAGAAGACTGAATTAGTATTATTCACTAACAAAAGGAAAATTCCGCAGTTTGTCATGCCTTCTGTTGGCGGTACACCCCTCAGAATCTCTGACAATGCTAAATACCTGGGACTTATACTAGATAAGAAACTAGATTGGAAAATGAACATAGACGAACAAATCAAGAAAGCCACAATAGCATAGTCTACACCTGCAGCAACATTTTTGGGAAAACATGGGGACCATCTCTGAAGATCAAACTTTGGTTGTACACAGCGATTGTAAGACCAATACTGACATATGGTAGTCTTGTATGGTGGCCAGCAATAAAAACGGCTACATACCTAAAGGCTATCACAAAAGTGCAAGGACTAACATGCATCGGGTTCACCAGCTCGATGAGATCAACTCCAACCGCCGGACTTGAGGCTATCCTCAACCTGCTGCCGCTAGACATCTTTGTACAGACAGTGGAAGCAACAATTGCCATGAGAATTAGCCAATCAATAGACTGGAAACACGATGAAGAGGGTCACTCAACGATCCTACAGGAGTACCTTGGCAATGTACCTAACACGGATTACACGACACCATATTTGGAATTCAGAAGACCCTTCTCTAGCGCCTTCCCCAGCAGGGAAGAATAGAGAGATGGACTTATACCTAACACGCAATCCATTCCCGTGTATACAGACGGATCTAAAATGGACAACGGCGTGGGGTCAGGCATCTACTCTGAACCGCTGGGCATCCCAACATCAATACGCCTCCCAGACCACTGCAGTGTATTCCAAGCTGTAGGCATGGCAGTGACAAGAGCCACCCATGAGTCTGAGATAAAGGTAATACCTCCGGAAGGTATCACCTTCTTTATCGACAGCCAGGCAACTATAAAAGCGTTAACTGCCCTTGTAATAAAATCGAAGCTTGTGAAGAGCTGTTGCGAGGAGCTCAGAGCTCTTGGAACACGGCACAAGGTATTACTGTGTTGGGTCCCTGGACATGAAGGCATTCCAGGCAATGAGAAAGCGGATGAACTAGCTAGACAGGGATCGGCTAATGTTCTAGAACAAACATACCCCTCTGTGTGCATCCCGCTCTGTACACTAAGGCTAGAAGCAGGGAAAAAGGCCACAGATGAGGCAAACGCTAGATGGAAATCCATGGATACGTGCGAAAATACAAAGAAGCTATGGCAATCTTTCTGTAAACCCAGAACAGAGAGAATCATGCGGAATAACCGGAGTTGTCTCTCTACGCTTGTAGGTATCCTTATACGGGACACAACACCTTGCGATACCACATGAAGAAAATACGACTGACCGAGGAAGAACTTGCAGAGGCTGTGGTGACGAGGGCGTTATAGAGGACACAGCCCACTTTCTATTTCACTGTCCAGGTCTTCAACACTCCGGATATCGAGTCTTTGGAAAATTCTTCTTAAACAATCTGAACGAGCTATCTAGCACACCAACGGACAAAATCATGAACTTCATCAAATCCTCAAGATGGTCTGTAGGCAACGACACAGTTAGTATAATTAATTAATTTACAGGCAGAATAGGTTACTACGGGTAAGGGATAAAACCCTTCCCCCCACGGCTATCACAATGGGTCAATTTTGACCTGAGTGTGGCGCGGGACCCTCCCCGCCAGCCCACCAACCTAAGCTAACCTAACCTAACCTTAACATAAAATCATTTGGAATGGCATTGCCGTCTGCCGGGTTGACAAAACGTAGATATGATATAGGTATATATAGGTATTAAATATTGTTAAAAGTTTTTATGTAGAATATTTTCCCTATATTGTGGAGCAGTTTTGCAGTACTTAGTAAGTATCGACAGGTTCCGATACTTTCCGATTGCATAAAGTAGGTACATATTGACGGTAATTCATTCATGTGAGGAATGTAGTTTAATTCAGGAGCTATTCAGTCGCCACGTAGCTTCAATTCTGTTGCTATGCCATCAGTGGCGTACTCATCACGAAAGTAGTTTTTCTCCTGCAGGTTATAACACAATTGGCTTTAGATTGATCTGTGGAGTGAGCCTTTTGCAGAAGCAGAATTTTTAGCCAGTTCCAGCCAATCTTTAAACCCAATCCAATTTTCTTTTCGACAGTTTACGCCATTGCTTTTTTTGGTAATCGGTAATCAGTCATGTTGCGCACTTGGAGAATGCAATCCAAAGAGCCTGTTCCCAACATAACCACATAATGCAGCGTTTTTGATGGTAGGTGAAATGTTCTCTACCTCAGTAGCTTCTCCACCGTATCATACCTCTTGCCACCCCAAACTTGTGATGCGTACAAAAGGATAGATTCCGATACAGCTTCGAAAACTTTAAACTTGCTACTATGCGCGACAAATTTTTTGCTTGAGCATTTTCTCAAAACCACGTTAATAGCAGTTTTTGACTTGGCCAATTTTTCATTGAGATATCTCTCCATATTAAGACTTCTCGTAATTTAGACTCCTAGATATTTGTACTCCTTGACCACTTGGAAAATCTCACCGTTAAATATCCATTTTTCACTTGCACAATTCCTTCCACCTCCTTTTTTAAAAATCATTACTTAAGACTTGCTTAACAACGAGATTCCACATTTTACAGTAGTTAGATAGCCGATTTTTAGGAAGCTGTAGGTATTCAGGTGAGAGCGCCAGCAACACAATGTCATCTGCGAACAAAAGTACTTTAATTAGCATTCCAGATATCTCTATGCCTCCTGGCAGATAATCTACTATGTCCTCAATGAATAGTGCGAAAAGGCTTGGACTCAAAGCACATCCCTGTCTTACTTCTAAGCAGGATTGAAACTATTCAGACAGTTTTTCACCGTTCAATACAGCTTTATTTTCTGTATATAGGTTTCCAACAACTCGTCCTAACTTAAATTATTTTAAAATACTATTCCGTAAGAGGGACACTGTTCCAGTGATCGATGAATGGGGGTAGGCCTTTGAACATAAATTGTTCGTGTTCGTGCTTTGCGTCAGTCCTCAACGAAATCAATAGATTTGTAACGACAAGTAGATGCGGATGATGATTTTCCTTAGTAGGCGAGTTGAACTCGTACGGAATATAAAATCAGAAGAAAATGACGGCAAATATTAATTTTTAATCCATTCAAAAAGGGAAGGTAGACGTACCGACCAAATACAATCCTATCTGTGGCAAGAAAGGTGCCTCCTTATAACAAATAAATAAATAGTGACCGCAAAAGGTCCATACACGACCAAAGAGCTAGATTTTCTGCCAACCATTCGTTTGTGTACGATTTTAAAATGTGGAAGGGGCCTTCAAATTTATGCTTAATTCAAAAGTCTGAATGAAGAAGCTTTTTTCCACCCTCGCATGGTATTGTATGGTATCAACATGAGGTAAAAATCCCTTACAGCGTAACTCCAAAAGGGCCAAACGGCAACGCTGTTCGAAAGTGTCAATAGCAGGCTAGGTGGGATACACCAGCAAATATCCTTGCAGTATTTCAAAATGGAGCCGCCATCTCTGCAGAACCAAATTTTCTGACGTTTCTGTCGTGTGACAGAAGTGATATACTGCACGGATAAACTGAACTTTTACCTTTTTTGTTACTAGTAATTAACCAATGGAATTACATATTTACCTTGATCCTTAGACAAATATAATTGCTTTAGCTAGGTAAAAAATTCGCTTCTGTTTACACTTTGAGGACAGCGCGTGTAGGTACATCACAACCGTCTGGATCGCTTGTCATTACCTAGGTTAGAAAAGATGACAAACGAACCACTCACAGCATCATAATATATTCTCGTCACTTCGTTTCAAAAATACAATTTCCACTGTCATCTCTTATCTGATGGGAACGAGCAAAACCAAAAGTCAAGGCACACGCAAAACGCATTCAACATTTAAACACGAAGGTAAATAGTCCTCGGGGAGTCTACTATCCGTCATAATCATACAAAACTTGAATACATTTTAGGTCCATAAATTACAAAGTTTATCACTCGAACCAGACCGTCCAAAACGAGCTGATTATATGTAGGAACGAAGTATATACGACCCTTTCACTAATGTAGAGCTTACCCCCACGTTATATCCTGCGGCATCTCATGGCCGCTGCGTTATGATAAAACAATTTTGCCATCGTACGATGTGGCACCTAGTTTCGTCTTCTTCGTGTTATTATCCCTTATCAAAACGAGGAAGCGCCACATGACATTGGTTAATGTCTTTGAGCGCGAACGTAGCCTAGGGTGAGATGAACTCACCTGTATGTGTGTATATGGGTGGGGGGTAATGGAAAGTAGATGATATATAATTTCCCCAGACACTAGCGAAACAATTAGTCTTCCTGTAGTGCGTTTCGCACGTTGTAACATAAGTGCTTGCTGTTGAAATAGAAGGATGTTTTTTTTTTTTTGTATTTTAGGGATTGCGTGTTTGTTTAGAAACTAAGGTGCACTGAATGGAACAAAGGAGCAGAATGTTTTTTTTTTTTTATTTTAACTAAGAGCAAAGTGTTGTCGGTGGCCATGGTTGGTAGACGGAGTGTTGTTTTGTGGCCCGAACGTTGGAGGTTCGGTACCATGTTGGGAACAGCAGTACTTTTTGCCGCCGGACCATAAAGAGAGACAAAAGGAGTTTGCCTTGCCACTTGAAAAGCTTATAAATAACCATTAGACCGAGTATCAACTATCAAATTCTTTTAATTTATTTATGATTACTGTAAAAGTGGCAATTGATTTGTTTACACCTAAAATGAAGTCTGTCAAAGGGAATAAACCCATTTGGTTAAAAGATAGAATCATAAATTTAAGTAATACAAAAAATAAGGCCTATAAGCGATTCCGTAATAGTAGCAACGACCCAGAAATTTTGAAATTTTATCGGAAGCTCCAAAATCAATTTGATATTTTAAATAAGTTTCTTTACAGACTCAGACAGTTTGTTCTTTGTGTCGAATCTAATTTAAAGACAAATAGTAAACGCTTTTGGAGCTTTACTAAGACCAAAATGCAATCTATTGGTATTCCTTATTGTATCTGATCTTTCAACCATCTGTAATATGTTCGCTAACCACTTTCAGTCTGTATATTCTTGTGCCCCACCACACCTATAGTTTCCATCAGTAATAGATCAATGTCCTGTGAGTTTTCTTTAATATTGGCAACTTAGAGTATTCAATCCCTGAATTCCTTTTCCTTTATTAAATTTAGATAAAAATCCTGGTATGGATGACATCCCGGATCCCGCCAATTTTACTTCAAAAGTTTTCCTCCGCGTTTTCTGTACTTTTATGTTTAGTTTTAAATTTGTCTTTCCGGCCTGAACGCCCATACAGACATAATATTACTAACTATCGTCCAATCTGTAAGATTTCTATTATTCCTAAGTTGTTTGAAAAACTAGTTTGTGACAAACTTATGCGGTATTCGATTGGGCTCCTTCAGATTCGCTCTCAGATTTAAGATTTCGTGTGGCCAATCGAACATAAAAACGTCATTTGCTCTTTTTTGTGTTGATATTCGTGCGATTCGAATATGTGTAGCCTTCAACACTTTTCAAAGCGTTTTCCATTCACTGGTTAAATTGTGTACCAAAACATTCGAAATTTGATTTCTAAATATTTATACATAAATAACTAAAAAAAAATAGATTCACCCGATGCGCAATGACTTTCTTTTGTGTATACAAAATTCACAAAAACCTAAACAAACTCCGCCAGTTGTTGTCAACCTCAAACGCACTTGCACTGGTAAATCTGAGAAAATATCTAGATTCGTAAAAGTGCTCTGAAATCTGAAAAAGATTGCGGTCCCGGGACACACTGACCGACAATGAGATGGGTGATGAACTGGCAAGAAATGGATCTGCTATGGATCAAGATCCGGCGATCAAATCGATCAATCCACCACTCTGTAATCTCAGAGAGAGAGAGTGAAAAATAAGATCCGCATGAAAGCAAATAATAGGTGGAAAGATTTAACCACTTGTGAAATATCAGGGAAGCTATGGCCAGCATATAATCCTAGACAGACTAGCAAGCTTATGCGGTTTGATAGAACGTCGATGTATAAACTGGTACGGGCCCTAACAGGTCATAACTTCCTAAGAAACCACACAATTAAGTTGAAACTCAATTTCCTCGGAGACGAGGAGGTACACGAGGACACAACTTACTTCCTCTGTCAAGTCTATGTCACTTGAGGATCAGAACACTTGAAAGATACAACTTCCATGACATACACGAACTTTCAGATGTATCTTTATCAAATCTTTACAGGTTCATAAATACATCAGGATGGCTGGGCAAGATCGAGTAAATGAGAGGGAACATGCATCACCGCCAACAACACCGGCTAACCCCCCAAACAAGGGCATTACAATGGGTCCACGTGGACCTAAGTGGGGTGCGGTAGGGCTCGCACTGCCGTATCCACCCATAAACCTAAGCTAACCTGACCTAGACGTTGGCAGGCAATCTAAATAATTTCTTAACAATTTGTCTACTTCTTCGTATTGGTAGATGCCCCACACTTATGGGCTGCATAGCACATGATGGACCTCATTACTGTTTCATAGATTTTGTATTTGGTGCCTAAATCCTTATTTTTTTTAAGAAGTACGCCTCTCCAACTATAATTAATTGTTCTTTTTGCCTCTTTTGGCTTTTCTTTCAGGTGTTTTTTTAAAGTCAGTACGTTCGCATAAATAACACGCTGTCGTCAGCAATTTATGTTACCTCTGGGGTACCTCAAGGTAGTCATTTAGGCCCTCTGCTCTTTATTTATTAATGTAATTCCTGACTCGTTTTTGAGTTCCCAGTTTGTCGAAGATTTGAACTTTGAAGGTGTCTCGACCTATACGTTCAGTTCACGATTGTATCCTCTTACAATAGGATCTTGAACGACTTTCCATACACGCTTAAAAATCCTGGCGTTAAATTTAATATTTTTAGGGCTGTATATAAGTCCACGCCGAAAAAAATATTAAAATTTAACATTTTGCATATATTCAAAATTAACAACTAATAACAGATTTATTAATTTTAAATAATATCTGCTATCACAAAACTGTCTGAACTATTAAATTTTAATATAGATGGAAATGAGTTTCAATGCAGACGTATTTAAATTAAAACCTTGTTTATATTGAAAAATTCAAGAATTTTAATACATTTGTATTCGAATTAAATAAAACGCAGATTAAAATATAATACAATCTTACTACATGTTAATACTTCTTTATATTCGATTTAAATATCTATGGGATATACTTTAACACAAAAAATATTTAATTTCAATACAAATTTGTAATCTTCTATATAAATAAAAATGAAATGATGTTCGTTGGTAAGGGCATCACGAGAGAACGGCTGGACCGATTTCGCTAATTCTTTTTTTGTTGTGTTTGTTATTGTCAGGAGAACAAAGTTATGAAAGAAAAAATTAAGAAAATTGCGCGGAAAATTAGAAAATTTAAGAATACTTAACCACCATATTAAATTATATCTAATGTAACCATAGCGCTTTTACAGTTCAAACTTTTTTGATGTAACCTTATGGCGTTGGCATAACATTGACAGAATGCGTGCTGCAAATATCGTCAACGAGGATGTAAACAAAATAAATATCGTTTAAAACAGATGCTTCGATCGGAGTTATTATATTGATAAAATACATATAAAATAATTAATTTATTATTTTTAACAAAAACTGAATTTCTTAGTGCACATGGTCGGAAAATCCTCAACATGTGGCGTTGTATGCGTATGTCGTTTTTCAGTTCAATTAAATTTTCTTTAATAATAATCTTCTTAATTCATACCTATAATTCTTTCGGGATGAAACTCGATGATGATGATATAACTCGATAACCACTGGGTCAATTTTTATGATTCTTCTTTTGTTTTGTTCGTATTGTTGTATTTCATCCGATTTCAATGAAATTTTGTAGATTTATATTCTTCGTTCCCGCTTGAAGGAAAGGATACTTTTGGACCTGATAGGTGGCGCTGTTGCCGATCTCCGAAACAGCTCTACCAAGTTGATTGAAATTTTGTAAATGGATATGGTTGCTTCCAGTTTTAAATTGCGAATAGTTTTTGACCCTATAGGTGGTACTTTGAAAAACACAAGCGGGATATTTTCCCATTCAGTCCCATTCAAAAATAAAATCAAACGCTATTTCTAAATTAATGGACACTGTCCAAATAAAGCAATTTGCGAAATGTGAGCAAGATTTAATACGAAAGGTACGGGCAAAGGAAGTACATTATACTACCTTTTGTTGTGAAAATAAAACGTTATGGAGATTAGTTGAATTTTTGAATTATTTAGACGTTCCGGGCTTACCCCTAAATAATGTGGATATCACGTGCGACTTCAATTTCCCGTGCGTATCGCTTTCGCTATGACAAATAATTTATTACAAGGATAATGGATGGATGTTTGTGCATTTGTGGCATCAATCTTGATTTCCCATGTTTCTCATATTGTCAATTTAGTGAAAAAGCGTTTCCGCCGTTGGCCGACACGTCAAAATCATTGCGGTTTGATTGAAACAAATCAACATAGCTATTCATCATTTATTTATATTGCATTTAATATGACTTTTGAATAAAGAATTTTAATTGGACGAATTACATAAATTAGGAAATGCATTGTGAATGCTCGGAATTATTATTTTCATTACATTAACAAATATGGGCGGAACGAAGTTTGCCGGGTCAGCTAGTTTTAAATATTACAATACGTATAGAAAATTGTCAAGCGAAGGCAAATTCCGGTGTCTTTTATCCCCTTGTAAAATAATCCTATAGAGTGCCGCTGTGCTCCCTTATGTAGGTATATTTTTCCAAACCTTTATATATAGGAGAACTCATGAATGCCTGAATTGTCTTATTTATTATTCAATTAATTACTTACTTTTGGGTATGTAATAGCTATATTTCTGAGGCAATGAATCTCTAGACCGCCCTTACTATCAATAGCAAATCTACTAGGAACATCTCTGCGCTTCACAACTAAAGAATAAAAAGCAATTATTATGACTTCTTACAAGAATACTTTCAAATTAAAGTTACTTACTTGTAAGAATAATAATCTTATTGGATATGAATGTAAATATCTCCCCTTTTAAGCATGACTTTTACTTGTTTATATTTTTAAAACATTTTCTAAACCTTATCCAAATCATCCACTCCATTGAGTAGGACGCTCAAACTAACTGTCAATTATTAACCAAGCGACAAAATAATATATTTGGGTTGAAAAGTAATACCAATATACATATTTAAATATATTAACTTTAGTTCAGATCCTGTATTAAAACCAAAATACAAATGTATTGAAGTTGATGGGCCTTAATAAGTTCGTATTAAAATGTAATCAGATTAGATGTTATATTTTAGGTCAACTATAACTTAATTCTAATAAGTTCTTGATTGAAATATAATTCAAATATAGTCTGGGTTAGATTGTAGAACAAAAACACTGGATTTTAATCTATAGAGATTAAAGTTCAGAAAATTCGTATTAAAATGAGCATTTTAATGAAACATTAATTTATTAAATTTAAATATAAAAATTTAATAAATTGGAAATATTGAAAACTAATTTTTCCTGTGTTGCATAGACTGTAATAATGCGGACGTATTAAAAAATATATATTTTTAACCGTGTATGGTGTCACCATAATGAACTTCATATCAACGTCCCTAAATGTCAAAGCCTTACTTTTTTTTGTAACCTCTCTTCAATGCACTTTAGGGACCTACGTAGTCGATAATACCCCTCTGTCCATTATTTCATAAACAAAAAAAAAATTCTGAAGTGATTTTTTACGTCAAACTGAGCTTTTGCAAGTACGTTGAGTCTTTGACTGTCAAAGGTAATCAGATGTAAGGTTTAATATTGCGGAATTTGAAAGACTTTCAATATTCACATACTGCGTGCGTGTTTTTTTGCATTTGTTCGATATCATCTTGAGTACTGCAGTATAGTATGGAATCCATTTTCTAAACTACATTTTTTAAGAACAGAAAAAGCCCAAAAGCGTCTTGCTAGAGTGGCCGTTGGCATAGACTGCGATAGAATATTGAAATGCCATCTTACGAGACGAGGTGAAAATTATTTGGTATCGGTGTTATTGCGGACAAATATTTTCCAATTATGTTTATTCATGATTTGATAAATGGTCATATCGATTGCCCTTTCCTGTTATCATTAATTGGAGTTGATGCTCCTTTGAGAGCTCTTTTATTGTATGTACCTTATCATAGAATTAATTATGGATACAATGAACCAAATTCCAGATGCCTTAGGGAATCCAATAAATATTGTAGTATATTCGATTCCATCTAAGTAAGGACTCGTTTAGGAACAAATTAATTCTGTGGTTATGTTTTGGTGGTCGTTTTTACCAATATTTCTGTATTAAGTAATCTAGCGAGAACAGTAGATGTACTCATTTGATTGAAAATAAGTAAATAAATAATCGAGAAAGTTAAAAATGAGAATATTACGACTGTATGTACCCAAAGGTGTATAGCTTATGTGTGCCTTTGTAGTTGCCCACCACCCCCACCTGCCACTAACTCCGATGATCGCAGTTTCTATTGCTATTATCCGGCGATGAGACTGCAGCGCGCTGATGACAAATTTTACGAAAATAAACCTTTTTACGGTGCGCAATCTTCTGGGAAGCCATACCATCAACACGAACACATAGCGACTGAGTCTGTAAGCGGGCCATAGACCATAGAGTAAACTCAATCCACAGTGAGCTCGGATTTTGTAGCAGGAGTTAACCAGTACACATGGTTGCACTTCTAATTTTTCAGCTTCAGCTTGTCCGGTATTCCCAGGGTTTGCTTTTTGCTATCTGGTTTGTGTTTTGCTCCTTTTTTTTGTTGTGTCACTTTTGGCGGAGCATGTATGCGGTTGTGAAAACACATTCGCCAGCTATAGCAGCATCGGGCTCGTTGTCGCTGTTACAAAACACTATGTTATGCACACACGTTCGCTTGAGATGCAAATGTAATCTTTGGCTCTGGTTTTGCCACCCACTCTGCTATAGTGTTGGACAAATGAGGAACCGATGGTGCGCTGCAATACATCTAGCAAAGTATCAGGTGCTCCCTAAACCCAGTGCTCTCCTATTGTCTGCGTGCAAATGTGTTCATCTGCTCCCCATCGTGGCCCGTTATGCTCAAACTTTGCTCCTTCGGATGAGACCTCGTATTAGGATGGCATTTCGTGTGTGTTTTAACTTTTAATGTTTCCAGGTCAATGGGTTTTTTAAAGTCTCATGTTGCATATCTCTTAACTGAACTTGTGCCACGAACTTGTGGATGTGGATACGAGGATACTTGTACCCTTGTCGAACAAGCGTGTGCACATGTATTGTAAAAGAAATTTTATTCTTTACCTTGAAGCAGAACTGCTTGAGAGTATGGAAATGGAAATTCATGAGTGTTCCATGCTCGGAAATGGTTGATTAATTATTTAAGGTTGAAATAGTTGTAGGGAGGTTGTGTAAGTTTGGTAGCTTGGGTGCATATCTGATCTGAAGGTGTACCTTGAGTTGGAAAACTTTTCTCCTGCATAGGTACAAGAAATGGGGAATTGTTTGAATATTTCAAAGAATTTCTCGTATTTCTGTCTGAAGTTTTTATGGCAATGTGCGGGAGCTAAGTTGGATCCAATTCATGTCACGAGGAACAAAAGTCGGTCTGTGTACGAGTATGTGCTCGTTAAGGGTATTTTCTGCAAACTCTTTCTTTACTTATTTTTATACGACCAGTGACGTGATGGTTGAGAAGAGAAATCTCACTAATAGGTATCTTAAGGATCTTGAATGGCATTGGGATCTCACCAGGGGTGAGGAAATCAAGGCAAACATTTTACAAAAGCAATGAAAAGAAAAAGCAAATCACGGACAACAAATAACATCAAACGTGTAGGAGCTAATAAAGTAAATCAGAGGGCGACAAACTACGGTCAAAAAATCAAAACCAATTAGGTTAGATTAGGAGGTCTACAGGTGTCAGAATACTGAGTTCGCGACTGAGCTACTTATAAGAACTGGACTCAATGACACCTAGTCCAGCCCAGGAGATAGGATAGGATAGGATGAGAGAGAAGTTAGAAACTTTTTTGTGGATAGGATTAGGAGAGAAGGGGGAAAATCGCCCTTTGGTTTCATGGCTCATCAAGGGAAGTTCTCGAGAATCTTTGCCCTACTCAGTTCCTTACAACTCGTTGGACATATTTGTTAAGGCAGAAAATAAAATTAAGGTCTAGGCGTATACGCCTGCTTTGACGGCACAATAACACGGTGGGACTTCCCACTGAAGGGTTCAACAGAAAAGCGTTGAACACGCCGCAGTTTAGTAGAAGTACAAAAAGAACAGCCAAAATGGTAAGGGCGGTCGGATGTAGTAGAAGTCAAACTGATCCCTTTGTTAGGGCTTCTACAAAACATTGCTCTAAGTAACTGATAAAACGAAATTGTTGGCGAAGCAATGATAGTCCCTGTGGCACTGGAAAAGTTCGCCAACAGTCGAAAATAAGATCACGATCATCTACAAATAATCAAGTGAGTCTATGCCGCTGTTTTACTGATTTCAAACCTAAGGACAGCAAGTTAAAGTAAGCAACATAGAACATAGTCAATTTTCGGAACAACAGACTAACATGGTGTTTTTAATTTTGAGGCGAATTAAGGGATCCTACGAGGTCTGTCTCATGGCACTTACATTATGGGTTGTTTGCCGGAGCAGTGGCTTAGTAGTTAGTGTGTTGGACTACTAAGAAGAGGGGTTATTTCCACTGTGCCACCTCTCGCGAACGTCTGCCAAACCTCCGAGAGAATAACTGTCTTGAAAGAGCTTCTCAATTAACGGATTGGAATCGGCATAAAACTGTAGATCCCTTCCATTCGTTCCAAAAATGAAAAACTCACACAAAACGAATAAGCTAGGCCTAAGGTCCCTACGGACCTGTTGCGCCAAGTATTTATTTATATTATTATTTTTGTTTTTGTCAGAAACTCCTTAAGGAGGGATATCTTTATTTCTGGGGTATGAAATTGGGACTCAGAAGTCTACAAATGCTCTAGAGAAGAAAGGAAATAACCAAGAAAGTATAACGAATCGACATAAATTTGTTTGACGAATCAGAAATGGCTTACTTACTTACTTAAGGTGGCGCTACAGTCCGGGGTGGACCTGGGCCTCAACCAATACGCCTCTCCAGTTAGCGCGATCTTTGGCTAACTGCCTCCAGTTGCGCACTCCAAGTTGGTTGAGGTCCCCTTCCGCACTTGCGCGCGCCACCTAAGGCGAGGCCTTCCTCTACTGCGTTGTCCCTCCGGGTTAGAATCGAAGACTCTTCGGGCCGGAGCGTTGGTGTCCATTCGCTCTACATGATGCGTACTTTTCTGACTAGGTCGATGTCGCTGTACAGCTCGTAGAGTTCGCTGTTAAATCTTCTCCTCCAAAGCCCGTCAACGCAAACGGGACCAAAAATCACTAGAAGAATTTTGCGTTCGAAACGACCAAGGAGATCTTCATCCGCCTTTGATAGCGCCCATGCTTCTGCACCATAAAGCAGGACTGGGATGATGAGGGTCTTATACAGAGTTTCCTTAGTATTTCTCGACAAGGCCTTACTTATCAGTTGCCGTCTTAGGCCAAAGAAACAGCGGTTGGCAAGTGTGATTCTTCGTTTGATTTCTGATGTGATGTCGTTATCAGAGTTTATAGCGGAGCCGGGGTAGACAAAGTCCCTAACTACCTCAAAGTTATAGCTGTCTATCGTGACGTTCTGCCCGATTCGTCGATGTCGTGTGTCCCTTCTTGTTGACAGCATATATTTTGTTTTACCCTCATTCACCACTAAACCCATTTTTGCCGCTTCTGTACTAATACTTGCAAACGCACCAGTGACAGCTCTCTGTGTTGTGCCAAGAATGTCAATGTCGTCAGCGTATGCAAGCAGTTGCACAGACTTATGGAAAATTGTGCCTCTGGTGTTGGCTTGTGAGTTTCGCACAATTTTCTTAAGAATGATGTTGAAGAAGTCACATGACAGCGCGTCGCCTTATCTATCTAAATCCTTTTTTGTCATCAAAGGTCTCGGTGAGATTGTTTCCGACCTTTACGGAGCAGCGAGCGTTCTCCATCGTCATTCTGCACAATCTGACAAGTTTGGCAGGGATGCCAAAACTAGACATGGCTCTGTATAGCCCGTCTCTATAAATGCTGTCATATGCGGCCTTAAAATCGATAAAAAGATGGTGAGTATCGATCTGGTATTCTTGGGTTTTTTCCAGGATCTGCCGTAGTGTGAATATTTGATCGGTCGTGGACTTACCGGGCCTAAAACCGCACTGATAGGGACCTATCAGATCGTTGACGAATGGTTTCAGGCGGTCACACAATACAGCAGACATGATCTTATACGCAGTGTTCAGGAGACTGATGCCTCTATAGTTGGCGCAGTTTAGAGAGTCTCCCTTCTTGTGGATCGGGCAGACGATGCTAAGGTTCCATTCATCAGGCATACTTTCGTCTGACCAAATCTTGGAGACGAGTGTATGCTGTATGTGTATGCTCTCTACCAGGTCATCTCCCGCTGCCTTAAACAGCTCGGCAGTTAAGCCGTCCGGTCCAGCAGCCTTGTTGGACTTAAGCTTAGATATTGCTATCCTCACTTCATTTTGGTCAGGTGGACGGAAATCTTGGCTTTCATCGTCCAGGTTGAATGGCTCGTTCTGCCTGACAGCGGAATTTGTGTCGTCTTCGCCGTTTAGCAGTCTGCAGAAATGGTTTTTCCATGTCCTCAGCACCGACTGTGACTCTACTACAAGGTTTCCTTGTTCGTCTCTACAGGTCTCCGTTCGGGTCTTGTTGGCATGACACGTTCTTTTTACCTTTTGGTAAAACTTCCGACCATTGTTCCTGGAGTAACACCTCTCTATATCCTCGATCGCGCGCTTCTCATGCTCTCTCTTTTTTCTCCGTAGAAGCCGATGTTCTTCCCTCCTTTTTTGCTCGTAGAGCTGGCGAGCTGCTCTCGTCCTTCTATGCGGCGACGCTTCGTAGGCACTTTTTTTTGCTGCATGTGCTTGCCGGAACTCTTCATCAAACCAGGGGGGAAATGGCACTGCGAACAAAAAAAAAAAGAAGAAAAACCTCAATAGAACACATCTTGATCTCCCACCAATGACTCGAGGCCAATCTCATACCGAGGAGATTTCGGACATGAACTTATTATCTAACTTTTGCTTCGGCAGGAGTCGAGTTGTTTACGCTACGGAATTTTTGTCCAAAAACATAAATCACTTTCTGATCACGTGATAAAATTGTATTAAAAAATATCTGGTATTTATGTTGTAACTAGCTATATTTCGGTAAGTTTTTGAATCTTAATCAATGAAGTGAAAAATATAAGAACGATTGGCTTTGACATATTAAGCTTTCCATGGGGAACAAAATGGACTCTCTGAATTAATACCGATGTTGATGGCGAAGGTGATGGCGGCGCAGTGACTTAAGTCCACTAGACATAGCTTCATGATGGATTTTTGTCCCGATTCGGTGGGACAGAAGTCCATAACAAAATTTTGAACAAATGTCCCACTTCTGTGAGACATGTCACATCTATTTTTTTTTTTTTTTTTAATTTTATCAAATATTGCAACTTACAAGAACTATACTCAAATGCCCGCATTGCGAATATTATTGACTATACCTACCTGTAACGGTTGCTAGTTTTCTAAGCTTAAGCTGATAAGAACTTATCTGCGATCGACAGTATCCCAATTTAGATTGACTTGAACTTGGCAACTTTGTCAATCGAATTTTTTAATAAATGGATATTTCATTATATCCTTTGCCTTTTTTTTTAAGGTTTGAATTGCAGTTAGGGGCGCCGTATAAATCTCGCTAAGGCCGCTGGTATGTACTGCTAAAACCGGCACTGTATACTAGTATAGAAAAAAAATTAGAGATCCGAACGATTTTCTACTTCTTTACCATTTCATGGCTAACAAATAAATTCTCATGGTCGTTCATTTATGTAACGGGTGATGTTTTAAGAGTTAAGTTTTTTAGGTTGGCAGCACTAGTAAGTAATGGCGTCCAAACGTCATCTGTCAAAGTGAAAAGTTTTCAGTATCCTCTGCCATTTAATCACAGTTTTTTTTTAAATCGAATAAAACACTCAAATTTGCATCAAATATTCAAAATTTTTATTGTAATTGATAAATAGGCCTTTGCAATTTACGCTTTAAAGACAACTTCATGTAAATGTTATCCGCGGATCCGTTTCAAATGGTCCATTCGGAAGGTCCAATTTTGCGTCACTTTTTCGAGCATTTCGGCCTGTATTCCACGAATTACGCGTGTTATGTTATCCTGTAAGGCTTCAATCGTGTTCGGCTTGTCCACATAGACTAACAACTCTACATCAAGGTTGGAAAATGCTTTACAATCGTAACTTTTAAGTTAAAATGAACTTTGAAAAAATACAAAATAGAGTAAAGTCGGGTATTGTGGACCACTCGGCTAATATGGACCACCAGCTTTGCTCACCTTTCACAAATGCAATTGGGGCGAGTATTGCTTACGATTGTCCGCGACCTCCTTAAACTTACTTTAGGGTGGTTTCAGCAGTCAGAAGGAATGCCTCTCTGAGTTGTGATAAATAAAACAGAATCGAAGGCAGTGATAATTGAAGTGAAACTTCTTATGCGACTTCCAACTCAAGGTCGCGTTAAACGTTTAACGCTAATAATTGGATACTCAAAGGCGTGAGCGAGGGTGAGGGTAGCGCACATTGCACAGCACAAGCACGTTCATATGAAAAAGAAAAGAAAAGAAAAGTGGTGGTTGTTTCTGAGGAAATGCGCACATGGCTGTTGACGTGCGCTGATGGACTTATGGTGGTGTATATAGAAATTGAGTTCAAGGGTTTTGTTTCAATGGTTGTTATAGTACATACCTACATACGTTGATACCTACAGTATAGAATTGAAGAATTCAAGAAGTAAAGACGATATAGGTGAATTATGTATGTTGTTTGATTTCTTAAATGCTTAATGCTACTATAAGCATTGCATACTCAAAGGTGTGAGGGTACCGCTCACGCTTCAGAGTATGCAATGGTGAGTGAGTTTATTGGCACCAAATGCTGGGAGAAGAATATTCTGTGGTGAAGATTAATTTCCAAAAATAATGACTAAATTGGCAATTAATGTCTTATTGAAGTGAAACTTCTAATGCGACTTCCAACAAGGTTGCGTTAAACGTTCAACGCTCCTGGGGAGGGGGAATAGAAGGAGACAGAGCGATAGTGAATGCGTGGCACTCGAACGCATGCGCGTAGTATACCTGTTACAGGCCAGCGCGAGCGTTAGCAACGAGTAGCGTCCTCATTATTTCATTTACTTGTTTTAGTTTGATTTGATACACATACCTATAATTTAATAGGGTAGTATTTTTGAAGTGAAACTTCTAATGCGACTTCAAACATATCGTATCTTACTTAAGTTGTCATTATCCCATTGTAAATGTTATGGATTTGGATATTTCTCCACTCGAAAATGATAATTAAAAGATGCGATCAATTGTGAATTGTAAGTAATGTTAATAAAGTTTGTCTTAAAGCCTAGTATCCTACTCGCGCTAAATTTTATCTCCCATACAAAAATGTCTACAAAGATAAAATTGAGCGAGGCAGTTTAGCAAAGCATCAGTATCCTGTTCGCACGCCAAATCCTTAACTTCATATAGATGGGCCGATGAAAAGTCTCCACTCATTTAGCTCGCGAAATAAATGTCCGGTGCATTAAATCGAAGATAAATTTTGACATAAAAAAACGGAGGAAAGTGGTTGTGTTTTGTTTGCCATGATTTCTTTTAAGCATATGGGTTTTGTCCCATCTAGATCATGTTTAATAATAATTTAGCGACCATTTATCTTTGGTGTGGAGAAACGAAGTGGAGACTAGGGGCGCTAAAATTTAGCGCGAGCAGGATACTAGGCTTAAAGAAACAATATAATTTCACTAAAAATCAATTTCTACCCCTTCCTATTTTCATTTCCACATTACGAAGTTTCACTTCTTCCGCGCGGAGGGACTCCACGCACTATTTTTTTTTTTTTTTTTTCGTAAGTGTTTTTCCTTTTTTCATTAGTTAAATACATCTTTTTTTTATCTATTCCTTTTATAAATATAAGAAGTGAATATGTGTTCTTAAGTTCATATCTATTAGTAAAATTATTGTAACAAATCACGTTTTGTTGCAAAGTAATTTTCTTTAAAAAAACGTGTTTCGGGTAATATGGACCACGATAGCGGAGGGTAATATGGACCTATTACATACTACCCGCCGTTTTATTAAAAGGAGTCCGAAATTGTTTTTTTTTTTTTTCACCTTAAGGCCAAGGATCCGAGAAAAAAAAACACGAAAGCAAGAAAAACGCAAATCATGAGGTCCGAACGATTTGAAAAACCCTATTAAAATGGTGAGGACAAGTTTTTGTGGCTATTTAAACGCTTCAAAATTAAATAATGTACCAAAAACTACTCCTAAGAATGTTAAAAATTGAAAGTAGGTACTAACAGTTCGACACTTTTAAATTTTAAGTTAGGTCGTAGACCAGTTTTTCCAAATACGTTTGAGAAATAGCTTGTGGAATATGTATGGACCATGTGGTCCGTATTACCCGCCACTTTTTTTTGCCGTTTTTGAGTTACTTTAGTTTTTGTTTTTTTATTAATTTTATATGAGGTGAATTAATGTTTTTGTTTAACATAAATATACTGATCTTTTTTTTTGTTAATAAACATCTTTAATAAAACTTACACCGTTTGTGTTTGATTAGCAAAAATGTGAATGGTGGTCCCTATTACCCTAATTACTCTACAATCGCCCCGAAAAAGTTACCCTCAAAGAGTGTTTTTTTTTTTATTTTGAAAAAATACATAATTGCACTCAATGCATTTTAATACAATGACCGGTAACATTTTTGATGTGTAAACATGTAAGCGCGCGGTATTGGAATCTGGTGGAGTAATTCCAGAAATCACAGCTGGACAACAACTAACAAAAATGTCGTTGACCAGCACCTCTACAATATGCAATGCAAGCCGAATGAAATTCCAATGACACTTTCATTTACTGTGTAACAGTTGATGTCATTTAACTTGCAGGGATGGAAATGCAAACGGGTATTTGTTATTTCATAATATATCAAGAATACGGTTATTACAATTCCCTCTTTTCTCAATGACGTGTATCAAGCCACGCACATACCGCACGCACGGTGTTTACACATACACATATTTCGGGACTGTTGGATACAGTCGCACCAATTTTTTTTTATTGTTTTATCCATATTATTGCTATATTTACGAATGCCGAAATCATCACACAAGTTGCTTAATTTAAAACTCATGTATAGTGAATGATTTTCCCAAGGATTTATAGTCAAAGTTTTTGGTTACAGTATTATGAAACTTCAAATGCATTTTTCCATTGAGCTTAAGCTGAGACCGCTAAAAGAACCGCACTCCATCCAACAGCTGTACAATTTCATTCCATTAAATGCACATTTTTCTTTGGTTATTTAAATTCTCTTCTTATTTTTACCCTCTAGTATGAAAACGTTAATTTGAAAAGGAAAACACTACGCTTTTGAATGTGCAAGTGGAACACCCATAACCTAAATGAACGAGAAAACTTGGTGGGCGGGGGAGGAGTTCGGAAAAAAAATAATCCATGTCGCTGCCACAACAGACATTGTGAATAATCTCATTGGTCTCAGGTTGTTGCTTTTAGAATAATTAAAAATTCAAGATGGATGTTCGCATTGTAGCCGAGCAAAATTGCACGCTTTGCGGGTAGAAAATGTTAATAGAAAATGAGAAAAGACAACGTACAACGTAGGTAAGGCTTGCATTTACAGCTCCCAAACCCATCTATAATCTCTAGTCAGAGAAAGTAGGTTGCAAGAATAAGGCTTGTGGAGAACTATTTCTGTAATAGTGTATGGAAGAGATGACGCTTGCATACTTGATTAAAGTGAAGAGGTTGGAAAATTCATCAACGGGGATCTGTGTAGAGGTGTTTTTTCCGGTGATGGTGTTTTACCATGGTGCAAATAGTATTAAATCTCAAGGGTAGAAAAACCTTTTTAATATTGTGTTGAGATCGAAAATTACCACAGCAACGAGATGGTAGCTTTATTAGGTGCCCGTGCAGCAGATGGACGTCTTAAAACTTGATAGGTATTACACCACCACACAAAAAGTGCGACATATATTATAGGGAATGTAGGTTAACAACACAAAAAGGACATCTTTGGCAGTACAATCGGAACAGTGTCTGAGAAATGACGGCATTGTTGAGGTCAAACCAAATATGTGCTTTAACAATGCAGCGACAGAAAAAATGTACGACTCGCTCTCATATATGATGTTAGTCAGCGATGCCAACTAAGGCTTTTTCATTATTTCATTAGCTAAGGCTTTAAGGCTTGTTTTTTTTTTTGACAGAAAAAGGCATCTTTTTATTATTGCAAAAATGTTGGGTATTTTTAATTCAACATGCTGCATTTTTATTTTTTAAAACATTCTTAAAAAATCTTGGCCAACAAGAATTTTAGATGTAACCTCGGTCTTAATGAATGAGTTTCCACCTCTCAAACTCTCAACATTTTCCGAACAGTTTATCTGTCATTCATTAAAAATAATTCTAGCCTCCACTTCCAATAAGTGAAATAAAATTGATAACAAATTTGAAAGCCGAAAGAAATAGTTTGTTAAATAAAGAAATTATGTAAGTTATTAACTCATTTTATTATCTTGTCTTAAAATTTAGAACTCTGTTCAACAGATCATCACTCTAGATTGGATGATTTAAGTTTTTGTTGGAAATAAAAATTGCTTTTATTTATTCTTTTATATTAGTGTTTATTTTTTTCACTTTACCTAAAAAAAACTTTTTCAGGCATTATTTTATTGAAAAAGGCATCTTTTTTTGCGGGTTAGGCATTTGTTCGTCAATAGTGGTTGGCAACGCTGGTTATAGTACAACTAAGAGGTAGGTGTTCAGATTTACTTTGCAAACCAACCTCGGATTCGCAATCATCTTTAACTAGCTTTTAGCTGCGATCTCAGTCGCTTGGGACGTGTTGAGTTATAGTCATTACGTTGAATTAAGTCACAATGGTGAAATCCTCCGTACAAAACTATCCATTGCGACTTACTCTACTTTTTGTAATTTTTTTAAATACTTCTGACACGTCGTCCTTAAAGATGTATCTACTTCTACATATTGGGCCTCACTAATAATAATTTTTAACCATCACGCTAAATATTTGGGGAGGTCCCAATGGATAATTTTATATGTGCAAATTTACCATTGTGGGTTCGTGAAATCTAGCCTGGATCCTGGGCACTAAATATGATTACAAGTATCGCGCATTGGGCTTACACGGAAAGAAGTTTAAGATCAAAGCAAGACAAATAAGCGCCGAATCACGTTTGTCTCATTTTAGAGCTTAGCCCAGGATTTACTAATTCACGACTTTTAATTCGCAATTCTAGAAATTGTACAAAGGGAAGATTTTGATCCTCAAAAGTCGTGAATAAACTTCCCCATTCGATCAGGACTATAACAATGCCTGGAACGGCCTTAAAACGTATAAAACCATGGCTCTTAAATTTAAATAATGCTAATATAGAAGCATTTCTTTCCAATATTCTGGTATAATTTTTAATTTTTAAGTTTAACTTTAATATCAGTAAAACTTTTTAATTGTATAATAATTATTATTATTTCTGTGTAGTAAACCATTATTTTTCATTTTCTGAAACAACGTAAATTTGTTTCTCTAGTTCAGTTTTGTTTAATTTAATATTTTGGTAATGGCAATTGTTTTATATAGGGCTACCCCACCCAAAAATCATATTTTAATTTGTTTAGAGCCCATTGAAGTGGCATTCAACACTATTTTTTATACTAGTATACAAAAATATAGAATGTCTTTAAATTTCTTATTGATATACTTAAAGTATTACTTTAATTTAAGTTTTAAGAACTATTGTTATTTATTATGAATTCATAAGAAACAAATTATCTATCTAAATCAACACTTCTCACTTCTCAGTGTCAATAATGCGATCGGACGTAAAACATATATTGCCATAACTGATCGCAATTTTACACAAATAGTTATCAATTTGATATTACTGTGGTTGTGAAATTCAAAAAAAAAAAAAAATCGTAAATTACCACTTTTCTGTTGCAATTACGATTTCATCCCTTAGTAAATTGCAACAGGGGTTGATTTACTACTTCAGAAGTTGCAATTTACAAATTCTTAATCGTGAATTGCAACTTTTTTTTATCAATTTGCAATTCATATTTTGCAATTTACGACTTTCTACGTCAATTTACGTTTTCAATTTACATGTGCGAAATTATTATAAGATTTTATTGATTCATTCAGTGGTGGTAAAATACGAAACATTTTTTGCAATTTGAGATTTTAAAGTGGCGTTTTAGGAATTGACCTATTGAAGTAGTGAATTGTGCCAAAAATGTCGCAAATCCCTACAAATAAATGAAGCTCGAATCAAATACTTTTAATCGTAATATTCAACAAACAAAATTTGATATTTTTCGCCATTTTCAATGTCGAATTACGAATTTTTGTATCAGCTCAAGACAAAAACGCGATTTGCGAAAAATATATAATTCGTGATTTGCAACTGAAAATTTTGCAATTGGTGACAATTGGTTCTTTCCTTGTAGAGGGTCAGAATTCTAGTTAGATTAGCAGGGCTTCTACTTTGCTAATTTATAAGACGATATTTACACACGCTCCGAAAATTGATCTAAAGGTGCTCGGTTAAAAAATCGGATTAAATTAACCAAGTCTTTGTTGAAAAATACCAAGATAATAAGGTTAAATGCATACTAAACAAATACATTTTATAAATTATTATTGTTATCAACCACAAGTTTAAGTTTAAGATTAATGTTAACCACTTGGTTAGGTTCTAAAGAGTTAGTATGTTATTAGCGACCGAGAAAATTGATAAATCGGATGTTTTTACCCGACTGGACACAGGGAGGGTTATGTGTTTCGCGCGTATCCCAGGTACGTTCCTACGTGTTGCCCTGTAGCCCAAACGGCTTGACCGATTTTGAAGAGTGAGGTGTCATTAAATTGGTATTCTTTCCCGGAGTGTCATAGGCTAAACAAAAAAATATAAAAATATAAATTTATAAAAAAAGAGTTAATTTAAAAAACTATAAAACCGTACTGAGTGTAAAAAAAGATTTAAAAATATTAAAACAAGACACTTTCAAGTATGACTAATTGACAATCGGAGACTACCTACACAATCTGACAAAAATATGCGCAGCCTCCGACTGTCAATTAGGTATACTAGAAAGTTAAAAATGGCTTTTGTTTTAATATTCTCACATCTTCTTTGCAGTCGGTCGGGGGGTTTTTTTTTTTTTTCTTTTTTTGAATTTACTTTTTTTTAATCATTTTAGCAAGTTGACATAGTTATTTTTAATCCACAAACATTTTATGAGCTGTATTAACAGTATTAGTTGGTAATTTTTAACCGAAAGTTGATTAATTTCCTTATTTCTTCAGAACTACTTATATTACTTCCCGGAAAAAAGGAATTCCCTTCTAATTTCGCAAAGGGCCGGATATAAGCTCAGCTTTTTCGTTTTCCTAAGGACTCTATGTCGGCACTCTGATTAGTCGACTTAATGTATTTGATTAAGGTGAAATCGCGGGCCATGGTGACCCGTAGGTTTTTGATGTCGCGCCAGCGTTGATTTAATACATTTTTGGCATCGATTTTAAAAGGCTGAATAACTTTTTGGAGTGAAATACCGATAGGGGCGACTATGGAGTAAAATCGACTCGACCAAGACGGAAATTCCGTGGCGACGGCGGAAATTGACCTGTCGACATCGCCATCATTAGGTACGTCGCCGCTTTCGACTCCTAAACCAATCAACCGATTTCAATTAAATTTTGTGAGTGTGTGTGTAACGTGCAACTTTGAAGATAGGATATAAACTTTTTTTCAATTCATTCAACTTAATTATTCTTATAGTGAAGACTCATATGGGCACGCTGGATCTGGGGAGTGAAAAGTTATTTTTCTTTCTGTTTGAGACCTGAGATCAGGGTTGCCGTTAAGTTAAAAATAAGTCACTACATAACTCGAACCTAAAAAACCACCACAGATATGCTAAAATTTAAAAAAAAATCACTAGAAAAAAATGTTCACTACCTACAAATGAAAAAAAAAATATATATACCTACATCTATATATTCAATTTTGACAACATTTTTTTTTTTTACCATAAATCAAAAACGTACAATATGTAAATACATAATGCTAACTTATAAAAAAAAAAACAAATTCAGTCTCAAAGTTACAATAAAAAAACAAAATAGTTTTTAAAATCACTACAAACCAGAAACAATTAGATCGATTTCATCTTCGTCACTTTCATTTACCTCAATTTCGGAGGCATTTTAAAATTATTTCTTAAAAGAACATTTTTAGGAATTTTGTATATAGGTATTCATGACAAATATATTTTTGTATTTTTAGTTGATTTCTGATGAGCATTATTGAGTTCAAAGTTTTCGTTGACATTTTATTTCTCATTATTTTTAACTGTGTTCATCATACTAAAAATGCGTTCCACTTCGGCATTTGACTGTGGAAGCGATATTAAGGACTATTCACATGAGAGCGAATTGCGAACTGCGAACACGCGAATTTCGTAGTTTCTGACATTTCATTCACATAAAAACTTTTTTTGGTCGCAGATACCTGTGTATCAGTTTCATTTTTAAAGGTTAAGTTCCAACGAATTTTTCATTCTCGGTGTGTGGATCGCGACTGTTTTGTGTGAATTGTGAATAAAGTGTGACAGTTCGCGGCAATATTATTCAATTCACGGGAAAATTGCTTTAGTTGTTAATTTGGCTGTTTAGATCAATTGAGAGTAATTTTTTTTTTAAACTAGATGTTAGATTAATTAAATATAATAGTTTTGTGATAGAACAAATACCAATTTTCAATTCATAAATACAGTTAAATTGATTTGTTCGCAATTCGCCTATTCGCAGTTCGCTCTCATCTGAATGATCCTTTATAGTTCGAGCAAGTTGGAATAATATTGCAATTTGCAAGTGTCCAACTCGAATACCAGGGATGTAACATCACCAGGGGCGCAATAATTTAGAAAAACATGTTTTTGCAAAAAGTCACTAGAAAAGTAACTAGAATTTTTTAGTGACAAAAAATAAATTTTTGTCACTAAACTTTTGAAAATTCCACTAGATATAGTGACAAAGTCACTAAAACGGCAGCCGTGCCTGAGATGCTCTCCCAATATGAGATGCACCCGTTGTGTTTCCAACTTTTGAAAACCGAACTTACTGATTAGCTTAGCTGATTGGAGATTGCACTGAAAAGCTCAGGTCCTATAAATTGGGTTTATGAACTTTTTCTTGCAGGTTTATCAGCTTTTCTATTTTTTTTAATTCCCCCATCGCACGGAACCGACCATATTTTGGCGCAGTACTGACTTGGAGTCAAAAACGGTTGCGCTTAGGGCCTTTAGCTGCTGGACTGTCCATGAATTATGTATGGTTAGCGCGTTTAATACCTGAGATCACAATATTTATTGCAAAGGTTAAATTAAAGGTTTGGGAGATTTTTAATATTGTATTTTTTTTTTTTGTTAAAGGTAAGGATTCCCTGTAAACATTTCTTGTTCTACTATTGCTTGGCATTGATATTACCAGGCTTGAGAGTAAACTTACCCAGAGCAGGCTACATAAAACTGAGACTTGTTGAGGGGTAATTGTGATACCTTAAAGTTAAAGGTGATCTCATTAGGCTCTAAGGCTTCCACTGTATAACCTGTAGACTTCTGCTTCCACAGAAAAGGAATTCAGTAGCATTTATATCGTTGAAGGTGAAGATAGAGCGTTCTTTGGATTCATCATGATATATTTTGAATTGACATCATATTACAAACAAATCGACCGAAATGAACATACGATAGGTATGATTTGGTTGTTTTGTATCATCCTCATACGGATACCTCTGCCTTACCCTTCATTCTCCTATCTTTTTAGCTGTGAAAGGTAAGCAGGTACTGAAGCATTATACCTACGTCACACAAGATACCCTCATTCGGGTGAGGCGCACCACCCCAATGCAGCAAGTTTTAAATTTGATTGCACTTTATGAAATAAATTCTATTTTTAAATTTAGTGCATCCCAGTCAGTAGACGGATCGGAAACATAAATGATAGAATAAAATACTCCGTGAAATATTGCCAAACAATAGCCTTGAGCCTTCTTGTATGGCATTGCATATTATATAACAACTTGAATGAAACAAAGAAGTCCCCCACTTTCGGCCCGTTTTCAAAAGATTCGCTCAGACCTTCGGATTTCTTTTCTAGAACAACAAGCTCCTATATTTCATGCCTCCAAATAATTAATGACAAACTAGTCCAAAGTCCACCACCGTTTTAAACAACCACCCTGACCCTCATACAATATTCTTCACCAACAAACTGAAGTAAGATGCCACCTTTCAAGTGGACTAATTGTGTGCCATTGTAAGCGAACCTTCATAATAATCTACAACTTAATTAAAATAAAGTAGATGTACCCTATCACTAGGGATTCAAATTCAACATACACTGAAACCCATCTCACTTCACGACGCCGTCTGATGTGCTCCCGATATGCACTCCGATTGAACAGATTGGAGTTTGAATTGGACTCCTTGATAAGAATATAGATAGCCAATTATTGCTACCGACAGACTTGAGAACACTTGCGCGCTCGAAAGCGCACGTTCGCAGTGAAGACACCACCTGTGTTTGATTACATAAACGTAGGTATACCTGGTGAGTGGCAACAAAAGCTGACGGAGGATTCATCCAAACAATAGTGACAAGTATCTGAAATTGTGTTCCCGCTTTTTTGAATCGTTTTCGTCGTCTGCCCCCTGCTACTGGGGATCTGGGGACGATGACGACAACGCACACTGGAAGCTGGAGTCCTTGAGTTTTGCGCCTTAACTTGCGACAACAAAAGTCTGTCACATGGATTGGAAAACAAACGATCCTTAAAACGATTTGACTTGGAGCAGAAAGGTATTCGACTGGGGCGTATATGGGCGCATACAATTGGCAAAAGTATTCCAACCGTACAGTACTCCTCATTCAATTTATTGCTGAACCGTGTCCTTTGTTGTTGCAAATGACATTGTCCCTGGCAGCCGTGGATTGTTTTATACTCGTAATAGGCGATGTTTTGCTTTTCGATTTCATTTGTCTCGTCTGCCATTATTTCAGGCGATGTGGTTTGGTGCGGAGCTTTCAAAAGATGTGTACATGGGTTTGGCTTTGAATGGCTTTTTCTTTGAATGCTAAACTGTCTTGTTGTACGCGGAGGCTGTTGGTATAGGGCCCTTTTGAATGTTTTAGAGGTTGGTAATTGAGAGCAAGCAATTACTTTGCTTACATCGGGGAATTGGCTTGTTTTATTCCGATGGACGGCATTTGTTGATGCTCTTGGTATCTATAGTATGTCCTTGGCTATCCAGGACACAAAAGACGATGGTTTTCAATTGCATTGGATTTTAGGACGTTTGTGTTATCGATTTCATGAAGACAGGAATGTAAGTTGTATGTAGATATGACAATCAGTTGAGTAGTCATTCGAAATTATTTAAGACTTAATTGGATGCTTCGAAATATCAAGCGTTGGATAGAGAGATGGGACAACCTTCTACCTAAGGGGGTGTCTTCTTCGATTTGGAATGAAACACTCTTCGGTATGGAGTGCTGATGTCCTCGCTCTTAACATCGGAGCCATCCTAGACGATAGTTTCTGTATGATATTTCTTTTACTTTAATTTTTCAAAATTCTGTCAGCACATGGTTCCGAAAATCACTGGAAAAATGTTGTAATAAAAAAGACCAGACACAATTATCTGCAAACGAGCAACAGGACGCAAGTCATGAAAGTAAAATGTTGAATCTTTCAAGTTTTTCCAGACAGGGCCTTACTAATTGCCTAGGTGAAGAATCAGTTGACAGAAGGGGCCCTACTCTGTATTTCGTTCCGAAAGTCAATCCTATTCGAAACTGCTTTTCGCTCCGCTTTTGATTTTGTATTCTGTTAAACATTCGAAACAGACGAAAATAGTAGGTATTTAGGTAGGTAATACTTTTCCATTTTAGATCTGTCAATTCAAGAAATGAAGTTATGATTTTTAAAGAAAAATGACACAACAGAAAATGGATTTGGTTGCACCTTAGGTGAATGCAGAAAATAATGAAGAACGATGGAAATGTGGGATAAAAGTTAATATTTTATTTTTGGGATCGGAAAAGGTTCATTTCACTATTTAACTAGGTACATTATTGTTTATTAATTTAGTTTTGTACTGAAATATCGCCTTTCGAAGAACGCTTTTTTGTATGTTTTAAATGCCATACCAGACGAACTCTCCGCTCCTTTAATATCAACTGCAGTTACTTTAAAGTTACAGTTTTTAGGGCAAGGAGGCTATCAGCACCATAATGGGACACGATTATTCCATTGGCATGATACAACATACAACATTTAATTCTATTGCAAATGTCTGCAGTGCGATAGGAAAAATGTTGTGTCCAAGCTAAAGCTAGAAGCAAAAAAATATTCCTTTCGAAGTCGGGCATTCCGGGAATTATTGGTGTGGTGGACGGAAAACACATTCAAACGTTAAGGCCGAAAAGGAACGAGCACTTGTATTTCAATAGAAAATTAAAGCATAGTATAAATGCATTGGTCGTAAGGAAAAAACATAATCTTCATGCTTTCTTACAATAATTAAAGTGCTCTTCTACAATAAAGATATATGTGACCATGAAATGCTCATACGGGATTCTCGGTAAGTATTTTCTAGATCGATTTGCTTATCGTTATTGCGTATTTAAGGTGACTCTGGATACCCTTTAGAGCCATAGATTATGACTCAATTTCGAAGAGCTACAGAATAAAAATAGCGCCGAGTGCTACTTGAATGAAAAGTTCAGTAAAGCTAGATGTTTAATTGTAAGAGTACTCGGCGTAGGGCGGTTGAAACAATACGAATATCTCGTGAGCCATACACATACAAGGTGAAAAATTTCATTGAAATCGATTGAGCGGTTTCGGAGATCGACGACAGCGCCACCTATCGGGTCCAAAATATGTGCTTTCTTTTAAGACTGTCTAAACCTGAAATACAACAATACGAACAAAGCAAAAGAAAAACCATGAAAATTGGCTCAGTGGTTTTCGAGTTATATCGTCATCTAATTCCACCCCGAAAGAATTATAGGTACAGTCGGACCCGCTTATTTGAAACTCGTTTAATTGAAAACCCCGCTTATATGAAAAATTTAATTAGTCGTGTACTTTTTTCAGTTTAAATGAAAAACCCGGTTAATTTAAATTAAAGTAATGATTTTTTCTCATTTCATTTAAACGGGTTCGACTGTATATATAAAGAAGGTTATTATTGAAGAAAACTAATTTGAACTGAAAAACGAAATATAGGCCACAACGCCACATGTTCATGTTTTTTTTTTTTTTTCACGCACGCATAAGTTTTCCGATTCCAGTGTAGGAACCGTACAACTACAATTTTTCAAAATGTTGAGAAAACTGAAAAAAAAACCGACTGAATATTCGAAAAAAAGTGATTTGACAAAACAAAATGTATTTCTCATAAGACCAAAAAAACAACATATTTTACAGTACAAATATATTTTTTTTTTTTGCACCCTTTTTTGTAAACAAATTACACAAACATACGTTTACCAATTGCAACCAAACTTCACAAAAATTCACGACAAACGAACACAATTTTAAGGCTCAATTTTTATATAACATAGATTTGGGCGGAACGAAGTTCGCCGGGTCAGCTAGTTTTCCAATAAAAATCTTTGTTTGAATAATATTTGATATTAAATTCTTCACAATCAAACGCGTACCGTTACAAAATTTTGGTTCGTTTAGGTTGCGCAACAAAGTGGGATAGTTGGTGGCTTCGTTTTCATCCATCACGGAGTCGACTGATTTGTATGAATGGAACTCACCAGCGGTTTGGTTTTGAATGGCGAAATTCAAGTGATCGACGTTCTGGTTTTAAGCAGCCAAAATCACTCTTACACTCAGTCAATCATGGTCAACAAATTCTGAGCGATACTCGGAAAAACATTCATGATTAGTTCTTCCGGTGCCGTTGTAGAGTTGCAAAAATTTTGTGGAAACTCAATCAGGCCCGTGATTAAGTTTGCTGGAATCACACCATTGCCCATCGCCTGGAGAACTCTGCAGCGGACTGGTCATTTTGTAAAGAAACTCGCATGTTTGTTGTCAAATGCAATTTCTCGACGTATCGCCATAACGCAAAACGCCTTCAAGCATTCAATTCATCTGCCGGAGTTGATCTCGAAGTGACAGGTAGCGTTTGATGAAAATCGACTGATAGCAAGATCATTTCTCCACCGAAGGGTCGCTTATCATTACGTAAACGATTCAGGGCCTCTAATGCGCGTTTGTAAGCCATGGTGCATTCGTCCCATATGATAATCTTACATTGCTGCAGTACTTTCGCCATCGCAGTGTTCTTTGAAATGTTGCATGTAGGTTCTTCATCCACTTGCAGATTCAATGGCAATTTCAATGCAGGATGAGCTGTTCGACCGCCTTCTAACAAAGTAGCCACTATCCCAGAAGAGGCTAGGGCCAAAGCGATCTCAGATCTCGAACGAATTGTAGCCAAAATCAGTGAAATCAGGAATGCATTTCTAGTTCCACCGGGCGCATCAAGGAAGAAAATTCCGTCATTTTCGTTATCAACTGCTTGCATCAATTCATCGTACACTTTCTTTTATTCTTGATTCAACATTGGCACATTTGTTCGAACAGCTTGACTCAATGCGATTCGATCGAATCGTCGAATGCGTCTTGCATTGAACAATTTGGCTGTGGCATCCCCAATTTGCACAACAAATTGCCACTCATAAGCAGACACATGTCCTCGATCAAAATCAAAGCTTTGTGGCGCATTTCATCGGACATCTCCAGTTCATTATCCGATGTCACAGTGCGAATTCGATGCAAAATATCGTCGGCCATATCATCTTTGTATAATCAAAGTATCTACTTCATTTCAAAAAGTTACTTAATGTTTACTATATGTAATTTATTAGAACAAACTTTACAACTTACAATTTGCTTGAAAAATATTTAATTAAAATAGTTGACAACAACAATTGCCTTAAAATTTAAAATATATTTTTTTTTTATTGTCAGTGTGTCACTACTCGATTTCTATCCAGTTTCGTTTTTTTCAAAGTGTATTTCCCCATACAAACTTTCATAACCTCTTTCATCCCCTCCAAGTTTTGTTTTCGCGACAAAAAGTCAATAAAAACCTGATATACAGCAATACGAACAAAACACAAAAAGAATTATGAAAATCGTCCCAGGGGTTATCGAGTTACATCATCATCGAGTTACACCCCGAAAGAATTATATATATAGATGCAATTTTATGCAAATCAATGTCGCCAATGCGTTTATATCTATCTGGTTTCTGGTGTAGATATGTGCAATTATGGTATGGCCCCATAAACATAATTTTTATCGTTATTTCCCTGAGCCACTGAACTGCTCAAAACAATGGAACTTTAAGTGTTTCATTGGCTTAATGGATGCAAATTTGCATGCACAGGCACACACAAGTACCAAGTACACATGGCTGGCACACAACAACCCTGTCATCGATAGGAATTTAACTTTGACTCCATTCTATTCACCCATATTCATACGGGAATACCTACACGCAGGGCCCGATCTAGGGGGAGCAAGCCGGGCAATTGCCCGGAGCGGCAAATTTCAGAGGCGGCAAAATTATTCTTTTAATTTTATTTAATTTCTAATTTAAGGAAGTTTGAAACTACTTTTCATCTATTCATTTTTATTCTGCGGAAAGAAAATAACATTAAATTAACCTTCAGTATAAGATTCGCAGTTTAGTTAACGTTGTAATGAATGATTGAAAGAAGTTTTTCGAAATTAAAAATAATGCAAAATGATCTACGCTCCACCATGATGCAAGAGAGGTTGTCAGACCTGGCCCTAATTGCAATTGAGCACAAAGTTTGCGATAAAATAAATTATTCAGATATAATAAAAGATTTCGCAGAACAAAAAGTGCGACGAAAAATGTAATTTAATAGAAATGAAAATTTAAATTTGTATAGATTATTAATGTTCCTTATAATGTTTTCTTATATTAAGCCTAAGTGCGACAAGTAATTAAAAAATTAAAATATAAATAAGTATAGATAAAAAATTAATAAAAATTTGTGTTTATTTTTATTCATATTGTAAAGGGCGTCAAATTAACATTTGCCCAGGGCGGCATAAATGCTGGTTCGGGCCCTGCCTACACGATGCTACTTTCGGAATGATTAATCAAATTTCAGTTCAGCATACAAATCGTTTTATGTGTGGATCCTGAATCCTGCCAAATCACTATCGATTATTGAGCAAAATGCTTTTATCTGGTCTACAGTCTGAGTTAGTAAGTAACCCACCCCTACCCTCCCTTAGTGTGGCATAGTAGTCGCTCGTCGCCCATTGTCAATGATTTGTTTGCCTGGTTCTGTATAAGCAAATCCATAAATCATTTAAGCTCTAGAAAGTCTGCGTTTTATATTACTATTTGCAGGAGCAATTTACGTTATCTCCAAACTGGAGGGGGGATATATTAAAAATTATTTATATCCACAAGTGTTGTAAATTTTGTAAATTTGAATAAACCGAATTCATGGACAGCAACCTGCGTTATAGACACAATAAGTAGGTGCCTTCCGATTGATTTCCTAAAGCGATTTAAATTTAATAAACTTGTAATAACATTTGGATGGATCGTACAAGTTGTTTTTGTTTGTAGCCGATGGGTGTATGTTCGGCAAAGTTGTACTATAGCCATTCATCAAATTAACGTGACCGAGATAAATTTAGCGAAAAAGTGGCTGACTTACTTTGTGACAGCTCCGCCGCCGCCCAACAGACCCATACAAGGAATGTTTCTATCTGTGGCGTTAATCTTTTGATCCCCTAAAATATATTGGTAGATAGCAATAAACGGTTTATACGTTTTGAGATTACTGCCTGTTTCGCCAATGACCTCCATCCTCCATATTGGGTTTATTTTATGGGGATGTATTTATTTTTTTATTTTTTTTTCTCATGACCATAGATCCTGTAGTTCAATTATTATATTCGGCTACGGAGGGGGAAAGCTTTTCCAAATTATTCTATCCTTTTCTGTTGATGGTACGTTATTAGGGGGGCTGAAGCAAAGTCGTTAAGTACTCTTAATCGATGCTGTTACTCTGTTGAGGTATTAATTGTGACATAATTGTGCGCACACCATATTCATTATTTATAAATAATGCAGAAGTATAGCCCAAGTTTACAACTTTGTTGAATGGCACTTGCGGGTTATTGAATAAAAATTTCACTACCAGGCAGTTATGACGTTATGAGGATTTGACGTGGTAAGTGTAACGCGAATGAGATATGAGATATTGATATATTGTTTCATCGGCTTTTTTAATGAATCTATTAGCTGGTTCACTTTACAATTCATGCAATTTATTTCTTTTTAAAATGAAAAATTACGTACGCGCCTACAAAAAGTCAGGAATTAAGCTTTAAAAGTGGAAACGGACTTCCAACCTCCGCTCGAATGGACTGTTTATCTTCGAACTATTTTGGGACTACTCTTTGTGAAACATCACTATTTTAAAACAGTTATTTTTCAAAGATTTCACACGTTCCTGGCGATGAATAAAAAATGGTTTGCACAAAAAAGTTGAAGCCGCAGACACACACGAACTTGACACGTAGAGCACAAGTTAGAAAATTATTTATCACTACATAGTATAAAACAAAGTCGCTTTCTCTGTCCCTATGTCCCTATGTCCCTATGTAGGTATGCTTAACTCTTTAAAACTACGCAACGGATTTTGATGCGGTTTTTTTTAATAGATAGAGCGATTGAAGGGGCAGGTTTATATGTATAATAACATCCATTAAATAGTGGAGAAATACTGTTAATTTTGAGGTTTCTAATGTGATGTCGTAAATAATTATATATTTTCCGCTTACATTGCAAACGCAGGCTGAACCCTACGTGCGGAGCCGGGGCGGGTCGCTAGTAATTTTATAAAAGGGAATGACGTAGACACTCGCATCTGGAGGCTTTAAGACTTGGGATTTTGTTGTGAATACCACGAGGTATTTTTTCCACAGACGGAACATTTGAGTAAGTTGACAGTTTGCGAAGAGAATTAAACAAAAAAATATTGCTTTTGGGGCGATCTGCAGGCATTACTGGCGTTGATCGCAAAAGTAACCTATTTTCTTGACAGTCTTATGATCAAGGGGCAGATCACGTAGGTAAGATGATAATGGTCTGGATCAGTAGTTTCCAATCTTTTCAACAGCATGCGTCCCCTTTTTTGCAATTTTTATGCAGTTTTTACGCACTTTTACTTAAATGGATCGCAATGAGAATCGAACAAAGGTTCTGCTGCGTAGTAGTCCAATACCCTACCCCCTAGGCTAACTCGTCAATAAACCACTGTAGCAGTGGTTCAATAAAGTAAAGTATATAGATTCCAGAGATATTCGAATCAGACCACCATTGTCGGGTCTCTTTTCGTCTCTCGAACATAGGCCTATACTCTGTCCAAGAAAAATTGTCAGTACAGGGAAGATAGGATGTTTGTCTCTCAGTCTGGTTGCAATGACTTACATAAATCGGTCCCTTTTTAAAGCTCTCACAGGGTTGCCGTAGTATGTATGATAATTCGCCATAACTCAGAGAGCACTACTGTTAGGGTTACCATCTTCCAATTTAAAATAAAAAATATTGCTGAACGAAATAAATTCCAACAAAAAATTCTTTCGCTGACGTTTGACGAATTTAAGTCCGAGATCTTTTTGCAATATTGCATCTATGCAAAGTGGATCTGCTTAGTTTTGTTATATTTTCACTTTTTGTACTTCCAATAATATCTTGTCTAGCATTGGAAGGTCATTATTCATAAAAAACTGATGGACTATCCGCCTAATCGCACATTTTTTGTCAAAATCATCCACCTTGCTTTGATACCGGAATTATTTTTCTTCTTTGGTGGTGAATTGTGGCCTTTGATTGCTTTTTCCCTTAAAACCCTGTATACAGTTTGTTCCGTAACAGGAAAAACCGTAGCCGCATTTCCTACGGCTTTCGATTCACTTTTAAAAAAGCCATAGCATTTTTCAGTTGCATCAACAATTTGTTGTTTCTTTTCTACACTTAGATCCTTTGAAGACTTTGTAGCCATTTTCTGTTTATTCATATGCGCAATAAAGTTAACCACTTGTTTAGATGCACTATCCGCTATTGAGATAACAACCATTGTTTCCGCCTTATATACACAAACAGGTAATTAGACAAAATTATATAACCACGACGCAATGCCATATACCTAAACAGATGGTAAAAGGACTGCACTTGTACACATACATTTTTTTTAATATAGACATAATACCTAGATTACATATTTGTTAAAAAAAATTTTACCCGTCAATGCAGAACTTCGCGGAAACAGTAGCAAAAAAAGGATCATAAAATCCTTTCAAGGCATTTGCTTTACTGGGGAGGAGTGACCGGATGTGGTAAAACCCAACGACCGAAAATAAACAGTATAGGTTTACCTGCTTCATCATTTTGATATTTCAGTGTGAAAAATATGCTCTACAAAGTGAAATATGAATTTATACCTACCAAAACATGCAGAAATATGCGCTAACGAATAAGGCTGAAAATTTGTACTTAATTTTCTGTAATAAAATATTAAATCAAATTTTATCCCTTAAAATACCATGCTTTTTAATGAATCCGGTTGAGTTGCCCTAGTAATCACTATTAATTTATTGCAATATCTCTACAACGCACATATGATCACTTGTTGCATTAATGAAATGAATGCATTAAAACACCTCACGAATAAACATTATTTCTAAAAGACAACGTTCAAAAATATGTTTTAACTGAATATTATTGGATCTTTCAGAAATACAAACAAATTAAAACCGAATGGCAGCACCCCACATAATATCCCACTCTCAAAAGCTCCAAAAAGCTCCAAGAAGCACCAAAACCGAAAGTTCTTTGACAAAATTCAAAGAAAAACCCTTAATGATATGCTAACATTGCCATATGGTAACACTTCTCTGATGTGATTCAGTCACTCACACTGCTTATTTGGGTTGATGAATGATGATAATAGCAAGCGAACACAAGCGATCGTGCTCATTCTGCCCGCGAATGTGTGGCAGACTGGTTGTGGAGGGATGTATGCGAAATTCAGGAAAATTACAACAACAAAATGCTTTGGAATGCCAGTGGTTTCGTTTTTATTTCAGTGGCAAATCCTGTGTTTGAGTGCCGTGAGAGTACTACAGGCACAACTGGTAGAAAAAAGAGCTTCCCATAAGGCATGTACTGACAATTTTTCTTGGACAGAGTATAGCTTCTCACAACCATTCGTTATGTGCGAGTTTTTCAAGTTTAAAACGAATGGAAGGGATCTACAATTTCTGCCGACTCCAAACGGCTAACTGGGAAGCTCTTTCAAGACAGTTATACTCTCGGATGTTTGTCAGACGTGCGCGAGAGGTGGCGCAGTGGAAAAAATACTAAGTTGGAATTTGGGTTTTTGCGGGATTTGAACCTCCTCCCCTCGCTTAGTAGTCCAAAACACTAACCACTAAGCCACTGCGCCTACGTAGTAGTGGTAAATCTGAACTACTTGATATATTTTAGAGTTTCGCTAAGACTTTCAATAAACTTACAGCTAACTCGACCGAAGTTGTAAGCAAGATATTTAGTGTTACCTAATTTGCTATTTTAAATCACATTACTGGCATATTTTTCAATGTGCTTAATATTTTACTTTTTGTCATTTCTCCCTGATTCATTGAATTATGGTTTTTAGACAGACAAAGACAAAGTTGCATCGGTAAGAACGCCCATAACTCGAGAACGGATCGTCCGATTTGAGCTATCATTTCTTTGTTGTGTTTGTCTATGCCTAAGGAAGGTTCATACGGCGAGAAAATTGGATTTATAAAAAAAAAATTTCCATACATTTTGTATGTTTTTGTAAATTTTCGCAAATCGCAATGAACAAAGGAGAGAAATAATGTTAACTCGCAATTAAGGTAAGAGGGCGTGGGCGGTGGCACAAAAATGTACCATCCGGGATGTTACGTCGTACAATATTGTACCAACCGTATTCTTTAGCCTATATTGAATAATCATTTCTACATTTTAGAACTTCATTTACTTACTTACTTAGGTGGCGCTACAGTCCGGGGTGGACCTGGGCCTCAACCAATACGCCTCTCCAGTTAGCGCGATCTTTGGCTAACTGCCTCCAGTTGCGCACTCCAAGTTGGTTGAGGTCCCCTTCCACTTGCGCGCGCCACCTAAGGCTAGGTCTTCCTCTACTGCGTTGTCCCTCCGGGTTAGAATCGAAGACTCTTCGAGCCGTAGCGTTGGTGTCCATTCGCCATGTCCCAGCCATCTTAGACGACTGATGCGTACTTTTCTGACTAGGTCGATGTCGCTGTACAGCTCGTAGAGTTCGCTGTTAAATCTTCTCCTCCAAAGCCCGTCAACGCAAACGGGACCAAAAATCACTCGAAGAATTTTGCGTTCGAAACGACCAAGGAGATCTTCATCCGCCTTTGATAGCGCCCATGCTTCTGCACCATAAAGCAGGACTGGGATGATGAGGGTCTTATACAGAGTTTCCTTAGTATTTCTCGACAAGGCCTTACTTATCAGTTGCCGTCTTAGGCCAAAGAAACAGCGGTCGGCAAGTGTGATTCTTCGTTTGATTTCTGATGTGATGTCGTTATCAGAGTTTATAGCGGAGCCGAGGTAGACAAAGTCCCTAACTACCTCAAAGTTATAGCTGTCTATCGTGACGTTCTGCCCGATTCGTCGATGTTGTGTGTCTCTTCTAATTGACAGCATATATTTTGTTTTGCCCTCATTCACCATCAAACCCATTTTTGCCGCTTCTGTACTGATACTTGCAAACGCACCAGTGACAGCTCGCTGTGTTCTGCCAATGATGTCGATGTCGTCAGCGTATGCAAGTAGTTGCACAGACTTGTAGAAAATTGTGCCTCTGGTGATGGCTTGTGAGTTTCGCACAATCTTCTCAAGAATGATGTTGAAAAAGTTACATGACAGCGCGTCACCTTTTCTAAATCCTTTTTTGACATCAATGGTCTCAGTGAGATTGTTTCCGACCTTTATGGAGCAGCGAGCGTTCTCCATCGTCATTCTGCACAATCGGACAAGTTTGGCAGCGATGCCAAAACTAGACATGGCTCTGTATAGCTCGCCTCTATAAATGCTGTCATATGCGGCCTTAAAATCGATAAAAAGATGGTGAGTATCGATCTGGACTTCTTGGGGTTTTCCAGGATCTGCCGTAGTGTGAATATTTGGTCTGTTGTGGACTTACCGGGCCTAAAACCGCACTGATAGGGTCCAATCAGTTCGTTGACATATGGTTTTAGGCGTTCGCACAGTACGGCAGATAGGATCTTATATGCGATGTTAAGGAGACTGATGCCTCTGTAGTTGGCGCAGTTTAGAGGGTCTCCTTTCTTGTGGATCCACAAGAAAGAACTTCATTTATTTCAACAAAAAAACTTAAAAAAATAACAAGCGATATTGAACAAAACAAATTAGGTACATTAGCAGAAAAAGCAAAAAAGAAAAAGCAGAGAAAGTGAACAAATATTTATATATGATAGGGAGTGGAACATTTTTTACCTAGCGGTACTCCGCATTCTTTACATAGTATTTTGGTGCGCGATTGTTTTTTTGCTTGACTGTAACTCACGCACCGACGTCTAGTCGTTCCTTCTATTGGCAAATGCTGATGCCACTAACCTTCCGTGGCTTACATCCAGGCCTCGAGGATCTACGAACCGGAACCGATTTCAGACCTTCTTCTACAAGGAGCTCTGCCAATGTTACTAGGAACTTTTTGAATGGCATTTTTTTTTTCATTTAGATACCTAGTTTCATTACAAATTTAGGTATTTTTTTTCTGTTTTTTCATGACTGTGCCAACAGCAGGTTACGTAATTGTACTTAGCAAATTTACGGATGTAAAGAAGCGGTCAAAACATAATTTTCATCGGTTTTTTTTTTTATAGATCTAGCCAGTTTTTGTACCACTCTTTCCCCTAATGTCCCTTCACTTTGCGCAATTTCTTTTCCAATTTCAATATTGAAGTCGTAGGTATATCGATCCAGAAAGAGCATCACAGCGTAACCACATCTTCAGCAGTCAGTGTCAAAATGACCTTTGATTTAAAAAGAAGCCACTAGATGGCCCACCCTTGAGTTTATTACAAATACGTATGTTCCGCGTCGAAGAACACTTTTGATCTCTGTAGCAGCAGCCTGTCACTTTAGTACCACAACAAACTTTTTCAAACCACAGAATAGTACACAGCATCGACATCGACTTTAGTATCTATACCTAGCTAAGCTTTCAAATTGTACCACCATTTTCCAACAGCGTTACCACATACTTTTGAAAATGATTCACATAAGGCACACCATTTTTAGATACCACTTCTTCATACAATTTTTAGCTTATTTTATTATTATTTTCTTTCGAAAATAGCATTTTCAAAATAGTTTTTTCTTTTTTTTTATGGTTCTTGCAACGGAAAACGTGTGTATGTAGGTCCATATCTCACTCATAAATGATGCTTTGCGCGTTACTTGTTTTTCTTTCACTTATAAAGAATCAACCTGAATATTCAGTTTATTATCATGAGTTAAAAAAAAAAATAGTTTTCTGAAATAACAATCTGATAATTTTGTACTTCCTCAGCTGTCGATGTTTTAAGTCGGTTAAAACAACTTTTTTACTACGGAAAACGGAAGTTGTTCCTGCTTTCGATGTTGCTGTTGCCTTTATAGAATCCTCGTTTAAAATTGATTTAAGGTGAATCAGCATCATAAATTTCCGCACTTCATCCTTCCATCACGATCGATTTTGAAATCCACACAAAAAGATAAACGAAAAAAAAAAAAGAAGCAAAAAGAAACTGCAAAATCGCTCTCCAATGTAAAATTGTTTTTCAGACGGTCATCAGCAATTTCTTGGGAAGATAAAAATTGCTAGTGCCACTTTAATTTCTCTGCATTGGTTCGGCACTCGCAGACCATTATTTCCGTTTTTCAGTGTCACGGAGTCCTTACTTGTCGATTCCCCACGACCACACCATATATATACAGCTTGTGGATAGCAAAAAAATACCATTAGAGATAATTTATTTGTAATCGCAAACGTTTTCCAGTTCAATTGCAGTGCAGGCCAAGGAAGAAGAAAACCCTGCTCGTACTTAGCCGCCGTCATCATCTTCTCTTTGGATATCAGTGGGTGAATTCAAAAAACCAAAGAATATTGAACGAATAGCACTGAAAACAAAAAAAAAAAAAAAACGATATCCAATCCACCTAGCATACTCAGCTTTGGGGCTCACCGTTTCAAGTTTTTATCGCATTCTAAGAGGGCGAGAGGGCAAAAAATCCTCCAGGAAAATCCATAGAGAACGCTGCCAAGTTTTCATTATTTTCACCCGTTTTTTTTGGTCACATTACCCTCCCCAACCTTGTCGGTGTTTCTTACGATTGTCTGCTTTTTGCCATTAGTACTAAACGATGGTGTAAGTCTTCTCCGGTTGAGACTCCCGTATCTGGGAATGGTGCGTCGTCCGGCGTGTCCTAAAAATCACCATCGTATGTTCGGCGTTCGCACTGCCCCTTGGCATTGGCAGAGTTTGTGCGCTCATCTTTGCGCTTCGATCTTTCTTTTAGTGTGTTTTTTTTTTTTTTTTTTTTTTAAGAGAAGCTATCTTCCGAGCCGACACTCCCACACTACGTACGATGAAACTTTGTTTGTTGGCACAAGTTAACTAACAAGAATCTCATCAACAAAAGAAATCATCAGTTCATTAGGTTTTTGGTGAACTCTTATCGCCGCTATGATGGCAGTGTAGCAGTGCAGAGTGAGCTTCGACTTGGAATGGAATGTGTAACGTGAAATCTCCCACAAATAGAACCCTAAAAAACTTACAACCACTAGAGGGGTGAGATGTGAGAGTTTTGGCCAACGAACGCTGGCTGGATAAAAAAAAAAAGATCGAATATGTGTGCTGGCTAGGTCCGACGCCCTCAAATCACACCACGATGCTGGACCGCAATTGCTTTGGACGAAAATTAATGGCCTGGAAGATTTACCCAGCGAACATCTTTTTTCTGTTTTTTTTTTTTTTTCGGTTGCCCTTCGCCTGATTGTAGGTAGGATTTCCTTCTGGTGATGTGAGTTAATTAATGGCTGACGGGGTCCGGTTTTCGAATGTCATGGCTAGAACAGCAGAAGAAGAGGGTGCATGTGTAGAAAATGATTGATATGAGGTTGGTAGAGAATTCTTCAATTTCGTGTGGAAACTGCGTCACAAGTTTGCTTTAAAGCGTGCAAATTTTTGATTAATGAGCTAATTTAGTGCTACCAACCCGAAAGGAATGTGAATGAAATTTCACAGTTGGAATGACAATGTACACCAAGGAAAGATGTCAGACACGGCGGTGGGCTAAGGCTCCGCTCAGAAATTCAAAACAAAATTTGGGACTGGGTAAGTTGTCCATCGTACCCAATATTTCGCCCAGTTCTTCATATGGAGCAGCTGGCTGCAGGAAATAAGGCCCCAAATTTGGGGTTTATTTCATAATGAAATTAAAAATAAGGAAATCTACTTTTTATTTAATATTGTTGATATTGGATAAACTAATTAAGATTAAAGGAACTTTGTATATAGTCAAACTCTCACCCACCCAGTAATCTAATAGTAAACCGAAGCAGGGGGTTTTCAGGGGGGCAGTATGCCCCCGCATATGTATTCCATGTCGGAAGAGTAACAATTAATAATACAAAATTAGTTTTGGAGATTTATTTCATTTTTATTTTCGGGAGCAGCTAGCTCTTCTTAGATTTATTCGAATTGATTTGAATCCCTTGTTACATGTTTTTTTTTTTTTTTTTTCAGTGTAAGCTTGAATATGTAGGCGCAGTAGCTTAGTGGTGAGTGTGTTGGACTACTATGCGAGGGGTCGAGGTTCGAATCCCGCAAAAACCCAAATTCCGACTTAGGATTTTTTTCACTGCGCCACCTCTCGCGAACGTCTGACAAACATCCGAGAGAATGACTGTCTTGAAAGAGCTTCTCAAATAGCCGTTTGGATTCGGCATAAAATTGTAGATCCCTTCTATTCGTTCAAAAAAAAAAAAATGAAAACGCACACAAAACGACCTGAAAATCTGAACTTCTGCTTCTACACAATGGCCATATGGAAGCCGCTAAAAGTTGTGCTCAAATAGTTCTACTATATAGGTATACCCCACGGTATGCGTTTCAGCAACTACTTTCCTTTCGCATTTTGAACGGGCTTAATGTTCGATGATCTTAATGACGGCAGCCATTGTCCGATTTTCTTATTAAAACGATACGTTGCGTCGAGGGCAGGACCTTGTGACCAACTCAAGTGGGATATTAGCGATAAAGATCTTCTTCTACTCCCAGACTCAATACTCCCTCTCTCTCTCTCTGTTCTTCCAACTTGCAGTCCATGTGCTATCTACCCATACCGAGGCGTTTTAAACATGCAAGACTAATACCCTATTCGCACCCAGCCGCAAAACGAGTTTTCATGAAATCATTTGAAAACAGAAGTTTTCCCATATATATTTCAGTTTTCACGTCCAAATACTGGGTTATGCGGACGATATCGACACCATCGGTCGCTCACAGGGCTCTGTGGAAAATGCTTTCACGGCGATTGAAGAACAGGCGAAATCTGTTGGCCTTGAAGTAAATAAGGACAAGACTAAGTATATGCTATCACCAAACGAACAAGCATCTGTCCACCGCCTAGAACAAAACATCACTATAAAAATAGTAATAATTTCGAGCTAGTTAAGGAGTTCATCTAACTCGGCGAACTCGACGAATGACACCCTAGTGGAGATCCGACTAAGAACTCAGTTTGGCAAAACAATTGGGTTCAAAACTCCCAACTCGAAGGATAAAATGTGTGCTCTACAAAACCCTCATCCTTCCAGTTTCGCTTTATGTCGCCGAGTGCTGCACGATAAGCAAGAAAGTAGAGCTAATTGTGGGTTCCTTGGAAAGAAAAATTCTTCGACGGATTTTCGGTCCTGTGTGTGAGGAGGGCGAATGGAGGAGAAGATACAACCGCGAACTCTACGAGCTGTATTAAGATGTGGATGTATTCGAAAAAGTCAAAACAAGTCGACTACATTGGCTCGGCCACATCGAGCGAATGGAAAATAATGCTCCAGCTAAGAGGATCTTCGAATCCCAGCCCCTTGGTTCGAGACGAAAAGGAAGACCGAACAATCATTTTAAAGATCAAGCTATCGCGGATGCCAGAGCGCTTGGTCTAGTTAACTGGAAGCAATGTGCCCGGGATCGCTGAGGATGAAAGACTCCAGTGTCTCAAGCAGAGACTCTTCACGAGCCGAGAGCCCCCTAAGTGAGTAAGTTTCAGTTTTCCAAACGAGTCGTAAAGAGTCGTTTTCAATAAAAAAAAAACTCCACGAAAACGACTTCCAAATGTTGGGTTGTTGAAACAAACGCACCTTTTGCAACATTCAGCAGAGCAGCTGACCGAACAAATGTCACAACCCACAACTTAAAATCATTTTCCACGCACTTAATTGATGGGCTAAAGGATATTTTTAAATGCTCTGAATGAATTTTATTTGTGAATTAATGCGATCGAAAATTGTAAATTTGTTGACACAAAAGTTTCACGACTAATGTCTCACAGCTGAAAACTAGTTGGTGTTCGATGTGAATGCATCTTCGAGTTTTCGACGAAAACACGGTTTTGAATAGGGTATAACAAGACTCTCTGGTCACTGCTGTTTGATGCCTCCCTTTAGCCACATGTAACATGAGAATAAATCAAGTTTTTCTAACAAATACCTACTCGTCATTAAAAACAAAAAATGGTTCAATGTATTATTCAAGGAATTTTAATCGAACTAGGCTATTGGTGCGTCATCGTCAGTAGCGGTTTAAGATTACATCGAATGGAAGAAAAAATATCAGATCCTTCCATATTAACCCTTTAAATCAGTTGTTTCGTTTTGTTATTTTATTTCGCCTTCCTTTTCCTTAAGTTCTCCTAGGACTCCTACCCACTGCTTTCTTTTCTATTCTCATCCCTTAGACAGGATGACGAATGCATCCGGCGGAAGAAACATTACACAGTGTACAATCCACGGAAATAATATAAAACAGCAAGAAGAGACAAAAAAAATAGAATGAAAAGAAACAAAGATAAAATTTAACTGAAATCATAACGAATGACACTGAGGACGAAATTTATTATAATTCATCTCCTGCTGCCATCAACCGATGCGGACGTATCCTTTCCGCAATCTCAACATCCGATGTGCTCTCACAGAAAAAATAAAATAGATATGCTTCGTTTCTTCGGTTTGATTTCTCTTATTTTATTTTTTATTTTTTTACTTATGCACCGCAGACCGTACAAGGAAAACGTTTTCAATCATTTTTCATTGGAGAAAAGTAAAATATTTGCATTGAGGACAATCCTTGAGACCGATTGTAATCATGCTTGGTTAAGGTAATGAGTTTTGAAATTACAAATGAGATTGTGGCAGCCATCTATCTTTCTACTGTACGAGTATCTCTCTGCAGATGTTTCAAGAGATACTTTTCAAACAAAACTTTCCAAGTGAGGCAAATCAGTAATCTTTGTCCGTACAATGAGACGTTTGCAACGTGATCTTAAAAAGGGGAAATATTACTTGTCATAGGTATTGGTAGGAGGTATTACCTGCATTTTTTCGCGAATGACTTCGGTGAGCAATTTTCTGCCTGAACAAACTAAACCGGTTGTTTGCAATTAAATTTATGATTTAGTTTAATTTTTGATGTATCTTGATGATATTATGCGTTTTTGACTAGATGTCTGAATAAAACGAATTCGAAATATTTGGTACCGCGATGTCTTCGTATTTTTTTTTTTTTTTTTTATATACTTCTCCCGGGAAAGGCGAACCTATAACGCTTCAACAGCGCCCAGAGATGCCTGCAGATGTTTGTTTGTTCTGCACTTAAACTGCTGCAAATTGTAGTCTTCTGGAAATATATCCCCAGGAAGCGAGTTCCAAAGTTTGCTTGTCCTGTAACAGAAAGAGTTTTTGAAAGTTGATGTCCTCGCGGTTGTCAAGTGTACTGTATGGTCATGAGCATTAGCAGCCTGTCTTGTTAGGCGCCCAAAAGTTGCATTTCGAGGGATAATGTCTTTGAGTTCCTCAGAACATCTCCATGGAACTACCTACCTATAGAACAAGCATAGGTCAGCGACTTGTCTTCTGTGCACCAACGGTTGTAGATTCGATGTGAGTGTAGGGTCTCCAATGAGTCGAACTGCTCGTCTCTGTATGCTATCAAGAAGGTTAAGTGAATGTTTTGGGGCCGAGCTCCATATATGAGAACAATATTCCAAGCCTGGTCTAATCTGTGCTTTATAGAGAAGGAGAAGTTGCTTGGATAGGGATAGGGCATTCCACTGTCTGATAACACGAACAAAAAATTGACGTTCTGAATTTGTGCAGGTGAACTTAGGCTGTACAAGTGTTAACGATCGTTACGAGATGAAAAAACTAATTTTTTCATAAAGATACGATGGTTCCTTGTTCATTATTATGTTATTTAACGTCTTAAGTCCGCAATACTTGAGATATGTATACAGACTACATCCAAATATGCTTTCCGAGTAACTCGATATGTGATCGAAGCGTTTAAGATTATATATGGTTCGGATGACGTTGTTAAATGGCACAGTTAAATTTCTTTTTGTTTCGCAGTTATAGCCACAACAAATTTCACACCCATATGTTATGATCGGCATAATAATTGATTTGGCTAATCGCATTTTGATACATTGAGGGGTAAAATGCTTATGGATAAAGACAGGTTTCGTAGACAACCATAGATCTTACCAATTTACAACCGTATATGATAGTCCCAACTAAGGGTAGAATCGAACCAAATACCCAAGTTTTTAGTCTTTTCTTTATATTGAAGTACTGAACTTCCTAAATATATTCTTGGAAAGTAGCTAAGGTCAAGTTTCTTCTTGTAAATATTCAAACATTTAGACTTTTTTGGATTAAGTTGGAGACAATTTTCTTCTGACCAGGACGTAATATTTTTCAGATCTTTATTTAATTTGTCAGCACAATCTTCGATCATTCCAAGCTTGCAACTTAAATAGATTTGTATATCATCAGCATACATGTGCAGGTGAGAATTTTTAACTACTAACGGAAAGTCATTAATGAACATTGTAAACAACAAAGGGCCAAGTATTGAACCCTGAGGCACACCAGAGGAAAGTTTTAGAAAGTTAGACATGTTGCTATTTAGGACAACTGCCTGTTTTCGATTTTTGAGGTATGAGTGCATCAGTTTGGCGGCAGAGTTGGAAAACCGAAAATAGTTCTTCATTTTGGATATAAGTATTTTATGACTTACTGTATCAAACGCTTTAGAAAAGTCCAGCAGTCCGAGAAAAGATACAAGGTCTTTGTCCATAGAATGCCTTAGGTCGTTAATAACTTTAAGTACAGCTGAAACACAACTATGTTTTACCCTGAAACCAGACTGAAATTTACTTAAAAGTTTGTTATTGTTAAGAAAGAGTGATATTTGTTTGTGTAAAATCTTTTCCAAAACTTTTGACAGAAATGGAAGTATTGAGAGAGGTCGGTATTCGGGATTCGCAGGTCGAGAAGCTGCTTTCTTTAGAATCGATATTGTAATTGTAATTATTGTTAGTGCTAAGCCCTATACAGTGCGACCAGAAGAGATCTATTGTGTTGGCCTTTATTATTTAACCCAGGGAGCTGTTGAGGCTCTTTATAAACCTGAGCACCCTTCTTGGTTCCATGTTTCCAATATCTGCAGGACTTAAAATCGCCCTTTGCATATGGATCGCTCTGCCCCTTGCCACAGCAGGACATTCGCAGAGTATGTGTTCCGTTGTCTCCTCCTCTTCTCCGCAGAGTCGACAGGAGTCATCGTCGGAAAGTCCAATTTTTTTGAGATGATATCTTAGTGGCCAGTGACTAGTAAGATAACCTGTTAGGATCCTTAGATCTTCTTTGCTTAGCTCAAGTAACTTTTTTGCTTTACTACGAGCTGGGCTTATGAGTCTTTTTGCCTGCCTCTGTCCCTTTGACTCCGTCCAGTATTCGGCAAGGTGATCATCTTCCCATTTCCTGAATTTTGAGTGTATGTAACTCAAAGGTAACCCGAAGTAGGGTTCAGAATCGGTGAGTAGGCGTGATGCACCTCTTCTCGCCACACAATCTGCTCGTTCGTTGCCCTCAAATCCCTCATGGCCTGGTATCCAAGTAACAGTGACTGTGTTGTCCTTTGCCAGTTCTTCGAGGAGATTGAAACATTCCCAGACTAGCTTTGATCTGATCGAAAACGATCCCAGGGCCTTAAGGGCTTCCTGGCTGTCTGAGAGGATGTAGATATGGGCACCTTTAGTGCGCCTCCGTAAGCATTCCCGGACACATATCTCTATGGCGTGTACCTCCGCTTGAAAGATGTCTGGTGATTTTCCTAGTGCTATGGCTCTTTGGAACCTAGGCCCATAGGCCCCAGCACCGGTGGCTTCATCTTTAGAATCGGTATTACTTTCGCAGCCTTCCATATCTGCGGAAAGGAACTTGTTAGAATGATTGTATTAAAAATAGGGGATATAACTGGAAGTATATGTGGCAAAATTATTTTCACAAAGAGAGGGTGTATTTCATCGAGACCGACTGCCTTTGATTTTATATCAATGATAGCTCTTACAATATCTTGTTCTTCTATTCTTGTAAAATAAAAACATCCCTCGATATCATTTTCACACGAAAAAGCATCAGATTGGTGATCATCTTTTGGGCCGGATTGAATGTTTGCAAATTGAACATTTAGTGAGTCTGGAATTACATCTACAGGACATTCCGCTCTTTGCCGACCAGCGCCTAGTTCTCGAATATTTTTCCAAAGCGTTCGTGAAGGTAAATTTGGGTTTAACCGGTTGAAGTAAAACTGCTTTTTAGCTTCCCTTGTCTTAATTTTAACTTTATTTCTTATGCTCCGAAAAATGTTGTAGAGTTCTGGAAGCTTAAAACGTTTCCATTGCCTGTATGCACTATCCCTTCTTTTCATTACATCACGTATCTCTGGGGTAAACCACGAATTATTTTCACACAAATGGGTAGTTTGTCTTATTGGAACATGCCTATTAAACAGAGCTTCCTAATGCTTTAAAAAGTGAAAAAAAAAAAAAACATTTAAGAACCTTTAAAAATATGTTAATTTCTTATATAAAATTGAATTTTACATAAAGACACTATTATGTTAACTGGTAACATTATTATAAATAATGTATTTTGTAAATATGGTTTAAATAGCAAATGCTAAATAAATAAAGAATCTATCTAAGTCTACCAATTCAACTTACTGTGGCAACACTAACAAAAAAAATTAAAAAGAAAATGTTAACGAACAGTCCTAAGGGGTGCCGAATAGAGATAGCATTATTTTAAGAAAGAGTTGAGCAAGTAATTCAATTGTGAAAAGTCGACGAGACCGGTAGAACTTTTTTGCGTGTGCGATCATTTTGTGAATAAAATAATAAAATAAAGAAAAACTGAAAATAAAGTTGATAATTGGTTTTGTTTGGTGTTTATTTAGTAGTTTACATAACGTACCTAATTTAATTCAAAACGACCAATTGACTTTTCTTCAGACTGACTTTTTAAAATTTTTAAATTTGTATACCCGCTTAACATTTTACAATAATCCATTTAAATAACCTGATTGAATAAGGAACATACAAAATATATATATATACTAGCTGACCCGGCAAACTTCGTTCCGCCCAAATTTGTTAATGTAAAGAAAGTAATAATTCCGAGCATGCGCAATGCACTAACTAATTTATGTAATTCGGCAATGATGTTGACGTGTCGTCCAACCATCCGCTTTTTCACTAAATTGACAATGTGAGAAACATGGGGAATCAAGACTGATGCTACAAATGCACAAACATCCATCGATTATCCTTGCAATAAATTATTTGTCATAGTGAAAGCGAGACGCACGGGAAATTGAAGTCGCACGAATGGTAAATCGTTCTAAATAAGCGAAATCTGCGGAATAAGAGTGTTTGCCTTTGAAACTTCCCCTCAAAATTATCACTTGCATGCTATTTGATGTAAGATCCTTAACCATTAATCATATGCGATCCTTTACAAAGTTTCGATACATTGATGTTGCGCAACAGCATTTTAACTGAGCTGACTTTCAAGTCCAAATTATAAAGAGGTAAGCCCGGAACATCCAAAGAATTAAAAAAATTCAACTAATCCCCATAAAGCTTTGTTCACATCAAAAGGTAGCATTATGCCCTTCCTTCCGTCCCCGAGTTATGAGTGCACATTCGGACGTCAGTCTCTTTTATATGTAACTGTATCCACCCGGCTTTGCCCATACCTTTCGTATTAAGTCTTGCTCACATTTCGCAAATTAAATTTTTTAATGGGACGTGCCAAAATCCGTTTTCTTATCCCGCTTGTGTTTTTCAAAGTACCACCTATAGGGTCAAAAACTATCCGAAATTTAAAACTGGAAGCAACCATATCCATCTACAAAATTTCAATCAACTTGGTAGAGCTGTTTCGGAGATCGGCAGCAGCGCCACCTATCAGGTCCAAAAGTATCCTATCCTTCAAGCGGAAACGAAGAATATAAATCTACAAAATTTCTTTGAACTCGGGTGAGTGATTTTGGAGATCGTGAGACAACGCCATATAGTGGGTCAAAAATCCTATCTTTTAAGTTTGCGTTAACCTAAAATACAACAATACGAACATAACAAAAGAAGAATCATAAAAATTGACCCAGTGGCTATCGAGTTATATCATCATCATCGAGTTTCGTCCCGAAAGAATTATATGTATAAATTAAGATGATTATTATTAAAGAAAATTTAACTAAACTGAAAAACGACATATACGCCTACAACGCCACATGTTTCAGTTTTTGTTAGAAATAGTAAATTAATTATTTTATATGTATTTTATCAATATAATAACTCCGATCGAAGCATCTGTTTTAAACGATATTCATTTTTTTACATCCTCCTTGACGATATTTGCAGCACGCATTATGTCAATGTTATGCCAAGCGCCATAAGTTTACATCAAAAAAGTTTGAATTGTAAAAGCGCTATGGTTACATTAGATATAATTTGGTGGTTAAGTATTCTTAAATTTTCTAATTTTCCGCGCAATTTTCTTAATTTTTTCTTTCATACGATTTTTCTCCTGGCAATAACAAACACGACCTAGTCAGAAAAGTACGCATCAGTCGTCTAAGATGGCTGGGACATGTAGAGCGAATGGACACCAACGCTCCGGCCCGAAGAGTCTTCGATTCTAACCCGGAGGGACAACGCAGTAGAGGAAGACCTCGGCTTAGGTGGCGCGCGCAAGTGGAAGGGGACCTCAACCAACTTGGAGTGCGAAACTGGAGGCAGTTAGCCAAAGATCGCGCTAACTGGAGAGGCGTATTGGTTGAGGCCCAGGTCCACCCCGGACTGTAGCGCCACCTAAAGTAAAGTAAAGTTAATAACAAACACAACAAAAAAAGAATTAGTGAAATCAGTCCAGCCGTTCACGCGTGATGCCGTGACCAAGGGAAATATGGATTCGTTTTTAGGCCACTTCCTCAAGATGATAGCGGAAGGAATCGAGGGCGAAAAATCGGGAATAGGTAGGAAGGTGGAAAGGTGGGAAACAAACACTTCCTTTTCTTTTTGTGCGTTACCTGAACGCAACAACAGCTTGACTCAATGCGATTCGTTCGAAGTCCATTTCTCGCTCCAGTTCCAGCTGTGGCATCCCCAATTTGCACAACAAAGTGCCACTTTGTTGCGCATTTCATCTGACATCTCCAGTTCATTATCCGATGTCACAGTGCGAATTCGATGCAAAATATCGTTGGCCATAATATCATTTTTATTATAATCAAAGTATCTACTTCATTTTAAAAAGTTACTAATGTAACGTAGTAAACATAATTTATTAGAAAAAACTTTTTAGGTACATACATATATTTAAAAGAAAAAAAAATCAAAATTGTTGACAACAACAATTTGCTTGGAAAACAATTAAAATAATTGACAACAACATTTGCTTTTAAAATTCAAAATATATTTTTTTTTGTATTTGAAGTGTCACTACTTTATGTTATCCAGTTTCTTTTTCTTTTTTTTCAAAGTGTATTTCCCCATGAAAAAAATAAAAAATTTAGTGGTGGACCACCCTTAACATTTAGGGATATGAAAAATAGATGTTGTCCGATTCTCAACCCTAGCCAATATGCACACTAAGTTTCACGAAAATCGGTAGAGCCGTTTCGGAGGAGTTCAACTACGCACCCCGTGACACGATAATTTTATATATAAGATGTACCTACATATAAAATGAAATTATTTCTTCTTATAAATATTTCATCCCCTTGGCCAAAAATGAAGCCGCAATATTAAAAGCACTTAATTAAGAAATTATTATTTATACGCTCAGTTGCCCCACATGATGGAGATTAATGTGCGCCGACAAGAGTGCGTCAGCTTTGCACGTATGTATATCTTATTGTATACGCACCATACTCATACCCACCATAATTTATTTAATTTTCATTTAATATGTTAAAAAGTAAAACAAATATACCTACAACCAACTGGGGACATGGCATAAATGTAACTTATTTGGCTCACAGGATCATGGTATTCTCAACATCAGCATTTATACGAAAATATATCACTATACCCAGACCCACCCCACCGGCACCGCCACCATAGTCAAGAACGAGTCGCACTCTCTATCTCTTTCTCTGCGCTGGGAAAATAACATTTTTTAATGTACTTCTCATGTACGAGCATTAAACTTAATGTGCTCATTGAAAATCGTATCGTATGCTTGTACTATTGCACACACGCAAATGCGTTCTTACATTATGGACAGTATACACAATGTTACTGGGACCTGGTACTGTATACATTCCACATTTCTCCCGGTCATCCCATGAGAAAGTGCATGAATTAATGTCCTGATGCGTACAAATCCATTCATACTGTATATGTACAAGTACATGTATCGCTTCCCGACGCTGATAAGGGCAGAAATGACGTTCAACATCACAGAAAATTATGCCCAATAATGACACCAATAGCATTTGGAATTGAAATTTAAATAAAACACGCACAAAGTCCAGCAAATGAGCCAAACATTTGTTTTTTTATCCCAAAGATAATTTAAAAAAAAAAATGCATTTCCAGCATGTGAAACTGCAATATGGAGCTTCAATTTTAACCAATTTTTCGAGCTTTTAAGGGCATATCTCACGAATGGGGATTGGTGGGCTTCTGTTGGATTTTAATCGCTCCGAGTGCTACGATTCTGCCTATCATTAAAGTCACCATCATTCATCACTGATGATGATGTCGCTATGGCCTGTGTCATGGTGTGACAAGATACAGTACACACTCATGTTGAAAGTCATATGACCTGTATTAACACACAGACTTTCCACATGGCCTTGGATTTAGGCCTGAATTAAGTGATCCTTTTCGAACAGTCATTTTCGTCATTGAATTATCTGTCCTTAATGAAGCAAACCTTTTACCTTATACTACCTTAAATTGATATAACCATGTGTGCAGAAAGCAGAGTCTGCTTCAGGTTTTACGAAATCGCACTCACAAAATACCAGGCTCCATCTCTGTAAAAATAAGATTGTCGACAAGAACTTTACTTTGGCAAAATACCTGCGCCAATGACCCAATGCATTATATGTTTGTGTATACACACCTGAAACCGAACACCCAGCAGTGGAATGCCGGATGAAAGTCGTCATGACAACGCTTATCAACAGTGCTGGAACAAACGAAAAAGCACCACTGTGAACCTGTCAATTATTTTCATGGTTGTAGGTAGATTGACGAAAATTCAAAGAAAATGCATCGATATGGAACTTTAGAAAGGACATTCAGTAAGAAATGTGTGCAAGTGAATAAATACAACCGATTACTTCAGTGTGTGAATCAATTCTGTTTATTCGGTTTCATTCTTAAATCTACATTCCATTATAATCGCTTTGTTGTAAATTTTATAAAGGTAGGTCAATATAATGGGTGAATGTGCTGTGTGTTGTTTTGTTTATGCTAAGTGTGCTGGGTGGGAAGTGCTGATAGAGCGGTTAGGTAGGTCAGTGTGACGGAAATACAGTGTAAGGGAAAATAATACAGTGTGCTATGGAAATAGATTGTGCTAGTGTGCTGTGGGACTTCGTGATCGGATCGGAGCTGATGACTGCAATTAACTTGCACAGAGGAGAACTTTGAACTCAAAAGAATAATTGGCATCGCTATTGCTTTCACGTACTCATGAATTGAATTATGCAGATCCTGTCCTGATGGTTGAAGACCAAGGGCAGTACACCGGTACAATTTAATTTAAACGCTCCGGCTGAGGAATTCGGCAGCAGGACTACCGATGGAAGAGGGAGCAGTTGTCCCGTCACGAGGCTTAAGTGTTGTCGACAATAGGAACCGGGGAGAAATCCATCGTAGACACGCTTTAGAACTTCTGTGTTAGTTACCCCTGCGGAAAGAAAATATCGAATCAGCTAACAGCGACATTTAGTATTGACAAAAGCAAGCCCCGCTGACAACACCTTAATACGTTTGGTTTTGAAAAGTAAATTCGACAAATGTCGTCCTCCATGTTCCATAAATTATGGTAGATATAGAAAGTTTTTGCTTACTATTTTAATTAACGTTACGGGTACGTCGATAATTCGAGCCCAAATATTTTCTTGTCGGATATCCAGTGTCTGCGTGTGACTGTTCTAAGTGACCCACTCAAGGCAGCCCCATTGAAAAATATCAAAAAGCGCTAAATTGACAGATCTTATGCAGGCCATTTGAAGTTCGGAGTCAGCTTCTGTACGGCGAAACGTTCAAACGTTTTCGTGTGCACGAACAAATTTACAGAATCGAACCCCTTTACAACAGGGAGCAGTGAATTCTCCGGTCCTATTTAATATTTACACAAGTGATCTGGTGGGTTCCCTCAGACACGCTATAGCGTACGCAGAGGATTCAGTGGCGTACAGGTCAGGACCAAAAATCGAAGCCATCAACATCCTCCTGCAGCGGGACTTCGAGCAAATTAAGAGGTATTGCGATGCTTGGAAGTTGAAAATCAATTTCCAAAAATCGGAAACAATCCTGTTCAGAACTCCATTGGCTGGGGCCTCTAGGGATACCAGAAAAAACTGGAGAAAATTAGCAATTATTGGACAGCAGGGACGATCATTGGTGGTGAAAAACGTGGTCAGGTATCTCGGTATCCGGCCCGACCAGTATCTGTATTTTGACAAACATATAGATGCTTGTCTTGCTGGGGCTAAGAGGACAAGGAGATTGTTTCGCAGCAGTCAACTTGACTCCAGGGCGAAGGTCATTTGCTACTCTTATAAGGCCTATCATCGCCTATGGCTGTCCCATGTGGTTCAATATAGCGCCGTCCTATATGGAAAAGATTCGGGTGTTTGAGAGGCAATGCCTCAGGGCCTGTCTAGGGTTGTTTAGAACTCCTGAATCCCAGCACATAAAATATTATCCCAACAGGACCTTATACAATGGGGCCCGACTGAATAGGATTGACAATTTCCTTATTAAGGTGATTCGGAGGCACGTTGCTAGGGCGATGGCCAGTGATAATAACCTGATCTCAGGGGCTTACTACCCCAATTTAATGTACCACGAGAGTACGCTTCGGTCTGGCCTTATCCCGCCTGAGGCATTTCTTCATGTAGACATGAAAGGGTTAGTCCAGAAAAAAGATGGTGTGCCGGTATTGTACCACTGCCACCGCGGTGCGAGGGATAAGCGGCTCATCCACGACGGGTACGCCGCCAATGCTCAGGAGCTCCTCCGTTTTAGCACCGCAATTGCGGAACGGGACAGGGTCGATACTGTAAAGCAGTTCACCGAATTTCGGTGGCTTGAGGAAGAGGTGAGGGTGGATACGCTCTCCCGGGCCGGTGAGCTACTTACGTAGCATCCTCCTTAGTTTTAAGCTAGATCTAAGTTGGTAGGTTTAGGGTCAGAGTAGGGGGTCTTTGGGAGGCGCCGGGCTAGCCAACATGAAAGAGTGCTTCCGAGACTTGACCGACGCTTATGGCCTCGACCGATTCTCGGCGGCGCGGATTAACTCCTGTTGGCGGCCGACGATAAAACAAGGACGCGATCAAAATGGTGACCAATCGATAAGATTGCTCACCACCCTGATTATAGGTAATGTAGGTTAAGTAGCTTAGGTAGATTTAAATTTGTAGTTTTAATAAAACAAATAATAAAAAATCCAAGTTTTCTAAAGTTTCTTGAAAATGAAAACACAAAACAAATCAAAGATATAGATAGATTTAAGGACGAAAGGCAGTAATTTTAAGCATATTGTTAAGTTTAGAGCGCTCGCTAAGAGCCAGTAAGCTAAAATAAGATAAATGTTAGTTTTAAATTAGATTTAATCGTTTTCGTCTAGTGTGAAAGTTAAAGAAAGAAATAATAAAAATTAATTTAAAATGAAATGAATAAGAATCGAACCAATGAACTTAGTGAGAAAATCCGATCATGTTTGAATAATATTTCTTGCACAACCATTGTATAATAATGCATAGGTAATGCATGAGACCGACCAAAAGAACATTTTCAAATGCCCAGGATGGACAGGTGCTCCAAAAGTATCAACGTTTTCGGATATGTATATCAGTTCACTTGTAAAAATAGGGAATTAATCACAAAACTTATGGGAAAAGCGTTGTCACTAAGAAAACAAACTATAAAACCGAAACTAAATTACGACAAATGCGCAAGGACTATGAGAGGGTCCCGTCAACTCCCAAACCTCTGTCATCGGCGGAACTGTACTCTGTACTTGATAGAACTATCTTATACGTCTCTCCGATCTTTACAGGTTTTTGAAGCTCAAAGATCTATGCCAACTAGCCAGTCCGAGAACCCCAACAATGGGCATCACAGCTGGTTAGATTCGAGTGGGATGAAGGAGAAGCTTTTTCTTGATCAACCCACTTAACCGAATATCACTTTTTCAAAACTCAATTGGGTACGGGAACATCAAATCAAATTTTGGGCCTCATTTCTTGGCACATCAAGATCCAGAGGACTACAGCTTTCAGCATAAGTGAAGTGCGTAAATATTGCAAAAGAAACTCCTAGGTATCTGCAATCCGTTCGTCTTCCCACAACATAATAGGCAGGTTCTTAAAACGAACAAAATATAAAGAAAACAAGAGCCACAATTCCGACCTGACTTGAGTTTATTTTTTACAAAGCCCGACCTAGGGCATATACTCGTACACTGCGCTATCTGCGCCGTACTAATAATAAATCTACGACTCGACTTTAAATTTATGGTAGCCCACAATTGCGAAAATTTAATCGAAAATATAGCCATTGTTAATTATTTAAATTGAATATATATAGATTTCGAGAGATATTCGAATCGGACCTCTATTGTCGGGTCTCTTTTCGTCTCTCTACCACTATAAATCTTACTCAGAGAGACTCTCTGGATTTCTCCAGAGTTCTCCCTGAGCTCAATTCCTAGTGGTAACGCCAGCATCTCTTTATGGGAGATCTGTTTCATCGACTGGGTCTCGACCCAATGATGTCCCAAGATCTTCATTTTCTTGCCAGCCAACGCCGGACATTGACACCGTATATGTGCCGCTGTCTCAGGTTCCTCCAGGCATTTTACAGGTATCATCCTCTCTAAGGCCCATCTTCCTTAAGTGATACCCAAAATTACCATGTCCTGTTAACAAAGCCACCACCCATTTCAATGTTCCTCGACTCATGCTTAGAACCCTTCTTTGAGTGGAGCAGGTCGGCCACTTAATTGCCATTTTAGCCTGTCTACATTGTTCCGCGGTTGACCACCTTCTCAGGTTTTCCGCCGTGATCCATTTGTGAATCAGCTGTTCTACCATTCCTTTGTCAATTGAAGAGAATGGTTCTGGTCTCAGCAACTTTTCAGTTGACCCCTGTTTTGCAAGGGAGTCCGCCTTTTCGTTGCCTTCGATACCTATATTGTGTCCTCGTACCCAAGTCAGTGTTACTTCATTTTTAGATGAACACTTATTGAGCTTAAGTACACATTCCAATGCCAATGATGTTGTTATGTTTGTATGTTCCATGCATCTGATCACCGCCTGATTGTCCAGTGCTATAAGGATATTTCTTCCCTCCACCTGACTCTCAAGCAAGTAGTCCAACGCATGCAGCAATGCAATCATCTCAGCCTGGTATACAGAAGTGTGATTCCTGAGGCTAACGTGACGGGCTAGTTCCAGCTCTGTTGAATAGATACCGGCACCCGCTCCGTCATCCATCATGGAAAATCACTATTTCACCACTCCTTTTTTCTGGAAGTAATCCGTTCTCAATACGAGTTTTTTGATTCCTTTCCATAATACGCACCCTTGTTATCCCATCCATAGGCATGTTCAGCTCCCTAATCTCGTTTTTGACAAGTTCCAGGATCTTCCATGTCCATAGATGGTACCACGATTGTGCCATTTTGCATCTCGATGCAAACGAAGTGCCGCTAGGGCCGCTGTTTTCTTAATAAATAAGTCTTGCAGTTAGATGCCTAGGATCACTTCCAATGCGCATGTTGGTGTTGTCCTTATTGCACCTGTAACTCCTAAACATGCTAAATGTTGGACCCTATCCAGGTGCTTCCTCACAGTTTTCTGGGAGGCTTTCGCCCACCATACAATCGAGGCGTAGATAATAATGGGTCTAGTTATCATCGTATACATCCAGTATGCTGACCTAGGCGAGAGTCCCCACCTCTGTCCACATACACGTTTGCACTGATATAGTACCCTTTTTGCCTTCCTGACCTTCTCCTCAACATGGTAGTTCCAAGTAAGTCTAGTATCTAGATAGACTCCGAGATTCTTAACCTTCTTGGCCATATTTAGTTCCGATCCGAAAAGTGTTACGGGTCGAAATTCCAGATTTTTCATCTTCCTCGTGAAGATTATTAGATCTGTTTTCTCCGCATTAATATGGAAAGCCCTTGTTCCAGTCACCACCGTTCCACCACTTTGAGCGCATTCCTCATGATATCTGCGGTGACGTCTATGAAACTGCCTCTGGCCATTATTGCTATGTCGTCGGCATAGCCCACTGTGTGAATACCAGTCGCGTCAAGTCTGTCGAGAAGAGAGTTCACAGTGATATTCCACAGTGTTGCTGAGAGAACACCTCCTTGTGGGCAACCTCTGCTAACCCTTCCTCTGAGTTTTGAGGTTCCCGTCTGAATATTTATCGCCCTTGTGTTCATATGTCCACCCATCTTACCACAAATGGGTTAACCCTACGTTTTTCCAAGGCTTGTTTCAGACTTTCAAAGCATATCTTATCGAAGGCACCCTCAATGTCTATTATGGCGATCATCGCAATGCCCCCGGTATTTAGCTCTTCTTCTGCAACGCGTACTACTGCGCAGTTTCTGTAGACATATGCCTGCCGAAATTTAAAGTCAAAACTAAAAATGTATTGGTAAGGCCCATTATCTTCAGCATCAAACCTTTTCTTAATTAATTTCCGCAGTTGGTTTTGATAACAAAAGATTGTCTTGCAAAATGAGGATATTCGCTTCTCTGGATATTTTAAACTCCTGTGCAACTTTTATTTTGACAACTTTCCATTGTCGACCTTTCGACTTTTCGAATCACTTTAAATGTTATTTTCGGGCTGTCACTGTCACAATCATCTCTATAGATAATTTAAAAACAATGGCATTTATAGATGAAAACCTCCCACCCTCTTCAGATTCTTACATTTAAAAGAAAAAAAGATCCTCCAAAGATAGAAAATATGAAACAGGTAAACACGTTAACTATAAAGAAGAGAACGGTAATAGAAAACTAAACAGAAGATCATGAAGAGCAAACAAAATTCGAGAAAAAAGCTGAATTCTTCATTATTTGTTGGTGATTTCAATAATTTCAATACTGTAATGTCTATTAATATGAATGAAAGTTTTGATCTTCTACACAATAACATTACCATTACAACTGCAGATTGTTTATTTTCTCTTAGTTATCTTAATTCAAAATCTCTCTATATTGTTCATCAAAATATTAGGAGTTTACGGCAAAATTTCGATTTATTATTAAGCAACTTGGAATCTTTTAAAAGCATGCCTGAAATCATTTTGGTATCTGAAATTTGGATATATTCATATGAAATTAATGAAAATAGTATACCCGGCTATACTTTTTTTACAAATCCGAATGATTCGTATTCTGCAGGTGGAGTTGGTTTTTTTGTTCAAGATTCGTATGACTTAGAAGAATGTGATGTGAAGTGCTATAGTTTGGTGAGCGGAGATATCATAAAAACTACGCTAAACATTTATGCAATGAAGATTACACTTTCATCTGTGTGTACAGATTTAATTCACAATCTGTTCATGTGTTTTTAAATGAATTTCAAACTTTTTTATGTGACGTAAGATCGAATAATCTAGTTATCTTAGGCGATTTTAATTTAGATTTACTGAGCAATTTTACTGTGGCAGATGCATATCTTGGACTCATGGCAGAGCATGGGTTATCTTCTTTAGTAAATGAGACTACTAGACCAATTGCTGGTTCTTGCATTGATTATGTATTCTCGCGCTTCCTTAAGATTTCTGCTAATAGTTGTGCTTGCATCAATCTTGATCTTCAAATATCTGATCACTGTTTGACTGGTTTAGTTTTGTACGGATTAGAGCGTAAAAATGTGAATAACCGTGAAGTGCCATGTGAATTGCGTAAAACGAACTATGCACTCCTTAACAATCTCCTACGTTTCGAAGATTGGGAAGATGTGCATTCGCGTGTAAACATTTCTACGGCTTATAACACATTCTTAGAGAAATTACAAAATTACATTAGTTCTGCAAGCTACGTCACTGTTCCCAGAAAATCGGCAGTGAGGCTTAAACCTTGGATAACCAGTGCTCTTCTAAGGAGAATTTGACAAAAGCACAAACTACGTAAAAAATGTCGAAAACATCAACGGAATGCTGGCTTAAAAAGTCGGTATAACAGCATGTGTCAAAATAATATAAGAAGTGAAGTGCGGATATGCCGAGATAATTACTACCATAATCGGATCAGGGCTGCACATGGAAATGTTAAACATGAATGGAAAGTGGTTAATGAAATACTTAATCGAAAAATAAGTAATCAAAATACTAATATTGTGTTAAAAAATAATGGCATTAATATTTCGGAACCTACTGAGGTAGCAACTTAATTTAATTTGTACTTTGCATCAGATGGACAACAGCATTTCCAAAAAGATAGTCTCGAAGTATGTAACTGTTATTGTCCTCTACTCAGACTCCCAGACAATAGTTTTGTAGGAAATAGCTTCTTTTTTGAACTAATTTCTGGGTATGAGATTTTAAAGACTATTCATTCTTTAAATACCTCCTACTCCTGTGGTAGTGATCGTATCTCGAATGCTATGTTAAAGAATATTGCTGTGGATATTTTGGAATATATTTTCAATCTGAGTGTCCTGTCTGGTAGCTTTCTGGATGATTTAAAACGCGGCATTGTAATTCCTTTTTTTAAAAAAGGAAGTAGAGATAACAAAAGGAACTATAGACCTATAATATTAAAATACATTTTTTTAGTCCAATGCAGTAGGGTTTTCGAGCTGGGCTATCTACTGAAGACGCGCTATTAGATTTCTGCTGCATCATACAGAAAGGTTAAGATGAAAAAAGATCATGCGCTGGACTTTTTGTTGATATAACAAAGGCATTTGATATGGTCGACCACAGCATTCTTTTAAACAAGCTGTATAATGTGGGTTTTCGTGGCTCAATACATAGCTGGTTTATGTCCTATCTGAGAGACAGAATCCAAATCATTAAGGTCGGTACTAAACTAAGTAACTCTTTGGTTATTAATCTTGGTGTACCTCAAGGCTCAGTTCTTGGGCCGATCTTATTTCTGATTTATATCAACTCTCTGTTTACCAACCCATTTACAGGAAAAGTCAGAGCATTTGCTGATGATCTTGGTATTGCATACAGTTCCGTAAATCCCTTAAACCTAGTGGCGGATATAAATAATGATGTTGAATTGCTTAGAATCTGGTTTGCTTAACATAAGCTAAAAGTAAGCGATAAAACAAAACTTATGTTCTTCAGTCTTATTAATCGGGAGTATCCGGATATCATATTCCATGCTTCTAGATGTGCAAAGTACAACCTGTTCTTTTTCTGTTCCATGTTCCAAAGTATCTTACGACGTTTGTGTTCCCTGTCATGTCAATTGCTTTAAAATTGAAAGTGTTAACCCGTTTAGGTATCTAGGTGTTATAATTGACCGGAATTTAAGTTGGTCAAATCAAATCATAAGTTTGAAAAGATATCTGCTCTCCACTATTCGGTGCTTTTACCGTCTACAGAAGTACTGTCATTTTAATATACTAAAAAGAATATATTATGGGATATTTCGTTCAAAATTACAGTACGGTATAAGCTGTTGGGGAAGTAGCTATAACAAAAAGGGATGCCTTTGATTTTCTGAAATTGAGAACAACAAATTTGATGGTCGAATTTTTGTTTAAAATATTCCTTGGGTGGAATGACAGAACCGAATTTGGGATAATAACATAGCGATCATCGAAAATAAAAGGACAATAACCAATTGTCGCAACAGATCCCTAATCCCTATCCATATATAGAGACGTCAGCCAATTAAAAGCACTTAATTGGAAATTGAATTAATAAGCTTTCGCGGGTGGGGCGATACATTAGAGTGTAATTGTTCCAGCCGTGTAGTCCAGCACCAGCACTTTATCCAGCACACTGAGCCCTTCTAGATGTCGCGTATTTACCGCTGGTTGAGGTTTGCTCAGCTGTTGACTCAGTTTGGTACAATTCACCTTCGTCCTTCTCTGGACGTATAATTGATGTAGATGAGTTGGCCGTTGAACAGATAAATCTCATAAAAATAGTTGGATTAAATAGGTACGGCAGCCACCATGGCGTACTGTACTTCCATCTATTATATTATACTAACCGAAGCACACTAACTTTTCACATTTATAATTAAACTTTGTGCTTTGTGGGTTGGCGGATGGCTGCACCGGCACCGCACATCCCCATTCCGTTCGGGTTACTTGTAAAATCGGATAACACGCAGTATTTCTAAAAAGGAACTCCAACTCAGCACAGTCGTCAGTTGACACAGAGACAAAGCGACGCGCGAGGTTAACCATATGTAATCGCAAATTCTCAGCAATTCTCGCTTTGAGTTGATTGCCAAACAGACTTTTAATTAGCACACCCATTCTAGTCTGAGATTTATCACATAATTTGCATTTGCAGAGATCTAATCCAAGTCAGGTGGATGTGGATGTGCGCTCGCATCAGACTAGAGATATGGGGTGCGGTAAAGATATCAGGATATGTATACCGCCCTCACACTCGTATACCCTTCCTGACCTTAATTTGTTGTGCACGCTTACAAACAGTATACGGAACGAACTTATTACCTACTAAGAGAACAGCGATGCCATACCATACCACTGTCAGTGTATTGATGCGGTATATGGTTCAACGTTCAACTGTGCGCTGCAGTTGCCCCCGGTGCGCTGCGATAAGGATAACAATCCGCTCGCTAACCTTGATTAAATAATGTAATTTAAGATTCTCGTCTAATTATTCACTGGGGATTTGATTCAATTAGTCTGAAACAAAAGGTAATTGTGTGCTCTACGGAGTAATATTTGCGCGCGAACAATGGTGCTTTTAGTCGGGAATCGTGATGTAAAAGGCATGCTGCGAGCCGAGTGCATGGTACGGGTACGTATATCCGTCAGAACCATTTGTGCTGGGAATGGGTTTGTTATAGCGAGCGAACAACTGGAGCAGCAGCAGTGGCGGCATATGCTGTGCCGGAGATAAGGCGAATGAAAGGTGTGTATCTGTACATATACATCATGATTGAAATGATTGTAGCTTACTATGGCGGAGTAGAGGCGCTGATGTTGGAAGGATAACGACGATGACGATGATAGCGATGGTGTTGATTTTGGTAATTATGACGGTGCAAATTGGCGAAATTTTAACGCAGGTAAAGAGCACGAACTGGTTCTATTCAGTTTCGGTGTAGGTTTCTATATAACCTTAGAGGTCTCTGATGCAGGAAGGGTGAGGTGGCCTTGCTCCTAAGTACGGACAAATCAAATCTATTTAATCGTTTAATTTGCATCTAAATAAAGGGCGCCATATTTATATTGAAAATCGTTAATTAAACAGCTAGCCAAGGGTACTTATTAGAATACACTTTCGCACTTCAATAAGCGACCTTTCATGAGCGGCTTCGGGTGCTATGTGAATACGCCATCTACCATTGTGAGTTGAAAGTATACGCCTTATGGAGTTCACTGAATAGAGATGTTTTTCAACTATAACCACACTTGTTTCTTTTCAGCACTGAACTCATTATTTTTCTGGGGAGAAGACCTGCATATAACAATCCGAATAAGTAGCCGAAAGCGAATAGTCCTTACATTAACGTCAAAAGCTGTGTCGACCTTAGGTTAGGTTAGAGATACAGTTTGCATTATATGCAATTTCACCCAGAAGTCATAGAGGCCCATTGTGATTGCCCTTACGTGGTAGGACATGGTAGGTGCAACTAACAAAACCATTCGGATCTGTTTATGAATCTTCTCAGATCTGATAGAGGTATCGTTGTTATATCTTCCAAGCCTTCGAAGAACCGTGCTCCCTAACAAGAGTAGCGATGGCAGAAGTGCCTTTTTTTAAATACTACATTTGTTACGTCTGCTATGTAACTGAGGTAGTTAAGAAGTTAAAGTCAAAGCCAAAGACAAGTCCGTCTTGCGACAGTCCTGGCAACCTACGAATCTTTATTACTTGGCAATTCGCTAGCTACTCGCAGGCCTGCTGGCTTCAAAAGTTCGAAGCAGTTCAACAACGTCTCGTGGAACAAATCAGCGGTACATGGCACACCGGATTGGTACCGCATTTGCATCTCCTTTTATTAAACTTTTTGTATATACAATTTGTGTAACAAATGGTGGTGAATATTTAATATTTAAAGGTGTTGGCTCAACAACAGGAGTCCAACGGTATACAATGTTTGTTTTCTTAAATCTATTTTACATATATTGTGGTTGTCTTCTCGGATTCATACTCGTAGTATGCATCGTTGTCAGGGTTGACCTCAGGGTGTTCTAGTCCGGTTGTTGATGTTCTTGTGGTTTTGAGGTAGTTGGTCATCTTGGTATTATCCTCGATGGTGGGTTATCTTGGTCGATTCGTAGAAGGGCAGCGCTATCCTGTCTGTGTCGCTTAGGAATAACTTCTCGTTAATCAGAACCAGTAAATGAAGTGCAGATGCTCTGAGATGTGTGGTTAGACCGCAATCCTTCGGACTAGTGGGTTTGGATGACTGGAGGTATTCCTGAGTATTTTCTGGAATTGTGTGACCCTGACCATATACTTTTCCAGTGGTAATATTTTGGCTTCTTCTTGAACTTCTGATATTTTTCTTCCGGATTGGATCGTAGCGCAGTCCTGTGCATATCCGCAGGAGTTTTCTTTAAAATACTCCCAGCTTCCTCATGTCTTGGAGACGCTATACCAAATGGGGAATCCGTAGGTTACTACCGGTTTCATGAGGTGTTTGTATAGCAGCAGTTCAGTTCTTCTACTTAGTCTATTTTGCTTCTTCATCAGCGGGTAAACTCGGTGAAATGGAAGTGATGCCTTCCTGGAAGAAAGTTTTCAGGTGTGGATTGAATCTAAGTCGCTCGTTGAAGTTGCCTCCAAGATATTTTATGTTGTTTGTTGTTTAGAGAGATGATCCGTCAGGCAGGTTACTTTTGATGTTGCGGCAGTTGGTGGCTGACCTAGCTCTAGTTCCTCTGATACATAGAGGAACCAAACTAGAGAGCCAACTCCCGTGCACCTACCCGATTTTCCCCGCAAATTTTGAATGACAGCCCTCTCTCGAGCGCTCTTATTTTTCCTGTCGGTGAATACGTGTAATTAATGGCCGCCCGGTGGCACTTTTTCAATTACAAACAATTTGTAAATGAATTTATAACAATAAATGTAACAAGAATAAATGTTGAGTATGGTTTTTTATATAGCTTTACTTTTTCTCTATCCAAATTCGGTTCCAAAAAATCTTCATCCATTCACATTAAAGGTCTTTTTAATTTTGTTTATATGAATTACATTTTTGACAGCAGAATTCATGCAGCTGAACCTTGGGGGTTGTTCCATAAATAGGTTAACAACATGCAAGTTAAGCCCAAGGTTCCACTAGGGCAAAAGTAAACTTTATGTGGTATTCGATTGGGCGCTCTCAGAGCACTTTTTTTGCTCTCAGAGTTTTTATGTTCGTTTGGTACAAAAAAAGCAATCTTTTTCAGATTTCAGAGCACTTTTGCGAATCTAGATATTTTCTCAGATTTACCAATATAAGCGCGTTTGAGTTTGACAACTGGTGGAGGGCGTTTAGGTATTTGTGAATTTTTTCTAAAGCAAAGAAAGGCATTGCATCGGGTGATCCTATTTCTGTAAATTATTTATGTATAAATATTTAAAAATCAGTCGGGACGCAAATTTCGAATGTTTTAATTTAAAATTTAACCAGTCAATGAAAATCGCTTTGAAAAGTGTTGAACGAATATTATCACAAAAAAACACGCCAAATAATGTGGTATTTAATTGGATTTTGCGATATAATTTCCGATTTCGGATTTGGCGTATTCAATCGTGAGAATCCAAATAATTTTGTTTATTGTAGGTATTCTCATGTTCTATTTCGTGTTTTGTAGATATAGTGCAGTAGTTTTAACAAATTTCAGTCTCGACATTAAATTTATGGTAGCTCATTATTGCAAAATTTTTTTTTTTTTTTTAAATAGATTTTATTTTGAATTACTAATTACAGACTTGTCGTCTGTAAAAACGTAAAATAACACACTTTCAATTTGATAAATGACAAATGTTTGGTGTTAGTGTAAGTAGGTGTGAATTTCGTTCAGAAATAAGGATTCGCAAATTTATCCAGACTCTGAAAAAAAGTTAAAGATTAATTTGAGAGCAATAGTACCTATAAACGGAACAAAAATATTGAATTAATTTTTTGAATTTAACAAATTCATGCTTGCACATATTTATATTGTGTAAGTATGCATTTTACGTATCAATTAGAGATTGTAAAATATGTTGAAACTGAAATATGTTTTTCCCACGGCATAGGTACAAACTGTTTCCCCTACATTGTGTTTAAATATTGAAGTAAGAGATTAAAATCCACAAAAATAAGAAAAAGTGCAAAAAACCGTGAGATGGATTTCTGATATTGACAAAAATGATTGATTATTAAAAGGTATTTGACATTGTGATGAAATTATATTAGGTACCTATATTATATTCGAAATTCGATTTTCCAACAAATTCATAAACTTTAAAAATGTTTTACTTGAACTGCGATGTGAACGCCGTGTAACTAATCGGCAGCAAAAATGACGAACACAGTCGCCCCCACTTAAATCCAACTTAGTAATGGCCGCCCGATTGACAGTCCATTTCCTGCCTAGGAATTGCCTCAGTATGCGTGCGGCAGCAATGGCGCTCCTTTGATTTGTACAGGCACTTATACTTAGGAAATTCCTAGGCTGTACAAGGTCATAGGAAGTTTGTGGGCAAATGTACCGTTTCTGCTCTCAGTTGGCTCTCTAGTTTGGTTCCTCTATGCTCTGATAGGTCTTCGTATACAGATCAGTTCAGATTTGCTCGGGTTGATTCGTATGACCCATCTTAAGTAGTACTGGAATAGCTTCCTAACTTGGGCTACCAGATTGGTACGATTCTACTGTGTGATTTTGCGCGCTCGTTGGACAGTTTGAGATAACACCGGTGGTCTCATTGAATTCATGACAGTGAGCGGGTGTGAATTTTATCGTGAATGCAAAAATCGTTGCTGTATACCGGTGTGAAGAGGACGGAGCAGTCGATCGGCTGTTTTTGGACGTGTATTAAGTACATTGCACCAGCTGTTGGTGGACGAAAACATATCACAGTCACATATCTCTAGCTTATCCGCTGCCTCGTGGTGGAGAATAGTTTCTTCCTCCTCCTCGCAAAACAGCTTCTACAAAAATCGTCAGAGAATACGACAAGCCTTTGTGAATACCTGCCTATGAGATAGTGTCCCGTGATGACACCTATTGTAGCACTGATATGCCTCCTATCGAGGGAGATCAGATGCCTATAACGTTTAAGATCCAGCTTTGGCTAGATCTGTTTTGTCGCTAGACATGTCGAGCCGGTTGTCCACCTAAGATTTGTTCTTTCGATAGCAGCCAGCTTTAGTGTGAATAGAAATGCGATAGGAATGCTTCCTCCTCCCAGAATAATCTAGTAAGAATGGAGACCTGGAATTTTCTATCAAATTGTCGGTCTGTCCTGTGAATTTTTCTGGAAGGTTCTTAATGTTGTACAGGATAGCGGCCTGTCCGGTATACAGAATTTAAATTTACTGTGAAAGTCATACTTTAGTTTCTTATAGTCTGTGAGTGGCATAAGTCCGCTCTGATCAAAGATGTCAAGTATTCGCCGTATGAGCGAATGATTCGGGCTTCCAAATTTGACTCCCTCTTAGTTTGAGAGCACCTTTGCCTGCGACGTTCTTAGTATAATGCTCGATAGGTGGTACGTCCAGCAGCAGAGAACCCGTTATATCTATACAAGCAATCCTATGTACATTGTTCAAATTCTTGAGGTAGGATTCAGTTCCCACCAAATGACCGAGCCATACCGCGTTGTACATCCATCAGTGTTCGGTTGTACCTAAGCCCCCTTCTTTCTGAAGGCTTTTGTGCCTTCGTAAAAAGCGAAAGTTCTTTCTTCATTCTTTTCTCCGTGTCAAGTTTAATTTGGGGTTGAATATGATACCCAGGTATTTGGCTTCGAGTGAGAGATTAAGACGAATGCCTTTAAATTTTAGTTTCTCCCTTTTTGGTACCTTATATCTTTTGGTTAACAGGATGACTTCGGTCGTGCTACTTCTCTCTACTTCGATAGTTCTGATAGCGCTGATTCCATAAGTTCACCGATGCGGGAAGATATTTTCTCGAGACCAGTATAACTATGCCATCTGCATAGGCGACAACCTTGATACTCTTGTTGACGAGTGATTAGCGAGGTTGGCTTATTGAGATGTTCCATGAGAAAGCCGATAAGACCACCCCTTGTGGCGTTCCTCGATTAAACGATTTCTTAATCGAGCTGCCCCAAGACTGCTCTTAATGATTCTATATATCGACCTTAATCCAAAAATGAATGAGCACTGCCCTAGTCCCCATATAAGTCCATAGAAAATTGGCTGGGATTATTTGGACAAATGTTAAAGTCAAAAATTAACCCAAATGACCCGTAAAATACTGGGCATAGCTTCTTACTATACAGACCATCGAAAGGTTTATGTGAGCAGTTTTGAACAAGCATCTTGTCTAGTTAGAATTTTTGAATACACAGTTTAAAACAAGCGACACTTAGATCCCGATGTCACTTTGGACAGTATTTTCTTGAGAGCAAAGTGGCCTTTCCTACAGCTAGGGCAGTTATTAACCGGGTTTGAAAAAAAAAAACTATAAGCTTCCTCGATAGAACTGATTTTACAAGGTATGAAGAACTTATAAAGCTTCTGAGAGACTATGAGTAAGCTTCTTCTATATATAGATGTCAAAATGCATTTTTATAAAACTGTATGTTAGCTTGGGTTAACAAACTCTCTGATGAGGTTCTAATAGCTCTTTACAAGAGTACTAAAAAAGACGCTGTGATCGATGACAGTATGCCCATTCGCCCCTTGAAGCCATTTCCACATTATATTGGTCCCAACCGTAGTTCATTTTAGTGAGCCTTGACTCATTTACGAGCGAACGCAATCCTATCACATAACCGAAAATAATTGATTTCACTCGATCTTGACTTTATTTGATTTTTAAACGATACCCACTCACACAAGTCTTCTGATTTGTTGTGAATCAACGTCCTTCTGATTGAAATGATTCTCCCATATCCGAACCTATGTCTTGTGTTCCCAAATTGATATGACTACACAAATCGGATTTCTTGAAGTGAGGTCCAAACCTTCAGCTTTCAGTTATAATACCAAAATCCTACCCACGCCCCTGATGAACGACATGAACGTATCTATAAAAATGTCAAAAAAAAACTCCCCCCTTCCACCGGCAAACATTTTAAAAACCATCAGTCCAATCATTATCTACCTACTCACCCAGTTGCCTTCAAAACAGACCACAAATATAAAAGTGCTTGACAAAGAGAAAAGGAAACCCGAAATGGCAAACTAGGGTCTTGCTTGCCACTTACTTTCTTTTTTCCCATTGAGATGAATGTTCCCTGCACTAAAGGATAACCCAAATTGTCCTTACTTCCATCGATAGATACCTCGTCCAAATACCCTTTCCACTGAATTCGAAGTCTTATCATGAAGATCAACGGGAAACGTAGCAAAACCCATATGTATATAGAAAAAAGGTGGAAAGAAATCAGATTGGATTTGATGGTGATACTGAATAAACGGATATCATCTCCCTTGCCACCTGGCACCCTTGCTTGACATGGACGAACCGAAAAAAAAATATAAAAATAAAAAAAGTCCTCACACAACTATTTCTTGTTCTGTCCCGCGAACGGACCTAATGTCCGGGATATAATAATTCTTCGGATCACATTTAGAACATTTTTGAATCACTCTCGCACAAGTTTGTCCTTTTTTCCAAACTACATGGCATTTGAATTCGGGGAAAACTCTCCTTGTAGGTGGATGGATATATATAGATAGTATGTGTTCGTGTTTTTTTTTTTTTTTTTTTTAAATCAAAACCATTTTCATTTCCATCCATATTCGCTAGGGATTACATAGCGTTGTGCATTTGGTGTAAGGATTACTTTGCCCTGGGCTTGGGTCTGCGGACGGGGCCGTGGGTGTGGACGGGGAAGTGAAACTCCTAAAGAGTATGCAAATTGAATTTTCTGGTAAAAGATTTCACATATAAGGCAAAGATGGAATGGGAAACACATCTCAGGGAATGCGATACTCCACCGAGTGTTATTCTTACGATTTCATCGGGGAATTGTTTTCCATTTTGGTTCGCTTATAAAAAGGGAAAATATGGAAATGTTAAATAGGGATAGGAATCCCAGGAACATTATGTTGGGATTACTTATTGGTTTTGGCAACACAAAGGAATCGATTACAGGAAAGTAGAGACCTACTCGTACATGGACACGATTAGATTGATTTTCGTTAGCTAGGGTCAGCGCATCTAACTGACATTGTTGGAGATGGAAAGGGAGATATTGTGCAGATGATTGTGCTGAACAATGTTTCATGATAGTCCAACAATCATGAATGAATATAAACTCTGTCCCAAATATGTGGTTGAAATGGTTCTGGGTAAGTTTAACCCCAAAATAGATGAGAAAGCCACCTTTGATCGTTCAATCGGGAACTTAGGGACTTAGGGTTATTGACCTTATTGCGAGGCGAAACTTCATACCAGAGACAATATTAAGACTTCCAATATCGGCTGATTTCCCGTTACTAAAAACTATACCTATTTTTACGGTGTGGCCACGATTTGGTGCGCTAGTAATATAGAAAATCGTATTGACCTATGTCACGTAACTTCAAAAATTCCGTATCAACAACGCACTCGCAACTTGTATTCAACAAAACTGTCAAAAAGTGGGTAAAAAACGCAAAAAAAAAAAATAAAAAATAAAATGTTAGGGGAGACCGGGGCTAGTTGACTCACTGCCATTTATTTTAAAGAGAAGAAAGGAATTGCATTTCCATTCCTGTTGTTTCATTCAATACCGATACCTGTTTAGTCTCTCTTTGTGTCTCGTCGCGAGTACATGTCATTCAAGAAATATTAAGGAAAAACGATTTTTTGCTACCGTAAGTAACTTTTCTTTTTTCTCTTATTTTCCTCTTTCCGGCCGTTTTTGAGTGTCTGGCGCAGATTTTTTTTTTTGCAATATAGTGTATCTATGTGTTAGTTGTCCATGCATGTCTTTTATTTTTTGTTATTTTGTGTTTTTGCTTCTGAAAAATCTTGTTATCTGCCAGATGGTCGGGCGGGGTTAGGTAGGTAGGTAGGTAAATGGATGCTCTTGTGGCGGTTGCTACAGCTTCACTTAGACCATCAGTTGGGTCCATTGTGTCCAGTTACGGGAACCATCCAGTGCAGCCTGTCGAGAAAAAGAAATATACCGCTTTTGTATTGGAGCCACATAGATTTAGTGTGAATCTCATGGGTTCTTAAAGCTCCGTTGTAACCTGATCCTCTAGTTCTTCCTACGAGTTAGTGACTACTGATAAGAAGTCTGTCTATCTCCTAGAACCACCCAGATTTAAGTATGAATCTCAGGAGTACTTTGAGATCAACATTCTTCAGATCCTCCAGGTCATCGAAGAAGTAACTATTGAGAATTCTCTGTCTGCTGTTTTTAAGGGCTGGGCATTCGCAAAGTAGGTGGCCAAGAGATTCTATTTCTTCTACGTCCCTACAGCTTCTGCAAAAATCATTATGCAGTATCCCCAGCCGTTCCGCATGTACGCCTATCGCACAGTGTCCAGTAATGATCCCCTTGAGTAAGCGAATATCTTTGCGGCTTAGTCCGATCATATGTTTAGATATCTTTTTGCTCACCTCTGGCCATAGTTCTTTAGTATGCCTGCAGGTAATGAGATTGGTCCATCGTAGGTTAGTTCTACTCTAGGATTCAATGTCAATCTTCCTTGCAAGCGTGCTTAGCGGAGTTCTTACTGATTTGAGGGCCATAGATGCATGCATTTTCGACCCGTTTCTTGCAAGCTCATCCGCCTGTTCATTACCCGGAATGAGACACTCAACAAAGCGTGATGGAACGAGCCTGTAGGCTTGTTTTGATGGAAGGCCTCAGTATAAGGTCAGTTTCAAAAGAAGAGGCAATTCCGTACAAATCCTACAAAGGTATGTACGAAAGATCCAAAAGAAAAAGGACGAGTAGTGAATTAAGTGAATTCAGTTTGGAAAAAGTAGGCTATTCAAAAACAAGGCAAATTATCATTTAGTGCATTTATTATTAGACTTTTTCTATGCACTGAAAGTGCCTCTATAATTTTTAGTTTGCTTAATTAGTGACTGAGAATATAAGTGCTATTTTTGTTTTTTGTTTTGCCACAGGAAGTGGCTTTTAATTTATTTATTTTGCTTAATTTAAAATCATATATTTTTCCTAAGCACTAGAAGTATGTACCTCTTTAATTTATTTATTTTGACTTATTTTCGTTTATACCACAATAAGTGGTTTTGTTTTTTGTTAACATAACCTACATAAGTGCCTAATATTGAAAATATTGTTTATATCTGGTGATATTTGTTCGTTAAGTAGATACAGAATTCATTTATGTTATTACAAAAAAAAAAATGAATCTTTATCTTTAAATTTTTTGTAAGAATTCAGTTTCGCACTTACTTACGCCATACCCCATAACGTAAGTCAACTTACCCCGGTATCGGGGTAAGTTGACACAATCGATGCGTTCTGCTAAAATTAAGAAAATATTGTCCTCATGTTGTTTTTTTTTTTTAATTGAATAACTTTGTTTAGAAAGAATAAAGGATGCTTTTTTCAATGATATCTGAACTATCTTTATATCAGCCTTAGTTTAAGAGAAAAAGAAAAAAATGTAAATTTTGAGTCAACTAGCCCCGGTCTCCCCTATATTCAAATCGATTTGAAAACCACTTTAATAAATTCTTACACTAATGCGATTACTAAATAAATTAACAACATTCAAAAAAAATTGTCAGAAAGTGGGTAAAAAACGCAAACAAAATTTAAAAATTATTTTGTTCAAATTGACTTAGAAATCACTTTCATAAATTCTTCTATTTGAATCTACTTTGGACGCAAATTTATAAACATTGATTTAAAGATAAATGAAAAACGCCTTCATCTAATTTTTTTGAATACATCACGCCTCTTTCTTGTCCACACTGCCAGACTTTGGAACTCTTTACCTGTCACCGTCAAGCAAATAATTGGAGCCGAAAAATTTAAAAATGCACTATTTGCACATTTCGCACAATAATGTAATTTATGTATTTCTTCTTTGACTCTATTTCTCTTCTTCTATTCTAACTTTTCTCCCTTCTTGTCCTTTCTTTATTAGACCGATCCCAACACCCCTCCAATACGTGTTAAATTTTATTATTATTTTTTTCTTTTTTTTTTTTTGTCTAAGCGCATTTAATAAATTTTCACTTAATGTTGCTATTTATATTTACTTCGCTCGCTATTAAATTTAATGTAATTTTAATGTATATTTTGTTGGGCTTTAATGTACTATTAAAGACTATTGTTCTTATTTTTACATTACCAAATAAATTAAACTTGAAACTTGAATTAGATTTAAATATGATTCCACATCAAACCGAGGCACATACGTGGGTAGATCAAATTAAAAATAAAGGGTTTTTCAACAGGGACGCTATAAAAGTAGAGCGACAGGGACAGCAAAACGACGCCGAATTTCTTGCCGCTCTTTTCACATTTCTCTTCAGCAAGGTTTGCCATTTCATGGTGGAAAGATATACGAGCCAACAACGAGTCGAAATTATTAAAATTTACTACCAAAATTCGGAGTTAGTGGCCTCAACGTTACGAGCGCTACGTCCAATTTATGGTCGTCATTATCGTCCTAACAGGTCAACAATTGAGCGTCTAGTGGACAAATTTCCTGTGGGGCTACGTCAAGTCTATGGTCTATGCCAACAAGCCAGCGACGATCGATGAACTTCGTACGAATATCGAACGTGAAATTGCAGCAGTATCGGCCGATTTAAGCTTGTAAACCGTCGAAAATTGAGTTCAGCGTCTGGACTTCTGCAAGCGTGCCCGTGGTGGCCATGCAAAAGAAATCGAGTTTCATACATAATGGCATCGAACGTACTTTCACAGGAATAAAGAATTTCATTGATATCCTGCTTTTACTTACCTACTTTTGTAGCACTACATAGCATTAATATCAGCAATGATAACTTATATACTTTTTAGAATAGGAAAACCCTTTGAATAAATATGATGCCACTTTGATTTAAAAATGTTCGTAGTCGAAGCTAAATCATTTCGAAAAATATTTAAACTGAAGTGGTTTTCTTTGATTTCACGTTGTTTTGTCTCTGGGTGTCAGATCCGGTACCTCCTCGGTAACGTTTTAGTACCCAAGTCATCGTCAGTCTGAGTCTGGTACCTCAACTTACTGTCGGTGGGTAAAGTAGGTTGCATGTCGAATGCTGAATATAAATGAATTCATTCAGCTATTGAATTGTTGTAGTTAACTGTCAATTGGGTCACTTATTTCCATAAGAGATCTTAGGTCTATAAAAAAGTGTCTTTGCCTTCGATCCCTATGCGACTTTGTAAACAGATTATTAACATAAACAAGAAGTGCATTTACAAAACGAACAGACTTCATCCTTTGTGCATCTACCGAATGAACTCCTTCATTTGCTTTCGTATAGATTTCGTTTGTTTTCACTGCATCACAGAAATGTCGAATAACATTATTAGGAGTCCGCTGAATTGTAAAATTCGAACCTCAATCTGCTCAGTTACATTAGTTCCTTCGCAAGTCATATAATCTGCTTTGAAATCCGACGTCCGGGTACGGGTACCTATACTGCAAGAGTCCTTAACCCAAGCACCAGCAAAGAGACTTGCACACGAAATTCGAAATTGTTTTCCCTGATTGTGCGCTATCAAGCGGAATAAACCCTGCAAAAGGATTAGCAGCATCAGTTCAGATGGAGTCCCATACTTCCAACGTCCCAACCTAAGAGTCGCTTTAGTTCAATTTTGAGAAATTGCCAGTATTCCAGTAGGTACATCAGACTCTGTCTTGTAATCAACTATTGCAGAAGGCATTCTGCAGGAGCTTCACTTTGCAATGTGATTCGACTGGGCGCTGGGTGATGAAACAGGGACACTGTGGAGAAGAGTGTTCCGCCTGCTATACCTTGGAACCACTCAACTTGATTGAATGAATAAGAACGTTGAATGTGTTTACAAGAAGTTCTGTCAACAACTCTCGTATTGTACATCTGCGACATTATGCGCTGAAAATTTCCATTTTGTGTATTGCGGTTGTTATGTTGTGTGCTTTTATTCCCTTTACTTTTTTCTTCCTTTTTTTTTTTGCGAACGTTATGTTAACTATGGCTGAACATACGAATGAGTTCACTGCCAGCCACTGCGGTAGTGTGGTAGATGGTAGTTTGAAGCTACTTAAAAATATTCCGTCATCGTCCTTGTCGTCGTCCTCGTTGACGACGTTATCAATGACGGCAAACGAGAAGAGTGTAGTTTTGCAAACGATGGGTGACAGGTAGAACTGTAGGTGTAGATGGTATAGTGAATAGTAAATACCTAGCTCTCGAAAAGCGTCGCTAAATGAGGACTCGGTGCAAGAAAGGATACCTACTCGCAACATTTTGGCGCAGGCACACAATTTTTACATGACGAACTGCGGTTTGGCCTACATTTTTGATTGTGACACAAGGAACAAGGTTGTTGTGCGTGTTTACGATTGTGCTGCCAAGTGTTGAGTAATTTCTTTCTTTTGTTAAATTATGAAGGTGTGTGTTCTTTCATGGTGAAATTTGTTATTTTAACAGGTGCGAAAGGGATCAAAGTGTGCAAAGAAAGGGGGTCGGTGAAATTGGTGTTGGTGAAATCGAGTCAAAATGGTATGAAAATGTCCCTTTCAAAAGGGCGTGGGTGCCTTTATATTTTGTGACAAAAATAAATTTGTTGTTCATTAGAGGACTTAGTCCCAGAGTTGCTAATTTGTTGCTTTGATGAATACTCCAGGACCAATCGATGTGCAAACGATGCTTCATTGCCTCTGGTTATCAAATTATGTCCCATGAGGTTCTGGCAAATCTTTCGGATGCCCAATAAATTGACTAAACATCAGACTGCTGTCTTACAAAGCAAAGATCTGGGGTTGAAAGTTGAATTACCGCATCCGTGATTGAGTAATATTTGACTGAGGCTCCAGGAAATAACCCCCCCACGAAATAACCCCCAAAATGAAAACCGAAATAACTCCCAAAAATGTGTATGGAGGTGGAGATTTAAAAAAAAAAAAAATAGTTGGCAACCATTCGTTTTTCATGAGTTTGTGTGAGTTTTTAAATTTTGGCTAATTGAGAAGCTCTTTCAAGACAGTTATACTCTCGGATGTTTGTCAGACGTTCGCGAGAGGTGGCGCAGCGGAAAAAAAACACTCAGTTGGAATTTGGGTTTTTGCGGGATTCGAACCTCGACACCTCGCTTAGTAGTCCAACACACTAACCACTAAGCCACTGCGCCTACAGAGGTGGGGATTTATTTCATATGAAATAAGCCATCCATGGGTTTTTGGGGACTTATTTTATACTTCAAACTAGCTGACCCGGCAAACTTCGTTTCGCCCAAATTTGTTAATTTGTTAATAAATTCCGAGCATGCACCAAGCACTTGCTAATTTATGTAATTCGACCAATTAAAATTCTTTATTCAAAAGTTATATTAAATGCAATAGAAATAAATGATGAATAGCAATGTTGATTTTTTTCAATCAAACCGCAATGATTTTGACGTGTCGTTCAACCTTCCACTTTTTCACTAAATTGACAAACATCCATCGATTATCCTTGCAATAAATTATTTGTCATAGCGAAAGCGAGACGCACGGGAAATTGAAGTCGCACGAATGGTAAATCGTTCTTAATAAGCGAAATCTGCGGAATAAGAGTGTTTGCCTTTGAATTTTCCCCTTAAAATCATCACTTGTATGATATTTGATGTGAGATCCTTCACCATAAAACAAATGCGATCCGTTGCAAAGTTTCGGTACATTGATGTTTCGCAACAAAATTTTTACTGAACCAACTTTCAAATCCGAATTATGTAGAGGTAAGGTAGCATAATTTCCTTCCTTCCAACCAAAAATTATAAAAATCGAACGATCCGTCCCGAGTTATGAGTGCACATACGGACGTCAGTCTCTTTTATATGTAACTGTACCCACCCGGCTTTGCCCGTACCTTTCGTATTAAATCTTGATCACATTTCGCAAATTGCTTTATTTGGACAGCGTCCATTAATAATTTTTATTATACAACTTTAGAAATAGCGTTTGATTTTATTTTTGAATGGGACGTGCCACAATCCGTTTTCTTATCCCGCTTGTGTTTTTCAAAGTACCACCTATAGGTCAAAAACTATCCGAAATTTAAAACTGGAACCATATCCATCTACAAAATTTCAATCAACTTGGTAGCGCTGTTTCGGCGATCGGCAACAGCGCCACCTATCAGGTCCAAAAGTATCATATCCTTCAAGCGGGAACGAAGAATATAAATCTATAAAATTTCATTGAAATCGGATGAAATACAACAATACGAACAAAACAAAAGAAGAATCATAAAAATTGACCCAGTGGTTATCGAGTTATATCTTCATCATCGCGTTTCATCCCGAAAGAATTATAGGTATGAATTAAGAAGAATATTATAAAAGAAAATTTAATTGACCTGAATAACGACATACGCCTACAACGCCACATGTTGAGGATTTTCCGACGATGTGCACTAAGAAATTCAGTTTTTGTTAAAAATAATATATTAAATTATTTTATATGTATTTTATCAATATAATAACTCCGATCGAAGCATCTGTTTTAAACTATATTTATTTTGTTTACATCCTCGTTGACGATATTTGCAGCACGCATTCTGTCAATGTTATGCCAACGCCATAAGGTTACATCAAAAAAGTTTGAATTGTAAAAGCGCTATGGTTACATTAGATATAATTTAATATGGTGGCTTAGTATTCTTAAATTTTCTAATTTTTCGCGCAATTTTCTTAATTTTTTCTTTCATAAGATTTTTCTCCTGACAATAACAAACACAACAAAAAAAATTAGCGAAATCGGTCCAGTCGTTCACGCGTCATGCCGCGACCAAGGGAAATAGGGATTCATTTTTATATATATAGATTCAACATTGGCACATTTGTTCGAACAGCTTGACTCAATGCGATTCGTTCGAAGTCCATTTCTCACTCCAATTCTCGATTAAATGCGTCAAATCAAAGCTTTGTTGCGCATTTCATCTGACATCTCCAGTTCATTATCCGATGTCACAGTGCGAATTCGATGCAAAATATTGTCGGCCATAATATCATCTTCGTATAATCAAGGTACCAATCTACTTCATTTCAAAAAGTTACTTAATGTAACATAGTTGATCATAGTTTAACAAAGTTTTTAGGTACCTATATTTAAAAAAAAAAAAGAAAAAACTTCAAAATTGTTGACAACAACAATTTGCTTGGAAAATAATTAAAATAATTGACAACAACAATTGCTTTTAAAATTCAAAATATTTTTTTTTTTATTTGAAGTGTCACTTCTTTATTTCTAGCCAGTTAATTTTTTTTTCAAAGTGTATTTCCCCATACAAACTTTAATTTTCTAATTTTCCACGCAATTTTCTTAATTTTTTCAATATTTCTTTTTTCCTAAACCTTCGCGGAGCAATTACGAACAAATCCGCAGAAGGAAGTATCCAATTTGGTCCAGTCGTTTTCAAGTTTTAAGCATCCGAACAAACCAAGATCCATTTTTATATATATAGATTACGCACGCGAATTTCTATCATTGTATTATGAAATAGGTATGGGGGGGGGGGCATGCTGACCCCCTTTAACCCCTCTGCTTGGATTTACTGTTGGATTATTGGGTGAGTGCGAGGTTTTTTACGTGTAAGTATTTCTTGTTTAATTTCAAAGTGTTAAATTAATTGATTTAAATATAACGAAATATGTTTGAGGGGTTATTTCATAGCATTTTGGGGACTTATTTCATACCTTCGATTTGGGGAATAATTTTAAAATGAAATTATTCCCCAATTTGCGGCGTTATTTCATTTTCCATTTGGGGGCTTATTTCATTGGGGGGTTATTTCGTGGGGGGTTATTTCCTGGAGCATCAGTCAAATATTACTCGATCACGGATGCGGTAATTCGGCCATTATCTAGCATAGTAATGTTGTATTACTTGTATAGATGATGTAAATAAAAAATAAATAAATATTTGGCGCAACAGGTCCGAAGGGACCCTAGGCCTTGCTGCTCACAACCATTCGTTTTGTGTGAGTTTTTCATTTTTGGGACGAATGGAGGGGATCTACATTGAGAAGTTCTTACAAGACATTTATACTCTCGGATGTTTGTCAGACGTTCGCGAGAGGTAGCGCAGTGGAAAAAAACCATACATATGTAATGATGATGTAAATATGCCTTCCAATTAAGTGTGTCTCCCCCCACAGTCAGCCGAACGTACAACCAATGTTGCCATAAAAATATTTTTACAAATCTACAATTATGACAAACAAAATAAGCAATGAGTTTTATAGAAAAATCTTACTTCACAAATTTGTTTCTTTATTTATGGAACAATAACAAAAACAAAAAAGCTGAATACGAAAATGACAGCATACAGCGAAAACAAGTGTGCAACATATGTTAAAATTTATTAAAAAGAACAAAATATATTATTGCGGATGCAGACAAAATCTGAAGCGCAGATTCAAAAAAGTCTGCAGCTAGGTTGAAAATCTGCAAAATGTAGACAAATCTGCACTTATGGCAACGCGGCTTACAACACGTGTTTTACTTCCTTTCGTTAATATCTACCACAGTAAAAAGTAGCTTGCGATGGACATACGTCAAAATCAACATCGTTGAGGGTTATAACGTGATAGTTGAGTGTCACGTTTTTGATTGTCGTTTTAGATTTTCAACTCTTTTTTGCTCTGCGTAAATCGATCACAAAAAAATATTTGATTGTCGGCATTTTTGATTATTAGCGTTTTAAACGTCACTTCCTTGTCGACGCTGTCATTCCGACCAGCTGATACATTTTCGAAGTGTTTCGTTTTTATTGTGAAAAATGTAGCTGAATTTGAGAATAACAATGTATCCACAAATTAGAATAAATTAGTTTTTTTTAAGGTCTCAAGCTAATAAAGAGCAAAAAATACGGATCCTTTCCGCATTTATGCAAATCCGGATTTAGCTAGGTCATTCGATGCTCTTTCAAGCACTGACCGGTCAGCCCAAAGGCAAAAATGGGAAGCACTAGGTTAGGCTAATTTGGGTTGAGTGGGGTTGTGAGATCGTCACAAAAGACGAGGCACCAAAGCGAGCCCATTGCCATCCCCAGGGAACCATTACGATTAAAAACCCAAACCAAATCGCCCAAACAATCAATTTCCCTACCTACACAATTTAATTATGGTCAAAGTGGTTAGGAAGTTTAGGTTTATTTAGGAATATAAAGGGTGCGTACACCCGAGAAAATTGCTGCTGTGGCAGAAAGTGTGCGTGAAGCGCCATCAACATCAATTCACCGTCGTTCTCAACAATTGAACATTTCGGAGACATCATGAGATATGACGCCATGCAAAGTCCAATTGGTTCAGGAGTTGAAGCCAACTGACCATCCAATGCATTTTCGCTTCGCTAAGTGGGAATGCGATCGACTTAGAGAAGATGCCGATTTTGCCAAAAAAAAAAAATCATCTTTTCAGATGAAGCTCATTTTGATCTTGGCGGATATGTAAACAAGCAAAATTGTCGCATTTGGGGCACAGAAAACCCGCACGCATACATTGAAAAGTCGATATACCCAAAACGAGTCACTGTTTGGTGCGGAATTTGGTCCAGAGGCATAATTGGGCCATTTTTCTTCGAAAATGAGCAAGGAGTGGCCGTTACAGTCAATGGCGATAGTTATCGGGCCATGTTGAACGAATTTTTGTTCACAAAAATTGAAGAGGAGGATATTGGCCACACAGCCGAAGCTACACTCGATGTTTGGCGCCCTGTTTTTGAAGATCGCATTATCAGCCGCAGAGCTGATGTCGTTTGGCCACCTCGGAGCTGCGATTTGACACCGTTGGACTATTATTTGTGGGGTGCCGTAAAAGATAAGTGTTACGCCGACAAGCCAGAGACAATTGACGCTTTAAAAGACAATATTCGTGAAGCCATTGGTGAAATACAGCTGCACACAATCGATAATGTGCTTAAAAATTGGACCGATCGTGTAGGCTACTGCATGGCCAGCCTAGGCAGCCTTTTGAATGAAATTATTTTCCATTATTAACCGGAAGGATTGTACTTTCAAATAAAAAAAGAAATTTGAGAAAATATTCAGTTGTTTTTTTTTATAGCATTTTCAAAAAAAAAGTTATTTGGCGGACCCTTTATTTGCGTTGAAAGTCTGAATTATTTCCAATAGGTGGCTTTTTTTTACAGTCTTTACCCTTTATTTCATCTATCTGTATGACTGCGTTAGAATCTATACCCTGTGAGCGGATTTGGATAGGGTTTCCATTTCTCGAAAATGGGTACCTATCTATATGATATATTTTATAGAGTTTAGAAAACGGACTATAACAAATTTTGCGTCCGTAACAATTTATCGTCTAAAAATTAAAATTTTAAGGGATATTAGCATAGCAAAAAATGTACTTCCTATCTGTAGATAAAAACTGGAAGTAGACCAACCGCTAAAAAGTCGACTCTATTGTTTATCAGGCAATCTTGAGTTTTTGTTTATTCAGATGAAAAGACCTTTCCGCGAGTTTCGCAGGAAGGATTGAGTTCTACCAGAAAGCGCTTCACAATGACTTAAAAACCTTCACGACGTCAAAAGTTTTGTGGCGATTTAGTCAATTTTTTACCGACATCATAATGCTGAGTGAAAAAGAGTTGGTGCACTGGATTTATTCAGTTTCAGAATTGGCAAAAGAAATCATTGCGTACCTAAAAATAGGCTCCAAACAGTACTTGTGTTCGGTTCTCTACAATGCAACTCTAATTTTCGAAAAGCCTGGCAATACGCCCAAAGTTCCTTCAATCGACGAGCTAAAGTTTTCTAACCCAAGATGAGGACTTTGCTCGTCACAATACTCGTATGCCTTTTCGTATAAAAGTTTCAAAATCCAACTGCTCAGTGGCTATGTGCATTACTGGGGCTTCTCTCAGCTTGGATCATGAGTCCCACGTCCCGAAGACATATTTTCGATCTGAACTCAATTTGCAGTTACGAAGGACATACATATTCATAAGCATTTGTAACTGCAGTCTCCAGACACTCATATTGCAGTTCGCCCATTCGGGATGCTTACAATTCGAAGAGAAAGTTTCAAACTAAAACGAAATTCAATACTAAGAATCCTAACAGGATTTAAATTCGAGCAAATTTCAATCGGAAGGAGATTCAATGGCATGCGAATAAAGGGCCCTTTCCTACTTCCTCTTCTCATAGTCACCGTTCGTTGTTGAGTTTTGCAGAAGCCCCTTCCAAGAGTGGGTGGTTTAGATACATGTAGAAATATATACCGTACACATATAAACATCTAGCAGGGATACTGGATCCCTGTTTTGTATTTCTCATCGATGCGGAAACTTACATTACCATCTTGGCAAGATGCGCCGACTGACTGAATTTTCAATGTGTAATTGTATAATATTGAAACAAAAAGTTTCGAGATTGTTGAATGATGTGCATAAGTGGGTAATTTAAAACTTACAAACTCAAATGCCTTGGCGTTGTCTGTTCAGACAATCATTTGAGTGGGATAAGTGCTGCAGCGAGGAATATTGCTGGTGGCTAAAGCTAAAATTGAAATAGAAACATTTTGAAATTTGAGATTTCAGCAGGCTGCTAGTCTACTGTTAGAGGCAACTACAGTGCTGCCAAATTGCAAGTCAATGCAGAGCTGAAAGAAGATTTGAGCTGTAAAGTGATAAATTGAAAGCTTTACCCGTAAGAGCGTTTAAATCCAAAGATCTCATTTTGAGTGGTGGCTGGTGGCACATGCAAAGACTAACATTTTCTACAGAAATTCGGTTTCATCCCAAATAGCGTCCATGTTGCCTGTCGGCCGAAAACAAGGGTTCATCCGCGCTCCCGAGATTCGATTCGAATCGCATTAATAAGAAAATTGAAAATTGTCAGTCATATTCAGTCGGGGCTCATTGTATAGGGTCTTGTTGGGATAGTATTTTATGTACTCAGATTCAGGAGTTCTAAACAACCCTAGACATGCCCTGAGGCATTGCCTCTCAAACACCCGAATCCTTTCCATATAGGACGGCGCTATATTGAACCACATGGGATAGCCATAAGTGATGATAAGCCTGCGAAACATTCTCCTTGTCAGAGCGTAGGCCCTTTTAGCCCCAGCAAGACAAGCATCTATATGTTTGTCCAAAGACAGACACTGGTCGAGCCGGATGCCAAGATACCTGACCACGTTTCTCACCGCCAATGGTCGCCCCTGCTGTCCACTAATTGTTATTTTTCCCCAGTTTTTTTCTGTTATCCCTAGAGGCCCCAGTCAATGGAGTAGTGAACATGATTGTTTCTAATTTTCTGGAAACTGAATTTCACTTTCAAGTTATCGCAACAACTCTTAAACTTTAATTGCTCGAAATCAAGCGCAGAAGTATGTTGATGACCGCGATTTGTGGTCCTGCGTACGGTATAGCATCTCTAAGGGTACCCACCAGATCACTTGTGTTAATATTAAACAGGACTGGAGAATTCACTGTCTCCTGTTGTAAGCCGTTTTCATTTTCAAAAACCCTACTCGAAGTCACGATGCCCGCTTTTACAACGAACTTCTTTCCCATAAGCATGTCATCAATCATAACTAATATAGAGCAAAGGTTTTTGAATGCCTAATCTGGTCAGCTTATAGAAGAGTCCCTCCAACCATACGGTATCGAAGGCCATGTCAAAGTTAACCAGGCAGGCACCCGTGCATTGCTTCTTACTTTTATTCCAATGAATGTCGGAAACCAGTTTCGACGTAGCATGAATAGAATAGTGCCCCGCCAAACTAGTTGTCCGGAATAATCTTATTTTCTTCAACCCATCTCAGGCACATACAAGATGCTCTTATTTTTGAAAATGGCCGCCAATGTCAAATCGGTTTTGACATTTATGGACTAGACAAATGAAGAATACAAGTGAAGAAGCCATGGAGCGATACGCTCCCCAAGAACGCGGAATAATCGTGTCTATATTTTTGTGTAACCATTCGTCTGTAGTGTTGGCGCAGCGCGAATTCCGTCGCCGATTCCACGGCCGTCTGACACCGACTGCGCAAACGCTGCGCCTTTTGGCCACCAACCTTGAAGAGTATGGGACCACACGAGACGTAGCCAAGAGTGGCCGGCCCCGGAGCACCCGTTGTGCCGAGAATATCGCCGCTGTTGACGAGGATGTTGAGCTGTCGCCGGAAACATCGACCAGACGCCGTGCGTCGCAATTAGCCATCAGCCGGTCGTCCCTAAGGCGAATTTTGGTCAAAGACTTGCGCATGTTCCCGTACAAAGTCCAGTCTGGGCATCAGCTGCTGCCTGTTGACCGCCAAACGCATGTTCCATCCTCAATCTCGAGGACGAAGTGGACGATTTTTCGACCAAAATCATAATGAGCGCATGAGGCTCATTTCCACCTCAGCGGGTACGCAAAAAAAAAAAAGAAAAACTATCGCTTCTGGGCACAGAAAATCCACGAGTAATGCACGAGGAGAAAATACACCCGCTCAAAGTTACTGCATGGTGCGCTGTTCACGCTGGAGGAGTCATTGGGCCATTTTTTTTTTTTTTTTTTTTTTTCGAGAACGCCGCTGGTCAAACGACAACGGTGCGCGCTATAGAGCCATGTTTACCGAGTTTTTTCTGCCACAATTGGACGAATTAGGACTGGAGGGCATGTGGTTCCGACAGGACGGAGCTACGGCACAAACTGCGCGATACAGAACTGATATTCTGAAGGCGGCGTTCCCGGGTCGCCTCATCTCTCGTTTTGGCGATTTGCACTTGCCCGCAAGATCGTCCGATTTAACCGTCCCAGACTTTTTTTTGTAAACAACCCCGAGACCCTAGAAGCCCTCAAGGACAACATTCGACACGAGTGCGAGAATCTGTCGCCCGAAGTTCTCGCCGAAGTGATGAAAAATGCCATAAAACGAGCCCGTATGGCAATCAATTGTAATGGCCGATATCATCTTCTCGACTTGACCAATAAAATTCTAAAAGTTCAAATAAACATTATTAAAAAAACAGAATCGAAGTTTTGCATTTAGAAAAAAAATGAGAGCCATACAACATCGGATGACTTCTTTAGGCCCACCTTGTATAAGTAGGTACAGTTGCCACGACTTAACCTACTACATCATTAGTTGATGCGAATGTGTTCATTACGGCAACCGTCCATCAGGTATCTACTTCTGAAGTCTATGTTAAGCCTCTTTTTTTAAGCATAAAAGTTTGCTGATCCAATTTGAGCAACCTGCGTTTTGCATGAATCTCAGGGGTTCCGATAGCCTCTCTTATACTCAGGTCTTCCAGTTTGTCTTACTGACTGAGGATAGTCTGTTTATTTATGAATTTAAGAAAATCACTGGTAAACTGGCTAAGTAGTTGAGTTCCATATTTCAGGTGCTTTTTGGCAGCCTATCTATGATGAGCCCTTCCCTGCATGCACTACAGTATTTCAAATAAAAAAATGGTTGACATTTATAGGGTTCTCGTGTACGACTCTTGCCCAGTTATGACTAGCGGCGTCAACGATCCGCTCACATTTTGCCTCCATCATTTCATTTCCCAGCTAATCGTAGGCAATTCAGAAATATGCCTTATCTACCACAGAGTTGAGGCTCTCGGACCGAAATGCACAGCACACATCAATCGCATTCATTTCTCCCCCCGGATTCATTCCACTTAATATTCGAAAATTATTTGTTTGCGAGCAATATTCTTATCTCGAAAATGACGATCCCCAAAGGAAATGGAAAATACAAAAAATAAAGAAGTCCCCCAGTAGTTCAAGTTATACCTCTACCACTAAAAACCGCGCCCCATCAGCCAAATTTCAAAGTTCAGTGTTCGCGTCAAATATAGTTCAGCGATCGTAATCAACTCAGTCGTAAATAAGCTGCGAGCTTTCACTATACATATATACATTTTGAAACGTGAAAAAAAAAGGATAAAACCAACGGTAGCGACAAGCTCCACTCCTTTTCCTTTAGCCGCAAACAAATGTAAAAGGATTTAGTTTCGTGGAAACCTCCCTCCCCCGAACCGGTCGCTGCATAAATGGCTGTTGCGTATTGTGTAAACTTGCCAGCAGCAGCACTGGCTGAAAAGTACATTTTTGTGCATGCAAACGAGATAAACTCTTTGTTGCTCTAGAAAATAAATATTTCTACCACCACACGCGCCGGCTGAGTTGTTAGTTTTCCGGCTTTTGGGATATACAAAATACGTACCTACATTGGAGAAAGAACGATCAGACCACAAAAAAACTAATTCGAATGAATGAAATAAAAATAAAATCACTGAACGAATGGCCAGTGTGCGAGGACGAGCTGTAGTCGTGTAGCCAGTAGGTAAGGGCCTCCATAAAAATAAACAAAATGTGCTTCTGCTGCGGCATAGTGCATATGGATGCTGCTAGCTGCTACTGCACCATCAATGTCCGCATGGGAGAGTGGTGTTTCAGCGAAATGAAGTCTGAAACGCTGGCGGCATTTAAGCAGTATTTTTCTTTGAATGTTGGCATAGAACTATTATTTGGCAGTACAGATCAAAATTTTTGGAGAGAATTGCTCTTTTAGCTATACCTACCCCGAAGACATCGAAAAAAAAGTGAGCTATTCGCTTATGAACAGTGATTTCGCTTTGATTTTTAGTGTTCATCTTCTGAACGGATACCTCTTGAAAATCGAATCTTCGGGTTATATTTCTTATGACAATCGGTGGGATTCTGTAAGCTCCGTAAGGTTGAAATGTTTTCGTGTGCACGGTCGACTTTGCGGCATGTAACTCTGAAAACAAGACCAAATGCACGTTTGTCTATTTCTTGGTAGATCCCTTTTGATCACCCCAAATCAATGTTGGTAAATGAGTTTGCAATCGAAAAATAATTTTTAGGAACAGTTGCTTACTAATATAGCTGTTTGTCTTCAGTATGCCAGATGCGGCTCTAGCCTACTTTCCGTGAAATTACTCCAAGGCTCTTGTAAAGAGGTTCGTTGTCTGGCCTCAACTCTCTACCTTCCCTCATCTGGCTAGTCCACCTCTGACTATAACTCTATAGCACGTATGCTCACAGAGTGGGTATTTTGTATTTAAGGGTAAGAGAGTTGATCTGAGCAAGCCTGCTTATACAAAATACAACTCCTTTGACTCTCTTATGAAAAGTGAATCTTTATTCCAAAATTCGGGGTTTATATACAAAAATAATTGCTTACATTCTATACCTACTTCTATTCTTGAACCGTCAAACATATGTGCCATATATTATTGCCTACGATGCATAATTGCAATAAATGCCCGAACTCAAGTGTTCGTTCTGTCTAATCGGCATTATTCGTATTGCTGCGACATATACCTCGGCTGCGGCCGGCGCGACGTACCCGGCGTTCGTAATTTGAGTACTTGTTTGTCGTATGGGCTGCATACTATTTATGATTACTGCGGTAGATACTGATTTATGAATGATCTATGGCTTGTGCCGGGTTCAAGTAACGAAGTAGTATTCTTAAATAATTACACTGAACCAAAAAGGTACATGATTCCAATGAAAAAATGCATTGACAGTATGAAAAAATCATTGAAATTGAGCTAAAGTAAGAGTTCATTCAATCAATGTATCTCCGTTCATTCCGTGTATGAAAATATTCATAAGGGTATGAAACTTTCATAAGATTCATGATTTGTTCATAAAATCAATGTATGGAATTCATAAAAAGTTATCCCTTTGCTTATGTAGACTTTCATGAATGCAATGTATCCATTCATTGTAGTTATGAATAATTTCATCAAGTCTGTTAGACTTTTAGGAAAACGTTCATTGGGCTTATGTATTTATTCATCGAACGTATGCACAAATTCATTGAATTTATTAAAATGTCATAGTTTATATGAACAAAGGCTTTAAATACATGAAGCCTCTCATTACCTTCATGAACGAATTCATTGATTCCATGTACATTTTCATATATTTAAGTACAAAATTACTTAAAGAGCATGCAAAATATTGAACCTAAAACCGTATTAGAAATAAAACAGTACCTTTTTTGCTTGTATTGCCTGTGCATTTTTTATTGTTAGTAATAAGAATTCATGTTAAATAATATACAAATTTTAATACATATAACAAATCAAATGTGGCATTAGACTATTTTTTTTTAATTCTTCTGACAGCACAAACATTTTGGAAGATGTATTTTTTAAAGCCTTGATATCATAAAAATGACTTACTATAAATGCCCAAAATTGAAAGCATGCATTGAAAAGATGAAATACCTTTAAACAAATATCAACGGCCCTTTAAAAGTTGTTGAAGATAAATTTCACACCATTCAAATAAACATGAAAACTTGTGACAGAATTGAAATCTCCTAACGCAAGAATGAATGGCTGAATGCTCTCGCATTTGCCTTTTAAAAATTCAATGTGGCCATTCATCTGCTGGACGCTGGTGCCAAAAAATATGAAAGCCTGCTGGGAACTTTTAATTGTAAATTTTACAAAACATTTTTTTCCACTATTGTCCTTTTTTACTGCCTTTGGTGTCGGAATGAGATATGCGTGCAGGCAGAACAATAGCTTCACTGTTGCTTTATCTAAATTTAAAAAAAAAAAGTGATAAGTAGATTAGATAAAACAAATTACAAACAAATATCTGCTTCATCTATTTTTTCCAGCATTTCCCTCATCGACTTGTCTTTGGAATGGGTTTCCTTTAAAAGGAACTTTCTCAAAAGGCTAACTTGTTTCTCTTATAAAAAATAGGTTGACGTTATTATAATTGTAATATTCATTTTGAATAAATTAAGCTTACCAAACGATATCCAATTGGCTTCTTATATTCAGGCCATTTTGCAAAAATATTTGCTGGAGAGCTCACTTTCTTCATGTCTTGCATTCTAAATTGGCTGCATGCCTGCCAAAAGCTGTCAAATTCGGAGGCTGACAAATTGTCGTATTTTAGGCATCTGATGTATTCATTTGCGTCGACTTCAGGAGCTGTATGGGATATAGTTTCTTTACCAGAGTACGTAATTCGCATAAGATACTTTAACGAAAATATTAAATTTAGAAACATAATTCAGAATCAAATTAAAAAGGCTAGAATAGCATGATGTTGTCAAAGTTGCTATTGTTTTTAAATGATACTCTTTCCGTTGTTAGGATTTTTTGTCTTGTTTTTACCTTTTCCACATACTATATTTGTATTTATTTTTGAATTGTTTTATCAAAAGCAATTTAATGTAAAGAAAAGATACTTACTAAACCTCTTACCTTCAAGTTTATTAAATGGTTGATTCTCAGGGGCATCAGTTTTCAGTGTCCGTTTGAGAAAAGATCTAAAACTGCTTTTGGCGTTGCAGAACTTTGCATATATTCGTCCTCTTTTGTTCACACGATAATATTCAGTCTTTTCTCCTGGGAAACGATTTAATATCTCATTTTCCAACCTATAACTGTTTGCCCAAGACATGTGGTGGTTATTAAAAAAAAATCGAAAATATTTTAACTTATGTATTTGTTGTCAGCTATAGTGTAAGTAAAAAAGAAGGTGAAGCATATTGCATTGGCTGAATATTTGTCTCTGACTAAAAATTAGGTACGTAACTACAAATTTCGTTGATTGCAGCTATATACACAATTGATAGAGAATTTGCCGCGGATAAAGACAATTATATTAAACTAAAACTTACGAAATTTTTCGATTCAAATATCAGATCAGCATATATTTTTTGTATGATTTACCTTACTAAACATATTTTTAAGAATGATAATACTTACCTACTTGAAAACACTCCAATGAAAAATTTATTTCTTTAACTCAGCAGGAAAAATTACCAAGACAAAACAAACTGAATAAATATTAAACGCACTACGCACCGCACATTTAAACTCTATACCGAATGATTTACGAATGAACAAAAATCAACATATTCGCATACGACTTTAACTGTTTAAGTTTGCACTTCAATGAAATATTACATTAAAACAAGTAACGTTAACATGCAATGTATGAAAAGATTCATAGGAATTATGAAAAAGTCACAAACGACAAAGAAATGCTTACTTCGAATGAAAGCATTCCTAAAATCAAACATTTTTTCATAAGAAGTATGAATTTATTCATACAATTTATGCATGTGATCATTGAACGCTACAAGATTAACTGTACAATTTTTCCAAACTGACTCATTCTTCATATCATAACGGTTGTAGCTTGCAGTTCAATGAAATAATACATTAAAACAAGTAAAGTAATGGTCGCCTTCCTAAAACCAATGAATAGTTTCATGCATTTAATGTTGTCATTCATAAAATGAGACAATCAACCCTAGTGCACCAAAACGACGCGTTTAAGAATCGTTCATACATTTATGAACAACTTCATTGAAATTCGGATACGTATTATTCCAACAACAATTTAGAAGCGCAGATATTAATGAATCCAGTTTCATGAAGGCAATGTTTTGGTCATAAAACCAAGCGAAATATTCAAGAATTTGTGCGTTAATTGCGTTAATAAATATTACATTGAATGTAAGAATCTAAGTTCTATGAATGGCATTCATTGATATTATGGACGAGCATTTTTTCAGTGTATGTTCGAATTTTTGACCTTACTTTAGCAAATTAGGTTGTTATTCATACCCATTCAATGCAATTGTCAAAGTGCAGTAGTACTAGGCATCAATTAGTACAACTGATTTTCCGTTCGCAAGTTAGTCGCAAGCGTGGTAGTTGCCGAGGTATTTGCCACGTGACAAAGGCAACCACACTTACCTGTATAGCGCTCGTTGTAATCGACAGCCAAGATAAAAAGAAAGCCTATGAGTTGAAAAACCCAAGAATACCAGATCGATACTCACCATCTTTTTATCGATTTTAAGGCCGCATATGACAGCGTTTATAGAGACGAGCTATACAGAGCCATGTCTAGTTTTGGCATCCCTGCCAAACTTGTCAGATTGTGCAGAATGACGATGGAGAACGCTCGCTGCTCCGTAAAGGTCGGAAACAATCTCACCGAGACCTTTGATGTCAAAAAAAGGATTTAGACAAGGTGATGCGCTGTCATGTGACTTCTTCAACATCATTCTTGAGAAGATTGTGCGAAACTCACAAGCCAACACCAGAGGCACAATTTTCTATAAGTCTGTGCAACTGCTTGCATACGCTGACGACATTGACATTGTTGGTACAACACAGCGAGCTGTCACTGGTGCGTTTGCAAGTATTAGTACAGAAGCGGCAAAAATGGGTTTAGTGGTGAATGAGGGTAAAACAAAATATATGCTGTCAACAAGAAGGGACACACGACATCGACGAATCTGACAGAACGTCACGATAGACAGCTATTACTTTGAGGTAGTTAGGGACTTTGTCTACCTCGGATCCGCTATTAACTCTGAAAATGACATCACCTCAGAAATCAAGCGAAGAATCACACTTGCCAACCGCTGTTTCTTTGGCCTAAGACGGCAATTGATTAGTAAGGCCTTGTCAAGAAGCACTAAGGAGATTCTATATAAGACTCTCATCATCCCTGTCCTGCTCTATGGCGCAGAAGCATGGACCCTAGCAAAAACGGATGAGGATCTTCTTGGTCGCTTCGAACGCAAAATTCTTCGAGTGATTTTTGGTCCCGTTTGCGTTGACGGGATTTGGAGGAGAAGATTTAACAGCGAACTCTACGAGCTGTACAGCGACATCGACCTGGTCAGAAAAGTACGGATTAGTCGTCTAAGATGGTTGGGACATGTAGAACGAATGGACACCAACGCTCCGGCCCGGAGAGTCTTCGATTCCAACCCCGAGGGACAACGCAGTAGTAGAGGAAGACCTCGCCTTAGGTGGCGCGCGCAAGTGGAAGGGGACCTCAACCAACTTGGAGTGCGCAACTGGAGGCAGTTAGCCAAAGATCGCGCTAACTGGAGAGGCGTATTGGTTGAGGCCCAGGTCCACCCCGAACTGTAGAGCCATCTTAAGTAAGTAAGTAAACATATATATCCTTCATTCCTTGTGCAATTGGTTTTTCCCAGATTAGCGGAGGGTTTGACAAATAACGTAAAATTCAAACAAAAAAACTGTCTGCTCGTAATGAATTGAGGCGGAGTGTACCAACGGCAGACCTTCATAAAGGTTCACATTGCAATCGGTTGTGCGTAATGTATAGCTTACAGCACTATACGAAAAATAATTTAAAGTGCATATACGAAACCTAATTTAAATGAAAACAAAAAACATTTTAAAGATAATTTCTTTATTAAAATATATAAAATGATTCATTATCTCGCTGTCAGTTCTTTAACGATTGCCATTGCATATTACCTCGCGTCCGAAAGTTGACTGGGTAGTTACATACAACGAAATTCACAGAGATACAGCTACATGGTGGAATACATTTTAATTTGCAAACCATTAATCCTTAAAATGTTTTACAGTATTATCCCCGAATCAATATATCGGCGCCACATTCATATGTCATGTACTCTTAATCTGTATGAACTTTACGAGAGCATAACCTTATCTTTTGAATGGGTTGGGTAGGCTATATGGATGTCCAATGTCCGAATGATAAAAGGTGGTCTTTAATCGGAGTTGTTTTACCTGTGCTATCTGTCATTCATAAGTTCGCACTCCCCAACTTTATCAGGGGTGGAATGGCCACTCCCGTGAACGAGCTACGCATTCACGGAATTTAGTTGCTATTACATGTGAAACAAAAATGCTCGTTAACGGACAACGCGATTCAACCCCAGATATTTTGCTTCTGTTTTTCGAAGCACTGATGCCAACATAATTCGGTGGTATAACACTATTTATCATAATAGGTAAGTTTAAGAAAACTTATTTTGCCATTTGCCATTTCTGTGCACAGAAGCAACATTATTTGTTATTCGAAATGAACTTAATTATATATAACGTAATGAAAGGAGCGTTTCATTTTCACTGTTTTTTTTTTTTTTTTTAAGTTCTACACAGTTTTGATATAATGTAGACTCAACAATTATTGCAAAAGATGAAATAAAGTGTTAGGGTTGGCACTTCTGTACAGTGAAGACAGAAAATGTGCAATTATTGAACAACGCTTCCATTTCCGAGCTATCAGAGTCTTCTGGCGGTAGAACTATATAAATAGTTGCCTCAACAGGTACAGCTCAGACAATTATTCCAGTTACGCTTGATTTGAACGACAAAGTTGTGTGCGACCCAGTTAGGGACTTTATTTTTATTAATTTCGAACATAACAACACCAAGTACTTCGTATTTCAATAGCTTAATAGCATCCGGAACCGATGGCGGACTAGCCAGGCAGTAGGAATAGCAATTGCTACGGACCCCGCATATTTGGGAGACGTAACAAAGTATTAATCTAAATTTTAGGTACATTTCTAAAAGTGAGCGCTGGTCAGTGTCTTTTACGTTTTACCGCACTAAACGGAAGTTGGAAAAGTAACATGGGAAGTTCCTAAAATATCAACTCAACTGAATCTGTCAAATTTCCACAACAAATTTTTTTAGATAAAATTCAACATCATTAATTAAAATATTTTGACAGATCTGGGTAGGTTGAACTTTCGCTACCATTTGTGTACCTATTTTGTTTGTGAAGTTGAATTATTTTTTTTTGGTCTTATTGGACTCTTTGGTTTGTTAAAGTTGTGTAGTTTTCACTTCAAATGAATGGCGCAGTTGGCAGTGCTCCTACGTCTGAGTTCAATTCTGGGTGAGATAAATATTCATAAAAAAAAAAAAAAAAAATTACACCTAACCAACCTTATGTAACACTAGCTGTGCCCGCAACTTCGTACGCGGCGTGAGACTGTGTAATTTCCAATAAAAGAGATTTGACCGTTTTCTCAACGGCATATTTGTTTAAAATCAACAGTCTAGCTAAAAAAAAAGCGGTGAACATGTCAATGTGAAATAATAAATCAAACAAATCTATTTACCTAAAACACCAATTTAAGAAAATTAAATTCATCAGCGTAAGTACTGAAGTTTCACTTCCTTACTGTAAGTACCACGTAGATAATATCAAAACAACCACTTAAACAAAAGCCTTAACGGAAATTTGTATCTACACCAACAATAAATAAATCAAACAACATAATTCACCTCTATCGTCTTTACTTCTTGAATTCTTCAATTCTTTACTGTAGGTATCAACGTAGGTACTATAACAACCATTAAAACAAAAACCATGAACTCAATTTCTATATACACCACCTCCACCATACGTCCATCACCACACCCCACGTCATCAGCCATCTGCGGATTTCCTCAGAAACACGGCTGCTGATAATATTCGATTTGAGAAAATAAATTTACTTTTTTCGTGTTAGATTTGAGGTTTTAGCTCAGCTTGAAATAACTATAAAAGTTTTGTTTTTTTATTTAATACCATGCACTTGGTAACCTAAATCAATCCAAGGCTGCTTTAACAATTTTTAAATTTTCTACAACCTAAAAGCCTCGCGCTGGCTTAATCCGGCCCTGTCCGGAATGGCATATCTATAAATTCATGCAAAATGGCCGAACTTTCCATTCAGAAATAAGCTTCACTCCATAGTCTTCAGATTTGTTTCGAAGATCGCACCTCCGGTATTTTATGAAATAGGAAATGCGCCCAACAAGCAAGAAAGTCCTCAATACTCCGGCACCTGTACCGAAACACAAGAGTGCGGGTACTCTCGTCAAATATTAATATTTCATCTCACAAAAGGGTTATACCTTATACACAATACCATTGCCCACAGCAAACTCATTCAGAACTTTCACATGATGTGTTGAGTGTAATTGATTTAAACTAGTTAAACCATTGCCAGGGTGATTAAATTCAATAAACATGAAAAGGTAAACCAACTCGGCATCAGCAGTTATACCTATGTCGTACGGCCTCCGTCAATAAATAATAACGAGCGAGGTTACCTCTATGAAGATAATGCCAAAGTTGATGAAATTATGCCAAACCACTTACATGGGTATATCGGGAAATGTGCTAACGATTAAGGCATTTCCCCATTAGCTATCTGACAGGGTAAAGGGATTAATTTCCACCCCGCACCCTCATAGCAGTACAATTCCTACAAAACGGAGACGACATCCTAAACGGTTAAGCCCTTCTCATTATTAATTATATGATAATTAATTTGGTTTGCCAATCTTGAAGCTTGCATTTGTAAGGCGAGTCATTTGCCTGAGAAAGACGATTGTTTGATGATTAATGTATTTTGTGTACGTATAATATGCACAAGTACGTACAAAATGTAACATGTGTGTCCCGGTCCCCGCGATGTACCTACAAATTATACTGAAAGGATCTCCATGTTGGAAGAGTTTAATTTGAGTTAAATGATTTTAACGGAAATTTCGCGTCTGCTTTTGGAAGTGCATGAGTAACCGATTTTATAATGCATATTATCTTCCATCACTCTTCTTCAAAGGCTTTTCATGTTGCCATCTTTTTTGACATGGGAAGGGCGTTCTCTCTAGTGGATCTAATCTAATCCGAAGACATACGAGGACACCCTACATTTCTTTAGAATTACACTATGCCGCTGGTGAGATGCATACATACTTGTGGGTCGGATGCAATTCATCCAAGGACAACTCGTCCCCAGCCAAATTTCACACCTAGCGCCATCTACATCTCAACTCTGCAACTGACAACCACTAATGTCATTCGACTTTATTTCCATAAATATTGGAAGTAATCCAGGTAAAAATATACATAAATTAAAAAAATAGTACCTACTTCAGTTATAGAAAATGTTCAGGGACGAATGAAACGGCTTATATTGAATTTGCAAAAGGATCGCAGTTAGTGAACTGAATGTGAAATTGAAATATTTGAGTAAAGCTCAGTTAGAAATGCGTTTAGAGCTAAATCGCTTAGATTCTATTAACGCGGTGATGTTTTTATATTCGGGATTTATTTTTAAATTATGTAAAATTAATAAACATGCGTGTTCCTACGTTTTTTCCCATTTTATGGCCACTTTTCCCCATTCAGTCATTCAGTAAAAAATTCCCCAAAATGGGGAAAATCCCCCACATCTGACATCTCTGGGGGTTGGTCACCGCGGCTGCGAGGCTACCAGCTTTGGGGGGATATAGGATAGATGTACGAAAGATATCCATCTCTTTTGGTCATACATCTCTGATATTCGCATCACTTACCTGTAGTGGAGGGTGTTACCATCCAACGAGTATAAAGTTGAGAGTTCTGGTTAAAGTTTCTTTAAATATAATTATATTTGTGGAATGACTCATATATGGGGGAAGGAGGTAGGTATCAATATCATGTAATGCTAGGTAGAAAATATCTATATCTATACATATAATAAAACTGTAGGCATTTTCTTTGTTACCTTATGGCGTGAAAACTACTGTACAGATTTCGATGAAACTTTTTTTAATGGTCCTTGAGATTCTGAGAAGGACATAGGCTATTCCTTTCATTACCATGCTTATTTTTGGAGCGTTTTTGATCAAAACGTGTTTTTTTTTCTGACTTTACTGCCTTTTACTCGCCATTACCCAAACAATTCTCAATCAATGCAAACAAAACAAAATACTTAGAAGAGCCTACACTCTTATAGTTATTTCAAGCCATCAGTCAGCTTTCTATGTCCTCTAGAAGCTGAGCTACAACCTAAAATCTAACATGAAAAAAATAAATTTATTTTCTCAAATCGAACATTATCAGCAGCCGCGGTTCTTGATCGTTGTTCTGCCTTGGAGTGGTTGGGTGGCGCACATCGCACAAGCACGTTTTCTCCAAATTAAGTGAAACGAAAGAGAAGTATGCGACGTGAATGTGTATGTAATCAACAGCGACAATGTGTTTCTGAGGAAATGCGCTGATGGACGTATGTTGGTGTATATAGAAATTGAGTTCGAGGTTATTTTTTAATGGTTGTTATAGTACCTACGTTGATACCTACAGTAAAGAATTGAAGAATTCAAGAAGTAAAGACGATAAAGGTGAATTATGTTGTTTGATATATTTATTGTTTGTGTAGATACAAATTTCCGTTAAGGCTTTTGTTTTAGTGGTTGTTTTGATATTACCTACTTTGATACCTACAGTAAGGAAGTGGAACTTTATTATTTACGCTGTTGAATTTAATTTTCTTTCTTCATTTGTGTTTTAGGTAAATAGATTTGTTTGATTTATTGTTTCACATTGAAAATGTTCACCGCTTTGTTTTAGCTAGACAAAGAAAAATGTTCATCCATCCATGTTTGTCCGTAGTCATAAGTAGCAACTACTTCATTTCGCAAATTGGGTCACAAAAACCACAAAACTTCGAACACAAATTGTCTTATAACATGGCAACACTATTTCCCACATTCAATACCAAAGACAGACTACGACTGGACGATAAGGGTAAGTCTGAGTATATAGTGAGAAAGTAAGTGTCCAGGTTAGATTTGAGATGTAGATGACGTTTAGGTGGGTGTCTTGGCTGAGGATAAGTTGTCCAAGGATGAGTTGCGATGACACCATACTCGTATGTATTTATTTCTTTTTACTAACTGTGTGTATTTGTGGCTCGACCTATCATCCTGACGTATATCCAAATCTTTTCATCAAAACACCAAAAATGGTTTAATTATCTAACCGTCCCTTAAGTCTGAGTGCTCCAGCATTTTAAATCCTCCTAAGAAAATTGGAATAGCATAGAAAGCTGAGCAATACAAAAGAACAACATTAAGCTCGTCAAAAAGTTCACCCTAGTCACAACACAAGTATTTAAAAAAAAAATTATTTCCAGCCTTCTTTTATTATGACATTCTTAAAAAACGTATGAAACCTATTTTGTTGTTAAACTGAAATTTTGAGTTCACTGTACGTACATTAAAGGAGCTTAAGATAACTACCCATGAAAATTATAGTCTACATTTAGTTTAAGAATTCTTCTGTAGATGGTCTTCAAATACATTTGGGTAAAACAAAATTTCGTGGACTAAATTTTTTTGCTTTGAAGAAGATTTTATTAGCAGGCGAACCTGCAAAAAGCCCGCAGCTTCTAACGGGTGATTTTTTAGCTGGTTTGGTTTTGGCAACACTGGTTTTGACAGCTGACGTGTGTTTAGTACCTTGTGTCACTGTCAAACAGCTTCAGTTTGGTTTGCAATTTAACCATGGATCGTCTTACAAATGAACAACGCTTGCAAATTATTGAATTTTACTATCAAAATTCGTGCTCGGTTCGAAATGTTCATCGCGCGCTGCTTCCATTTTATGATCGGCATTCTCGACCTTCTGAGCAGTCTATTCGGAAGATTGTGACCAAATTTCGCACCAAATTTACTTTGTTGGACATTAAACCACCAACACGTTTACGTACTGTGCGTAGTGAAGAAAATATTGCGGCCGTATCAGCTAGTGTGACAGAAGACCGCGAAAAGTCGATTCGGCGCCGTTCCCAGCAGTTAGGCCTTTGTTACAGCACTACGTGGAAAATTTTGCGGAAGGATTTGTGCGTAAAGCCTTTTAAGATACAGCTTGTGCAAGAACTAAAGCCAGCCGATCTACCACAACGCCGAATTTTTGGTGAATGGGCTCTTGGAAAGCTGGCCGAGGATCCGCTTTTTTATCGAAAAATTGTGTTCAGCGATGAGGCTCATTTTTGGTTGAATGGGTACGTAAATAAGCAAAATTGCCGCATTTGGAGTAAAGATCAGCCAGAAGCATTGCAACAGCTACCAATGCATCCCGAAAAAGCCACTGTTTGGTGCGGTTTATGGGCCGGCGGCATTATTGGGCCATATTTCTTCAAAGATGATGCGAATCGCAGCGTTACTGTCAATGGTGAACGCTACCGAGCGATGATAACAAACTTTTTTTTGCCCGAAATGGAAGTTCTTGACTTGCATGATATGTGGTTTCAACAAGACGGTGCCACATGCCACACAGCACGCGAAACAATGGCGCAATTGCGAGGCGAGTTTGGTGAACATTTAATTTCACGTTTCGGGCCGGTCAATTGGCCGCCTAGATCGTGCGATTTGACACCATTAGATTATTTTTTGTGGGGGTATGTCAAGGCTAATGTGTATAGGGACAAGCCCGCTTCGATTGACGCACTGGAAGCCAACATCCATGCATTCATTCGTGAGATACCGGCCGATATGTGTGAAAGAGTATGCCAAAATTGGACTCAGCGGATGGACTACCTGAGACGCAGCCGCGGTCAACATTTGCATGAAATTATCTTTAAACATTAAATTGCAAGGTTCAAACTATCGATTCAAATAAATATTTCATTCATTTTTTCGAATTTTTTGTGTTTTTTTTTTTTTTAAAAGTTCTAAGCCTCTTAAAAAATCACCCGTTAGTAAGTCATACTCATAGTGAGGAGGTCAGAGGGGTTACAGCTTGGAGGTCTACATCTTCGCAGAACGAACTGAGAAGTGTCAAGAAACTGAGAAGAGTCGAAAGACTGAGTGGAAGAATCCGATTACAAAGTACAGCCTTCGGTGTATTACCTGGAGACAGGCCCGCTGGAAGAGCGGTAAAATAATGTTGCAGAGACGTGATTTAGTACGTATGAGGTATGACGGATGACACTGACTGACCCTTTAGATAAAAATACATTAAAAACAATAATCAATTCAACTTAAAACTAATCGTTCGACATAAATCTACCACAGCGCGGTCCATTCTTAGAAAAGCAACCAAAAAGCACTGTGGCGGTATTATTCTGAAGCCAAGTCTCGTTAGTTCTTTTTCTGCTGATTTAACTAATCGATTGATTTTTTGTTGAAGTGAAACTTCTTATGCGACTTCCAACTCAAGGTCGCGTTAAACGTTTAACGCTAATAAAAGCATTGGATACTCAAAGGTGTGAGGGTACCGCTCACGCTTCAGAGTATGCAATGGTGAGTGAGTTAATTGGCACCAAATGCTGGGAGAGGAATATTCTGTGGTGAAGATTAATTTCCAAAAATAATGACTAAATCGGCAATTAATGTCTTGTTGAAGTGAAACTTCAATGCGACTTCCAACATTTCGTATCTTACTTTAGTTGTCATAATCCCATTGTAAATGTTATAGATTTGGATATTTCTCCACTCGAAAGTGATAATTAAAAGATGCATGTTTATAAAGTTTGTCTTAAAGAAACAATATGATTTCACTAAAAATCAATTTCTACCCTTTCCTATTTTCATTTCCACATTACGAAGTTTCACTTCTTCCGCGCGGACTCCACGCACTATTTTTGTTTGTGCGAATTATTTTACGAAATATTTAACTGTCACCGAAAACTTTTGCTTCTTACTTCAGCATACAGCGGGGCACGTTTTTTTCTCGTTTTTTGATCTTTAAAACGAGCCCTTTTTTTAATGGACTAAAAAGTATTTCCTGTTTAAATTAGTTCTTAACAAAATAAAAACTCAACCCAGTAGATAACTTATATTTTCGGAAAGTAGGTACGAAAAAAGTTCAACGCAAAATATTATAACCGCAGTATGAAAACTTTTACGAGCATCTAAGATCACTTGGGACCGAATTTTGCTCAAACATTTACACAGTGGGGGTGCAACTACTTTATCCTTGCAATGATTCACTTTTGCATTTAAAATTCAATTAACACCAAAAAGTTTTCTGTTTATTTTTGAGGTGGTATATACAATATACCAAAACAGAAATTGTATTTTGTGTGCGGTTCTGAGGAAAAACTTTGCACTCGAATGTACGAGGCGAACATACAGAAAAAAATTGTTTGGCTATGGTATTGTCAAGCTTCTTTTCCGAATTGCAATATTTTTAATTGGATGAAGTGCACACCATTGCATAGTGCGTCACAGGGATGTGTATTTTTTATTAGACTGGCTAGACTCATGGTTAAGCCGCTATTATCTATGATTATAACTTTTATTGTTCAGAGTTACTTAAACTTTTGTTTAAACTTTTGTTTAAGTAACTCTGAACAATAAAAGTTATAATCATAGATAATAGCGGCTTAACCATGAGTCTAGCCAATGAAAGTTCCGTTGTACGGGTATAGAGACAAATAACCTGGATGGATCTGGCTTCGAGAATAATGACTATTTTATATTTCCAAGAAGGAGAGGTGTCATCGACTTTACAGATCATACCATGTGTTTGGTAATGCGAGAGTTTAATGAGTGAAGGACCAGCACCTGGATGAAAAATAATTTTCTTTAACTTCACGAACAAACGAATTTCGACACCGTTATACATTTATTTATTTAGTTGTTTAGTTTTTATCGTGTTGCTGGTCGGATTTCAAGTGACCGAAAACCAAGATTGAAACTAAGTGCAGCGCTGCGGTGTCCGATGTGGGAATTTTTACCCATTAGGGAAATTTTTCACTGAATGGGGAAAATGGGGAAAAGTGCTCTTTTTATTAGTTTTTACAGAGTAGGGGAATTGTGCTCAAGATGACACACTTTTTCTTGAAAGTGAAAAATAAAAATATTTAAACATCATAGGGATGAAAACAAAGCGAGTTCAATTAACTCATTTGTTAGTGACAAAAACTGCATTTAAATTAATAGTGTAAAACAATAAGTAGTATTCTTAAAATAGTTTTCAATTAAGTTTAACAGCTAGTTTAAGATGGCCATATAGCCTGGCCAAATTTATTTATTTTTCCGTGGCGTCTTGAATAGCCTTAGTCATACGTCTTTTGACCAAGTACGCCTGATTGAGGTTCCTTTTTTAGTTATTTGGCATTTTTTTTTTTTTTTTTTTTTCTGTCGGAGGTTGTTACTATCCGATGGAGCACTCAGACACAACTACTGGTCCATTGTACTGCCAAACAGACACCTTACATTTATGTACTTAGTTTTCCCGTCTTTCGAAGAAAGATGAGAAGGAGCTTCAGTGATGAAGAGCTTAAATGTTCGGCACTCACCACGTCAGCCCCAAAGATCCGCCACCTGATGCGAGCAAAGGCAGGACAGCTACAGAGGAAGTGCTCCGCTGTATCGTCATCCTCTCCACAGGCAGGACAGATTGTGGAGATGCTCAAGCCCAAAACATTTAAGTGTTTGGCAAAAGCTTGGTGGCCCGAAAGGACGCCCACAAGCAGTCTACAGTCGCTTCTTCTGAGAGACAGAAGGAAGGCCGCCGACCTTTTGCAGATGTCCGGACGCAGTCGTTTGGTCTGCACACACCCAGCACAGCCACGCCACCGAAACTCGTATTCGCGAGAAACCCAAGTATCAATGGATGACTTAACCACCGATGAAGGCAGACCCAACGCAGGTTCAGGTCCTAAGAATTCTTCCTCTGAACCCAGCCTGGCAAGCTCATCAGCTATCTCATTTCCAAGGATACCAGTGTGACCTGGGACCCAAACAAGATACACTGTATTTAGCCTTCCGACCAAGTTCAGAGAAAGCTTGAGTTCGAGCACTAATTTAGACGAGGTAAGAGGGTTAAGCAGCGCTTTTAATGCAGCTTGACTGTCGCTGCAAACGCATATACTCCTAGCCCTCCACCTGTTTGTCACAATATAGCGCATAGCCATAAGGATAGACGCATGGTTTCCTAAGGGGTAGTGAAGTCTAATGTTCTCACTTTCCACGAAGACTCCAGAACCAGACCCCTGTCCGGTTTTGGAGCCATCCGTAAAAATGCGATGGCATTCTTTCCCTGGCTCAGAGTCTGGCCTAAGCCATTCCGTTGCCTGAGGAAAGTTGACGTGGTAGTTTTGTCGCAGTAGGACTTCTGGAGTCATTGCGTCAGAGGGCATATCCATAAGACAGGGGTCAAAGGATAATTCTCGCACAAGTTCTTCAAAACTCCAATGCGCGTGGTACCAAAAGCCACCTCTCTTTAAACGAGCATACTACAATGAAAAGATACACAAATTAAAATAAAATACTACCTTTTTGGTAAGATGAAATAGCTTGCGATCTTGGACAGTCGGGTATCATGTCATCTTGCCCGTTATGAGTAAAAATGTTAAGAAGATTGTAGGAACTAACATTTTCTTATGTGGTAAAAATTTCGCATAGTAATTACCAATTATACAGATAACTGTAGCAACAAAACACTTCAGACACAACACAATAGTCACCTTATCAGAAATTTTGAAGCTAACACTTAATAAAAAAAAAAAAACAAATTCACGCACAAAAATCTTGATTTCGTTTTCATTTAAAGCACGTTGTTAACTACCTGCCGAATTACTGTGGGCAACTAACATCATAAAACTGCATGTCCAGACCAGAGACAATACTGAGACCCCCAACTCACAATCCTCTTGCCGCTGGCCCCCTCAGTTTTTTTTTCAAATTCGACATTCGTACCCAAAAGCAGCTAATTTGTCGGTTTGAAGACGAAACGTTCTAGTTCTAGTTCTTCCATCATCAAAACGAATAAAACGGCACATTTGTTCAAATCTTTCCAGTGACATTAGTGCGCGGTAGAATGCCATGTTACTCTGATGAAAGAGATCCTTTGCTTTAACTCCATAGACTTTTTCAGCACCAGCATACAACAATTAGCAATATAAGCATACATCTCTTCGTCTGTTGTATCATACCATCTGCGCATTTGCTTCGGATTGCTTGACAAACGATTTTCCTCGTAAATCCTTCTAGCTTTTCTGTTTGTCTCAATCACTATATTTGCAACTATAGCAGGTGTAACGAGAGACTTGAAAGCGTCGGCTTTTCCCAAAAATATTTGTGAACATCTCGGAACGTGGTTTATTCGTTCGCAACGATTCCAAGTGGCTCTTCGATGTTCACAGACATCAGGCATTGACCACCAAAAGTCGTTGAATTTGACATTTCTAGTCGTAAGCCTTATTCCTCGATTGGGTGCAACAGGTTCTTCTTCCATTTCTTCCTCACGTCTGTCTCCAAGTAGTTGTTGCATTTCCACCTCTTTGTCTTCCTCTTTATATCAACACCAGCTTGTTCAATGCGTACATCAAGCAAATCAGTGTTTGGTTCATAATTGGGATCATCAACATTCGAAAAATCGGCATCGTTATCACTATATTATCGTCTTCGGAAATATTGTGGTCCTCCCCTTCTGCCTCTAAAAGTCGGGAATAGTGCTCATCGACAAGTTCTTATTCTGCAACAGTCAATTCTCGGTTAGAGGAAGCATTTATCAGATAAAGAACACGACTAATGTACAGGGAGCAATCACAACAAAATTTACTCACTTCAGATTAGATCTAGAATCAATTTCTCTAACAAGGATCTTACAAAAAACACTTGATTTATGGTCTCCCACTCAAATAGACACTTACATGTACTACCTATGTTTAATTACACTAAAAATACTTTGACTTACCTTTTGATTGAAATACCGCACAAAATGTAAGACATTTTACCGTTACAGAACAACAATTCTCACATAAAACGCTTACATGGGGCACTAAGTGCCCAAGAACACAATATCGGCTCATTTTTTTTGCAACCACAATGTGTCCAAAATATTGACTAAAATGAGTTGAATGGTGTATTTCTGTGTAGTTGGGCACTGTATATCTGTGTGTGGTATGTTCTTTTTCCATGGTACAGTGCAAAATATACGTTAAATTTTGATTTCAAAAATGAAAAGGGCATTCAGTGCCCAGTACACGGGTCTAGGGTTAATCGCTTGTAACCAAATTGAATTCGAAGACTTGCTGTGAAATCTATGCTTCTTCTAAGGTCTAGAATTAGTTCGTTGGATCAAGACCCACAAAATGTTTACCTCCCGGGGATGTTGCATGCTATGGCGCGGAATTGTTCTGTACGGCCATTATTTTGTGCTTTTTCATGCTTTGATATGGTTTTCATGCTCCCTGAATCGTGCTTGCATCTGCTCCAAAATCAATCACTGGCTGCAAAGTTATTAGGTATCTACCTACTTCGTAAAGGAAAAAACAATTGGTGGAACACAGCAAGACTTCCCTCAAACCTTCTGAATATATCGGTCGTCATATGATTGGGCAGTATCAAGAACATGCAAATGCTATTCGTATTCGTAGCTCGTAGGTAAGGTTTGTCAGTCGTACCTCTCTCAGGCGCTCTCCTACATAAAAACGGACGTTATCCAAGTAAAATCACGAAAAACCCGGAAAATTTGTTCTGAAGGAATTAAAAATTGCAAGCAATTACAGTCCGGGGTGGACCACGGCCTCAGCCAACAAGCCCCTCCAGTTACGCCCACCAAGTTGGTTGAGGTCGCTCTAAAATTGTGCGCGTCACCTAAAGGTGGGGTCTGCTCGTCGGGCTGGTGCGTTATTGTCAATACGCTCCACGTGTCCCAGCCATCTCAGCCATTGTATTCTTAGCTTTTTGACCAGGTCACCGTCGCTCTATATCCCGTAATATACCATCGCCTGAACCAAAATATGTGCCCAGTGTAAACAGAAAAGAAGCCCACTGCAACTAACTAACGATGCAAAATGAGGGCTTATATGAGACATGTATGGATTAACGATTCCACATAAGCAACGCATAAAAAGCCCACTACTATAATGAACCACATTGCGGGTACCTCACATACCCCGGGATGCCAGAAAATTAATTCCAATTCCCCCAAATTCTTCTAATTGAATTACGAGTACCAACATTGTTCCTTTTTGCGTATTTTATTTGTTCGCATGGCAAATGATAAATTTAATTAACTTTCGGTATCAGTATAGTTGGCAACGTTGGAACTTCCCTTAATGAGATCCGACACAGATCCCAGGCTAATGAAGTCACCTGGCTTCTTGCTCGCATTCCCTAATGCCCCAGCTACCTATACCGCACGTACGAAATAGTCGACCTAATGTCACCCGAATTGTGACATTTTGGCACCGTAATTATAATTATACGTGAGTTCATGCGCACCGTCATCTGTGAGTCGAATCCGATGATAGACCAGATAATTAACTTACTGTATAAATCTGATTCTGTTCCAACGTTACGGCATCATGCCATCGTGAGATGACTGTAGGTGCGGGCCCGATTCTCCCATAAATCCGATCAGGTTAGGCCATGGAAAGCAGTTAAACCGCAGGGTAGGTGGGTAGTATCAGTTTTAATTATCACAGCGCATAAAGTATTTGTGCATGTGTATGGCTTTCGACGGGGTTGGCAATTTTGGTAATCCAAGTCGAGGGGTATAATAGGCACGAGGTAGTATAATGGTGGTGTGTGACTGGTTTTTCCGTGCGTACCTACGAGTGTACGAGTAATATATCCACCTGATTAGCGCCCAGATTGTGTGAGAAGACTTCAACGGCATTAAGCCGACTCAGGTAAAACGTTTGCTTTTCCTGATTGGTTTTATTAGCGTTCGTTTTCCCGCAGTTTGCATCCAATTAGATGGCTTTTGAGCATTGAATGATTTGGTGTATTTTGACGATTCTGGTGAAAACTTAGTTTTCTGTGAAGGAGACATTGCCAAGTTGTTATCGCCTTGGCTGCATTTCCATCAAGGCCTGAGTTGGGAAAGGCTTCTTCATTTAGATGTTTGGAAATGGCAGCAAATTGTGGGTGGTTTTATATCGTGAGATTAATCCCTTTCTGTGGGAATTTCGATGTCCGAAAATCCTTTCGTGGGATAAATCGAAAAAGCACCTAATCGTGGAATTCCTGGAATGAATCTAACAAAAAAACATTCAAGCTATACATTTTATCAAGACTCCTACATTTCACCATGAACATCAACACACAGAATGTCCATAAAAACAGCATGTAAATCGTCTTTTTTTAAACTGTTACAAACTGTGGTTTTCATACTAAAGGTTAATTAACCGTGATTTTCTTTCCGTGTAATACAGAATTTTCTTTTAAAAGCTGGATTTTGAGGCAAAAATGATCATGGGTTTTTAAAAGATAATTTGAGTACGGCGAAAAGGAAAAACTTACCACGCTTCTTGGGATAAATGACGAGAGAGTACTAACATCACTGGTGGTGGCGGTGGGTCCTACTTAAAAATTAAAAACTCGCACAAAGTAGAAATTGGGGCCGAATTACCGCATCTCTGACCGAGTCATACTTCACTGAATTTTGTGGATATTACAAGCATAACAATAACAAATTCATTCATGTATTACTCGATCACGGATGCTGTAATTCAACCCCTGAGACTTGGTGCGCAATCTATCTAGAAGCACGTAGAACAAAATTGTTAAGTTTTGTCTGTTTATATGTGGATTTGAACGCGCTTCACGTTAGAACTACTCCTCGAATTCGTTTTGAATTGCTCAGAAAAATACAGGCATTAAAATAGAGCAGCATTCAGTTTTTATTTTACTGCAAATGGCCGAACAAAATTCAGTATTTTAAAAGAAGTCATTCTCCGTCGACCGCACGTTATTTATATAAATAAACTTACTAGCTTCCACGCTATACAGTCTTTTATGCCAATTATGTGATTGATTTCAACCTAAAAAATTCAAATTAAAAAAAAATCTTGAAAGAAATGTTAAATGATGTTAAAATAACTTTCTCTAAACATTTTTTTTATAAATAATTGATTAGGTTAGGTTAGGTTAGGTTGGGAGGGCAGTTTTGCAACCGATGCAAATTTCACCCAGAAGCCGTGAAGGCCCATTGTGAGTACCCTGTTTGTACATGCAAGGACATGTGGCTAACAAGACCACTTCGATCTGTTGAGGAATAGTTTTATGTCTGATAGAGGTACCCCTGCCAAGTCGTCCAAACTTTCGAAGAACCTAGCTCCCATACAGGATGAGCGGCGTTCCTGTAAAGCTGGGCAGTAGCATAGAAGATGTTCCACGGACTCTATCTCCTCTTCGTCTCTACAGCTTCTGCAGAAGTCATTTCCAAAAAGTTCTAGCCCTTTAGCCATATTTCCTATGATGCAGTGTCCGGTTAAAACCCCGACGAGCATCCGGATGTGGCTTCTATTAAGGGAAATTAGGAACTTTGATCTTTTGGTGTCAACCACAGGCCACTTCGGGTTATGACGCAACCGATGGTGTTGCTCCATTGTTCCTTAGCCAGTTGTGTGGTGACGCCTTCAATAAAAGTCCTAGCAGTGTTGAAAGGCGGTAACACCTCTCCGTCCGCAAGTTGAGGGTTCATATCAGAGCCGTATCTGGCCAATTCGTCCGCCTTTTCGTTCCCTTCCACCCCAACGTGTCCCGGAACCCAGCAGAGTAGAATTGAGTGATGACTTATAGCCCTGAACGCCGCGAGGCAATCTGTAACAAATTTCGCATTAACAAGATTGGAGCCGATAGCTTTAAGTGCTGCTTGACTGTCCACACAGATGGTTATTTCCTTTGCTGGTAGTCCCATCGATAAGATAGTCTGTGCCGCTTTTTTAACCGCATAGATCTCAGCTTGGAATACACTGCAGTGATCGGTCAGTCGGAACGACTGGCTAATAGCAAGCCTTTCTGAGAATATGCCGGCTCCTGTTCCATTTTCTGTTTTTGAACCATCCGTATAGACGGCTATACCTTTAATGATGGTACTGGGTGATTTCCAGTCCTGCCTTTTGGGTATAGTGATTCTAAAATTTTTCTCGAAGTCATATCTGGGTTTCTCGTAATCGGTGAGTGACATGAGTCCCTTCCGATCGAAGATTTCAAGTATGCTTGAGTGTCCGCAGTAACCAGGCTTCCAAGTTTTGCTCTCTCTTAATCTGAGAGCGGCTTTGGCTGCCACGTTCTTAGTGAATAGCTCAATGGGTTGCAGGTTCAATAGCGTCTCCAGACCTAGTTGTGGTGTGGATTTAATTGCGCCTGTTATTCCCAAACAAGCAATTCTCTGCACCTTGTTCAGGTTCTTAAGATGGGATTTGGTTTTAACCGCCTCCCACCAAACAACTGAGCCGTAGGTAAGAATGGGTCTCACAATCGCGGTGTACATCCAGTGCACAATGTTCGGTTGCAAGCCCCAGTTTTTCCCAAAGGTTTTCCTACATGCATAAAAGGCATTAAGTCCTTTCTTCATTCTTTCTTCAGTATTCCGTTTCCAGTTCAGTTTGGAGGTGAATATCACACCCAGGTACTTGGCCTCGGTCGAAGTATTAAGTCGGACACCTTTAAGCTTCGGTGGGTCCCATTTTGGTACCTTATATTTCCTTGTGAACAGAATGAGTTCGGTCTTTTCCGGATTAACCGCAAGACCGTTGTGTTCCGTCCATTTGGATAGTTCTGATAACTCAGATTCCATAATATCTCTAATGGTAGAAAGGTATTTTCCTGTTATTAGTACTACTATATCATCCGCGTAGGCGACTATCTTGATACCTCTGTTGACAAGGGATGTAAGTATTTCGAGATGTTCCACAGTAGAGGAGATAGAACTCCCCCTTGTGGTGTTCCACGATTAGCACTTTTCTTAAAAATAATTGATTAACTGTGACATAAATGTTTAGTAGTTAAATAATTAAATAGCATTTTTTGTATAAGGTAAAAGGTAAATATCTAAATTGGCAAAAGTTTGCACATTTACCGGTGTTATTCATGTGACGAGACTTTTTCGCTAAATTGACAACTTTTCTTATATCAATTTTGCTCTCAAATATTTCATGGAGCGACATGATGCTCAGTAAAAAAAAGGTTAAGTCGTGATTTTGTAGTTTTTCCGGGTACTGAACTTCAGACCTGGAACACATACTGGAACAACACAAATTCTGCACTTACAAAATATACAAATACATCGCCACAAGTCTTCTGAAACCATCCCTTGGGATAGAATAATTGTTTTTCCTGTAATTTCCTTCCATAACATACTGGCTTTCACAGTTTTTAAAGGTTTTATTTATTCGTAGACTGACAACATGTATGCAGTGTTGCCAGATATTTTTTCGTTTTGTCTTTTTTGTAAAAAAAAAACTGTAGAAATTTCTTCCATGAACGCCAAACACAATTTTGGCTCTATATCGTTTTATAAAAAATTTGTGTCAATTGCAGAAGTATAAGTCAAATAAAATTCGCGGCTCGCTTAATGGATATGGATAGATAAGTGGGACAAATACCAAAAGTGGTACTTAAGGAATTGGAAAATTCTGCAATAGCTCAAGATTGAGTATGGATAGCCATATTTATTAGATTCGCTCCCTCTAAGTGGCTTTCCTAAAATTGTTATTAATAAACATTTTCCCGCTGTAACTTTTCTCACATAAACTATTCCAGACTACACTTAAATCTATTACTTTTTGCTCTGAAAACGACATCAGCTGTTTTGACAGATTAGTAGAAGTAAAATAATTTTACATATTAAAAAATCAAATTATCTGGCACAATTCCGAAATTTCTTTGGAAAGATTATTGAAATATCAATCTGCAATCACATTTCTATGTGTGACTGTGGAGCAAATAAACAATCCTCCGCTACCTGTGCCAACTGTAATGGTAAGCACCCGGCAAATTATAGAGGTTGCGAAGTAGCTAAGGAGTTGCAAAAACGGAGAGATGCGCTCCTTAAGCCACAAAATATAAAAACAAAGCCGCCAACAAAGACAAAGCGTAAGACCGTCCAGGAGGTAGTAGGCAATATAAAACCTCGGCTTCAAGAGCGTAATAATGTCAAAGAAAGAGAGACAACAGAAAAGCCCTCGACCTCTGTTGTCAAAAGAAACGCTACTGAAAAGTTAAAATCAGGAAAGCCAATAGTGGCGAATAGTGGCCCTCGGTCAGCCAGAGTGCAGACCTACGCTCAGGCCGCGGCATCCGAAGGAGCAAAAAACGTTGAAACTTCGCCGGACCCTGCTTCACATGTTTTCTCAGTTATTTTGCAGAAACTTGAGGAACAAAGCAAAATAAATAAAATTATTCTCGATCGCTTGGTTAAGCTCGAAAATAATTCACGGAAAACGCGTACATCAAATAAAATATGAATGACAAACCAATGTTAAAAATATGCACTTGGAATGCAAACGGTCTTTTGCAAAAAATTGACGAATTGGAAATATTCATACGCGAGAAAGATCTTGACATTTGCTTGATTTCTGAAACTCACGTGAAAAGGGGATCGAGCTTAAAAATAAAAGGCTATAATGACTTCCACGCTTGTCACCCTTCGGGAAACGCGAGAGGTGGATCGTCATTGTTTATTAAAGAATGCATTGAACAATACGAAGACCTGAAGATAGAGCTTGAAACTATGCAACTGTGCACGATTCGAGTAAAAAATAGTCAGCGTAGTCTTAGAATTTCATCTATCTACTGTCCACCGCGTTCCGCGCTTGAAAAAACTGATTATACTAACTTGCTTAAATCGCTCAAACCAAACTTCATTATTGGCGGCGATTTTAATGCGAAACACACGTTCTGGGGTTCTAGATACATCTCGCGAAAAGGAAGAATGGTCTATGGGGCAGGTATGGAGTACAGTTGCGATTTCCACTCGACGGGCAAACCGACCTACTGGCCAACTGATACTTCAAAAATACCTGACCTGATCGATTTTTTCGTCGTGAAAGGAATATCTACCAACCACATTAAAGTTGAAGAGAGCTTTGATCTGTCATCTGATCATTCACCGGTTATTTTAACATTGAGCGTAAAACTAGTAAATAACCTCCAGCCAGCGAGATTAACTGGAAGAACAACTAACTGGGAAGGCTTTAGGAATGAAATTGAAGAGAATGTTGAACTGAGCGTTCCACTTACGACACCCTATGAACTTGAGGTTGAAGTAGATCGCTTCGTTGAGATCGTACAGCTCGCTTCCTGGAATAATACGCCTAATCCAAGGAAAACGCCGGCCAAATACGGTCTACGATATCCTCCCGAAATAATAGAATTGGTCAACGAAAAAAGGAAGGCGCGTAAAAAATGGCAACAGAGTCGCGCCCCGCAACATAAAACACATTTGAATTATTTGTGCAATTTATTGAAGACAGCTATCAAGGACTTTAAAAATCGTGCGATAGGTTCTTACCTTGAAAGTTTAACGGCTAAAAAAGATTCCAATTATTCACTTTGGAAAGCTGTAAAAGGCACCAAAAGGCCCAAAATCCCCGCGCCGCCAATTAAAATAAATCAAAATGAATGGGCAAGGGAAGATAAAGAAAAAGCGGACGTTTTTGCCGCCCATTTAGAAGAAACCTTTAAACCGTACGATGGTCGGGCGGTTCACGACAGTGTTATTGCGGCGGAATTACTATCCGACGATTTAGTACTCACAAGTGCAACGCTAAGGGAACTAAAACGTGAAATTGAATCCCTAAAACCTAAGAAAGCTCCTGGTTATGATTTGATCACGGGAGAAGTTCTCAAAGTTCTACCAAGAAAAGCACTAATTAAGCTTCTTCATATTATAAATGCCGCGCTCAGACTAAAACACGTACCGAGCCAATGGAAAGTTGCGGAGGTCATAATGGTTTTAAAACCAGGAAAACCGCCAAATGAAGTAAAGTCGTATAGACCGATTTCCCTTCTTCCAGTTATATCCAAAGTTTTCGAGAGAATTTTACTAACGCGACTACAACCGGTTATAGAAAACAATAAACTTATCCCTGACCACCAGTTTGGGTTCAGAACCAAGCATTCCACGATTGACCAAGTGCATAGAATTACTGACGTAATTGAGAAAGCATTTGAAGAAAAAAAGATATGCTCAAGCGTATTCCTAGACGTCTCACAAGCCTTTGACAAGGTGTGGCATGACGGTTTAAAATTTAAATTGCGACAAGTTCTTCCCGTACGCCTATATGATATCTTAGAATCATATCTCGGCAATAGACTCTTCTGTGTTAGACATGGAAACGAATACTCTGAACTTAAGGAAATTTCGGCCGGCGTGCCGCAAGGAAGTATCCTTGGGCCCCTTCTCTATTTGTTATATACTCGCGATATACCAAGAGAAGATGACACTACTCTCGCTACGTTCGCCGACGACACCGCTATCCTAGCAGTAGGTAATACAATTGAAGAAACGACTGCGAAACTTCAAATCGCGCTGAATAAGGTAAATGAATGGACGAGGGAATGGCGGATCGCCCTCAACGAAACTAAATCTGTTCACGTGAATTTCACGTATAAGAAAACTAATGACTTGCCAATTTTCCTAAACTTGGCCCGAATACCCATTGCAAACGAGGCCAAATACCTGGGAATGACACTCGACGCAAAGCTGAAATGGAATTCGCACGTGAAAATGAAACGTAAAGAACTCGATATCAAATATAGAGAAATGTACTGGCTCCTCGGAAAATATTCCCAGCTCAGTACCGAAAACAAACTGCTTCTATACAAGCAAGTGCTAAAGCCGGTGTGGACATACGGTATACAACTTTGGGGTTGTACCAAGAAAACAAATTCCAATATTCTACAAACTTTTCAAAATAAAGTGCTTAGAGAAATTGTACAAGCACCATGGTATATTAGAAACGACGATATCCACAGGGATCTCGGAATTCCAACAATTGAAGCTGAAACTAAAAGCTTCGCGAGAAAACATAGAAACCGACTAATCGGACATGTCAACAATACAGTCCGACAAATTTTGGACGAGAACAATTTATTGCGCCGGCTACAAAGAACGAAACCGTTCGACTTGGCAAGATAAGATTAACCGCGTCTAAATTGCGGAACATGCAGGATCTTTCATTGGAAAGTAGCCTGTCAAAAGCTGTTATTTCGTTATAGAAAAATTGCTTGATAAGTTATATCTTAGTTGCAGTATCTAACAATCTTTCGAAGGGTGGTGTTTTTAGTCAGTAAAAATCTGACACTACTATGAGCACGCGCTTGCTATTCTCATAGTGTCTTTGGAAGATTTTCACCTACCCTCGGTAAAAATAAAAAAAAAAAAAAAAAATTTCTATGTGTGTTCCTATTCCTAAATCCAACTGTTCCTCGTCCAATTCCACTTTCACCAACCAAGAAAAGGGTCTGCAATGGATCATGATAGAGCACTACAGTCGATCAAGCCTCCACTCTCTAATCTCAGAGATCGAGTGGAGAACAAGATTCGTATGAAAACCAATAACAGGTGGAAAGAACTAACTACCTGTGAAGTATCTCGGAAGCTATGGCCAGTATATGACAGAGGCCGAACCATCAAACTTCTTCAGTTTGACAGGTCATCGCTGTCTAACCTGGTAGGGGCTTTAACAGGTCATAACTTTCTAAGAAACCACACGATGAAACTAAATCTCAAAGATGACGATATATGTAGAGGCTGCGGGGACGAAGAGGTTCATGAGGACACACCTCACTTCCTCTGTCACTGCCCGAGCCTCTGTCACTTGAGGAAAAGAACACTTGGAAGCTATTACTTCCATGACTTAGAAGAACTTTCTGATGTAACACTCTCTGATCTTTACAGGTTCTTGAGGACATCGGGATGGATGGACAACTAACTAAATACATGAAGGAGAGACATGTGCTAACTATCTACAGCAGCAACGATAAACCCCCGAACAAAGGGCATCACAATGGGTCCACAAGGACCTAAGTGTGGTATAGTAGGGTCTACCCTGCTCTACCAACCCGTTAACCTAACCTAACCTAACCACCACCAAATCTAATGCCTGCCCATAGGTAGAAATTACGCATTTAGGGCATTTTACAGTTAATCAGACACTACGCTGAATTTATAAATAAGGCTGTACCTGTACATTTTTTCTTGATTTTACATGAATTGAACCAAATTATTTTCAACGTTTTTGGGCTTCTTTCTGTGCAACGATTTTGGTCTAAATTGTTTGAAGGTTTTTTCGCTTAAAGTTAACCAACGACCAAGCTATGGCAACCCTGCATTTATATGGAAACTGGGTTTAACTCTTCAAGCACACAACATGGCAATCGGGTCGTTCCATTTAAGAATAGTCCATAACTTCACGTGAAACTCTTTAAAGTGTATTTTATTGTTAAAACAAATTCAACTCTGCCAACTTTTCAGCCTCAATCGCGAACTCTCCCGGTCCTGTAGCATTTCACAGTTAGTTACAAGATAGTTATGTAACCAACGAATAATGAAGGTAATTTATTAAACCCTAGCTATTAATTTCATCAAATGGATTATTGAAACAATATCCTTGGATCTCATTGCTTGCTTTATTTTAGCATATTTTCATGGCATGACATAAAATTCTTTAAACTCCCTGGCAGCTGACTTAAGGTTTTTTTCTAACTGGGGATGGGGAAACCGAAATTAGCAACCGAAGCATGAACTGTGCTGTTAATTTAGGTGGAAAATTGCAATTCCATCCGGTTTCATCGTTTTCATAATGTTGGTACACGGTGATACGGTTTGCCTTGCTTTCACTGAAAATATGTCATGGCTGTTAGCGACTGTCAGTTAAATATGAAGTAAAGATAGGGAAACGGCACAAGTCTGGCAGGGATTGGGATGGGATACCTAGTTCCGTCGGGAATATTTTTTTTTCTCTGAATTTTTATATATAAATATAAAATAGGTAGATGTATACTTAACTGATGAACTGTCAAGTGTTGTGAAACATTAGCGGCCAAATAGGATAATAACTTAATGGCATAAGGATTTGCATATTGCATACAAAGATGGTGGCCATGAAACAAAATCACGACCCGGGTGAGAGCTGAAGTAAGATGAGGAAATAAATTTGCGCGCGACTATGGGTCGCATCAAATCTCGTCATCGACAAAATATTTTCAACAGCTTTTTTCAAAGAATAGGAATACACTATTGAAACAACTCCAATTGGGTGATGGGAATCTGAGGTTTAACGTGCTATTGAGAGCTCCGTAGCGGAAATACCAACGCCCGTGGAAGGTGTCTGAATCTAGAAACGCATTTTGTCGAAATATAAGATAATGTGAGTTATCAAGTGTATTATAGTAGTGGCACATTTAATTCTCAAAAGTTCGATATGTTTATTTGAACTTTGCTGCATAACACCAGGATCGTTTTTATTAGCAAGCATTTTTGCTATATACAAATGTTCATTCGCAAAGTTCTTCTCGAAATCTACGAACGATTTATAATCAGGACGTACACTCTGCTGTGGTTTTGCAACTCACAGCCGTTTCGTACCCAAACATCTGATCTATAATACAACTGAATTTCAAGACAAATCATCTGAGGATCGGCAGCCTTCTGAGGTCAGCCCAAGTCTGTGGAGTATTTCTGTGGCCACAAGGAAAACCAGCATAAGTCGACTTATGTGAAAATTTAGTTAATGTTACTAAATCCAAAGCTACCCTGTTTCTAAATTTTAAATATTTTTTTCATCCAAATATCTATTACGGTTTCTGAGTTATGAATGAGGAAAAAACGCATATGTGTCGTCTGCGCTCCTGAAAAGTGACTAAAAATTACTATGCTGTTTTTCCTTGTGGTCATGGTCGCAGATTTATCCAAAGCAGAGTTGCATCGGGTCGATTTTTATGCGACTGGATAGAGGGAGGGATATGTGTTTCGGCTTGACCAATCATTATATTAATAACTAGCTGTTCCCGCAACTTCGTACGCGGCGTGACATTGTCAATGTGAAACAATAAATCAAACAAATCTATTTACCTAAACACCAATGTAAGAAAATTAAATTCAACAGCGTAAGTACTAAAGTTCCACTTCCTTACTGTAGGTATCAACGTAGGTACTTATTTATTAAAACAAAAACCTCGAACTCAATTCCTTAACCATACGTCCATCAGCGCACGTCATCAGCCATCTGCGCAATTCCTCAGAAACACATTGTCGCTGTTGATTACATACACATTAACGTCGCATACATTTCTTTCGTTTCACTTAATTTGGACAAAACGTGCTTGTGCGATGTGCGCCACCCAACCACTCCAAAGCAGAACAACGATCAAGAACCGCGGCTGCTGATAATGTTCGATTTGAGAAAATAAATTTATTTTTTTCATGTTAGATTTTAGGTTGTAGCTCAGCTTCTAGAGGACATAGAAAGCTGATCGATGGCTTGAAATAACTATAAAAGTGTTGGCCCTCCTATTTATATTGTATTAGTATTTTGTTTTGCTTGCATTCATTAAGAATTGTTTGAGTAATGGCGAGTAAAAGGCAGTAAAGTCAGAAAAAACACATTTTGGTCAGAAACGGTCCAAAAAATTGGCATGGCAATGAAAGGAATAGCCTATGTCCTTCTCGGGATCTTAAGGAACATTTAAAAAACAGTTGCATAGAAATCTGCACAGTAGTTTTCACGCCATAAGGTAACAAACAAAATGCCTACAGTTTTATTATATGTATAGATCATTATAAGTACTGTGCGTGTGCCATAGATGTACAACACAAACAACAAATTGTAGGTATATGTAGCCATTAAGACGGTTAAATAAAGTTAAGAAATAAGAATTCCCCATACAAAATGCTTTTCAATTAATCATTAATGGAACCCATTTTGGTGGAATTGAATTTGTCGCCGCCATATTATCATAGTAACGTACCTATTCAAATATATACCATCTTAGATTAGAAATTATTTTCGAAGGAATGCAATCTACTTACCCCTAAAAGTAAGCAATTTTGTACTTAATTTTAATTCAAGGGTATTATATCTGTTGACTACGCGACGGTTGGTTTGAGGCCCGTTTGGTGATACTGTACTCATAGCGATTTACTTTTTCGATGTCATAAACTGTCACATAAGATTTTAATTTAAATTTCATTTTACATTTTTCGACTTCGTCGCTTCGAAAATTGTGGTACGTTTTTTAATATTAGGTACATCTTGACAATCGGAAACTAACTACACAATATGCGCAGCCTCCGACTACCTAGTTATTCTTGAAAGTGTCTTGTTTTAATCTTTTTAAATCGCTTTTTCAGTCGGCTTTCTTGGTTTTGTAAATTAACTTTTTTAAATGGGCTTGTCTAAAGTTTTCTTCTTGATTTACCTTTTCTCCACCTTAAGCGTGTCAACCAAAATTTCAATAAACGAAAAGCTTCGTACTTCTCAGTCCGACACCTAAGCATCTACGTAATGTAATCGCATCTGCAAAATGTTAAAGGCGTCCTAAATGCGCAGTAATGGACTAAGTAAATCAGTGGACAGCGAAAACTGTATACATACATACAGTTATACGAAAAGGTTACGTGAATACGCAACTATCAACGTATACAAACTCCATTGCCGTCGTAGAGCCCTTGATTGCTGAATGCTGAGTCAAGTGATGAGGGCCATGATAAGCGTTACACGAGGCAAAAATTTGTTTCGCAGATATCATGAGTAAAACTAATGAAAGGATCTGTGTGCGAAAGGATTCGGTAGCACCCCGCTACGATGCCTCGTAAATATTCCAACAAAGCTAATTAAGTATAGGTAGCCAAGTTTTGTAGTCGTTGGGAAACTACAGACAGTATGCGCCAGGCAAAATGAACACGAAACACTGATGAGTGAAAAGCTGAAAGCGTTGATTTATTGCTTTCTTTGTTCGCTAATTAATTTAACGAATTCGTTGTGGGCTGTCTGGTCTGTAGCTATACAGGTTCTCCGCTTTTACGACCAGCAAACTATTATTCGGCTTATGAACGCAGTTGGTCTCAGTTATACAAGTACTCATTAATGTATTTTTGTTTTTTTAATTCCAGTTATCGAAATATTCATTAACGTTTGCATCATGCAGCTTTTTACGCTTTCCGATCGGCTGCTTCAGCAGGCTTGTTTTATTGAACAACTCTTTCAGGATAGTCAAGTAAACGAGTGTGTACTCAAACAGTTCAGAGTGACATTTCACATTTGTAATAAAGTCGTAGGTATAATGTGGTATATTTTGTTATTCTTCAAGACTTTTATTTTGTTTCGACATTCGACTCCCATGAGAGCGAATTGCGAACAAATCAATTTAACTGTATTTATTAATTGAAAATTGATTTTTTTTTTCTATCACAAAACCATTATATGTATTTAATTAATCTAACATCTTGTCTAAAAAAAACATGAATCTCAATTGATTTAAACAGCTAAACTAACAATTAAGCAATTTTCTCGCGAATTGAAAATTCTTGCCGCGATCCACAAACCCACGAATGAAAAATTCGTTCGAGCTTAACCTTTAAAAATGAATCTGATACGCGGGTATCTGCGACCAAAAAAAGCTTTCATTTGATAATGGGTGATTTTTTAGCTGGTTTGGTTTTGGCAACACTGGTTTTGACAGCTGACGTGTGTTTAGTACCTTGTGTCACTGTCAAACAGCTTCAGTTTGGTTTGCAATTTAAATTTAACCATGGATCGTCTTACAAATGAACAACGCTTGCAAATTATTGAATTTTACTATCAAAATTCGTGCTCGGTTCGAAATGTTCATCGCGCGCTGCTTCCATTTTATGATCGGCATTCTCGACCTTCTGAGCAGTCTATTCGGAAGATTGTGACCAAATTTCGCACCAAATTTACTTTGTTGGACATTAAACCACCAACACGTTTACGTACTGTGCGTAGTGAAGAAAATATTGCGGCCGTATCAGCTAGTGTGACAGAAGACCGCGAAATGTCGATTCGGCGCCGTTCCCAGCAGTTAGGCCTTTGTTACAGCACTACGTGGAAAATTTTGCGGAAGGATTTGTGCGTAAAGCCTTTTAAGATACAGCTTGTGCAAGAACTAAAGCCAGGCGACCTACCACAACGCCGAATTTTTGGTGAATGGGCTCTTGGAAAGCTGGCCGAGGATCCGCTTTTTTATCGAAAAATTGTGTTCAGCGATGAGGCTCATTTTTGGTTGAATGGGTACGTAAATAAGCAAAATTGCCGCATTTGGAGTGAAGATCAGCCAGAAGCATTGCAACAGCTACCAATGCATCCCGAAAAAGCCACTGTTTGGTGCGGTTTATGGGCCGGCGGCATTATTGGGCCATATTTCTTCAAAGATGATGCGAATCGCAGCGTTACTGTCAATGGTGAACGCTACCGAGCGATGATAACAAACTTTTTTTTGCCCGAAATGGAAGTTCTTGACTTGCATGATATGTGGTTTCAACAAGACGGTGCCACATGCCACACAGCACGCGAAACAATGGCGCAATTGCGAGGCGAGTTTGGTGAACAGTTAATTTCACATTTCGGGCCGGTCAATTGGCCGCCTAGATCGTGCGATTTGACCCCATTAGATTATTTTTTGTGGGGGTATGTCAAGGCTAATGTGTATAGGGACAAGCCCGCTTCGATTGACGCACTGGAAGGTGGAAGCCAACATCCATGCATTCATTCGTGAGATACCGGCCGATATGTGTGAAAGAGTATGCCAAAATTGGACTCAGCGGATGGACTACCTGAGACGCAGCCGCGGTCAACATTTGCATGAAATTATCTTTAAACATTAAATTGCAAGGTTCAAACTATCGATTCAAATAAATATTTCATTCATTTTTTCGAACTTTTTGTGTTTTTTTTTTTTAAAAAAGTTCTAAGCCTCTTAAAAAATCACCCGTTAGAAGTGTCAGAGACCAGGGTTGTCAGGTTACTAAAATCCAAACCGTCAATTTTAAATCTTAAATCGCCAAAAATCCCCAAAATAATAAACACCCGTCGCCAAAAATCGCAAAAAAGAGTTTTGTAAAATCAAATAAAACTAAGCAATTTACAATAAACAAAAAACCTCGTAGCAACCAACAAGCACAGAGGTTGGTCTTTTCCTCCGTTCTAATCATGAGCAGGCTTGCGCTCGTCGCTCAGTTGGCGCAAGTGGTAGTGAATTGACAAAAAAAAAAAAAAAAAAATTGGTGCGACTGTATCCAACAGTCCCGAAATATGTGTAAACACCGTTCGTGCGGCATGTATGTGGCTTGATACACGTCATTGAGAAAAGAGGGAATTGTAATAACCGTATTCTTGATATATTATGAAATACGACATTTTTGTTAGTTGTTGTCCAGCTGTGATTTCTGCGTGCCTGGTAATTCACGAAAGATTTGGCACCGAATTTCTTCGAGATGTCCGTCACAGGGAAGAAATGTGCGACCATCATATATGAAAAACATACTTTATTTCACATCAACAAAAAGCTAAAATTAGTATGCCCCAGCTCATAAATGTATGCAATGATTAAACACAGTGACGCATTCCCTGTCCCCGGATGTTAAATGGAATTACTCCACCAGATTCCAATAACGCGCGCTTAGATGTTTACACATCAAAAACGAAACCAATTCATTTGAAACAAACTCTAATGTTTTAACAGATAGAGGCAAAGGATACGAAATTGTTAATATACAAAATCTTAAAATAATAACTTTAAGGAGATCGAAGCTATTTTCCTACCTTTCATTTTAAATTGTTCCCACTCTCGTTTGTATTTAAAAATCCGCGGTTTTTTTGCTTTTGCAGTCATTTTATTTATGGCACATGGCCGAGTTTGGAAATTTATTGTGACAGACAGAACTTTTTTTTTCTTAATATGTGGGAAATATAAATAAAATATAATAAGATTTTAATTCGAAAACCAAAAATCGCCCATTTTTATTATGTCACCAAACTGATTTTCGTGTCGCCAAATGAGACTTAAATCGCCCATTTGGCGATAAATCGCCACACATGACAACCCTGACAGAGACTACGAATATTCGCGTATTCGCAGTTCGCAGTTCGCAATTCGCTCTCATGTGAATAGTCCTTTAGTTCGCTCTCATTGACAGTGAATGACAATGATACTGATACATGACAGCACTCAATGAACACATCACCAAAAAGTTTTCAGCAATAACTGCTGCTGTCAAGTCACTTTGAATCGGGTGTAGTTATTGGAATTGCGTGATAAAGTTGACCTTAATTTGTATTGGGTATTTCTGAGAGATATTTCCAATAAAACACGCCTCGTGTGAGCAAAACCATGGTTGACATTGTGCCAAATTTGACTGCATTGTTCAAGTTCGAAACTAAGACAAAAACAAAATTTTAGTGTCATCTGGTTCATTTAAAACCAACTGGCTGCTGTTGTCAAAGTAACTTATTTCCTTACTTATGTGGTATTCGATTGGGCGCTCTCAGAGCACTTTTTTTTGCTCTCAAAGCAGTTTTTATGTTCGTTTGGTACAAAAAAAAAGCAATCTTTTTCAGATTTCAGAGCACTTTTGCGAATCTAGATATTTTCTCAGATTTATCAATGTGAGCTTGAGTTTGACAACTGGTGGAGGGCGTTTAGGTTTTCGTGAATTTGTTCTAAAGCAAAGAAAGGCATTGCATCGGGTGAATTTATTTTTGTAAATTATTTATGTATAAATATTTAAAAACCAATCGGGATGCAAATTTCGAATGTTTTAATTTAAAATTTAGCCCGTGAATGGAAAACGCCTTGAAAAGTGTTGAAGGCTACACATATTCGAATCCCACGAATATTATCACAAATGTTATGTTCGATTAGCCACACGAAATCTGAAATCTGAGAGCGAATCTGAAGAAGCCCAAACGAATACCACATTAGTTCAGGGTAAAATTCGATCTTAAACGAGGCTGACTGCAAGTTGGTATAAAGGTCCCATTCTATCTTTGCGCTCAACCTAGAACGATGATGCTTTTACTGCGTTGCCCCTCTGGGTTGGAGCTAAAGAGAACGATTTTCCTTTTCGTCGTGTTCTTTCTCTTTCCTGCTTAGAAGCCGATAAGAGATCAACCGTGTTTTTTTTTTTTTTTTTCTTTTGTCGGAGGTTGTGTCTTTCGAAGAAAGATGAGAAGCAGCTTCAGTGATGAAAAGCTTAGATGTTCGGCACTCAATACGTCAGCCCCAAAGATCCACTACCTGATGCGAGCAAAGGCACGACAGCCACAGAGGAAGTTTTCCGCTGTATCATCGTCCTCTCCACAAGCAGAACAGACGGTGGTGACGCTCAAGTCCAAAACATTTAAGTGTTTGGCAAAAGCTTGGTGGCCCGAAAAGACATCCACAACCCACAAGCAATCTGCAGTCGATTCTCCTGAGAGACACAAGAAAAGACGCGGACCTTTTGCAGATGTCCGGACGTAGTCGTTTTGTATGTATACATCCAGCAACCAGCACAGTCACGCCACCGACACTCGTGTTCACGAGAAAACCAAGTATCAATGACCTAACCACCAGATGCAGGCAGACCCAACGCAGGTTCAGGTCCTAAGAAAGCTTCTTCTGAACCCAGCCTGGCAAGCTCATCAGCGATCTCATTTCCCTGGATACCAGTGCAACCTGGGACGCAAACAAGATTCACTAAATTTAGCCTTCCGATCAAGTTCAGAGAAAGCTTAAGTTCGAGCACTAACCTATAGATGAGGTAAGAGGATTTAGCAGCACATCTTGGCTTTCACCGCAAACGCAAACGCTTCCAGCCCTCCACCTGTTTGTCACAATATTGGAAGACAGACGCATGGTTACCTAAGGGGTAGTGTATTCTAATGGTCTCGCTTTCCGCGAAGACTCCAGAACCAGACCCCTGTCCGGTTTTAAAGCCATCCGTGAATACTTGATGGCCTAAGCTATTCCGTTGCCTGAGGAATGTTGACGTGGTAGTTTTGTCGCAGTAGGATTTCGGGTGTCATTGCGTCAGGCGACTCATCCAATGCGCGTGGTACCAAAAGCCACCTCTCTTTAACCGAAAGATGGGTTTCAGTGCACTGCACACCCCATGATAAAAATATCATCAACCATGGAATCACTTTTGAAATTCGCTGTTTCTTGGTGTATTTAAGGAGTTAACTCACAGAGCTAAGGAGATATTTTCCGAGACCTAATTAATAAGTTGTATAGAAAGTTAAAGAAACCGTCTTAACAGAAACATGTTAAAAGAAGTGACAATTCAAAGACGAACCTTAAAGCGACATTGATTTGGTCAAAAAGGAAAGAACGCATTTGGAGGATGTGTTCCACGAGTTCTTTAGTTCTTCAGCCTTGAGGAATCCCTTAGTTGGCTGATGCTGATGCTGACGCTAACGACTACATTAGAATTGGCATGCGTACCTGTAGTCATGGACCGAGCTTGCTACAGGGCCCGTTGTTTGATCCCATCTAAAGTATTAACATTCAGCAGGTGGACTCCATGTATTCGTCATTGTCATTTGTCAAATACGCTACAGCACTTTTAAGTCCTTTCCGTACCTCAAGGTGGGTCTCATCGGATATATCAAATTATTCGCCTCCTACGTCTGTCCAGCACGAAATTAAATTATGCAAAGCACAAGTGGTTGATCCTTCCGTTTCGTCTTCCCAACACTGAGCCGAGGCCATTTCGATTTATTGCCTCCAGCAAGGATTGATGGTCAAATTCATGGCATAGACAAGCGAGTGAGAAAAAAGAATGTCAGTTGGAACTTGGAATATTTTTTTTTTTTTTTTTTTTCACATTTTTGTAGAGCTACACTACAGAGTCCCAGTGAGAAACTTGTCATGAGGATAGAAAGATAAGCCCCTGAGGTTATTATCCTTGTACTTTGGTTGCTCCTCTTACATCTTCACAACTTTCGTCTCCTGTGTGCTGGAATGTTCTATAAAAAAAAAAAAATATTTATGTATCCTCTGGGATCTTCCGGACACAACCTTTGTGGCATGTTTTCTTTTGGTTTCTTTTTTTTCGCTTTTCTCTATCGCTCTCTTTCGATCACATTCAGACCCAAAACCAAATGCCGCCGTTTTTGACCAGGCCGCAATATATACGTACCGGTCACTCTATTCAGTTGACAGTAAAAAATTGTTTGTCCTTTGGCAGTTTTAAAATTAAATATATAGTACAGCTGTGTGGGATAGTAGATATATATAGACTACACTGGACTTTTGTTAGATTTAATATAAAAGCAATTTCTCTTGGTGGACGGTAACGGAAATCACTTTTTGATTGATTTTTCTCTGCCTTGGGGTTAATTAGAATGATGGTTACCGATTTTTCTTTATTTTTTATCCTCCGCCTATTGTTAAGTTTGAGTTTTTTTTCCTACAAGGGCGCTTGAGCAGTTCTGAAATGGCTCAATGACCCTCTTGAATGGAGAGGTTTTCTTCTGTTTGACTTATTCCCTCGAATACTGGGAATTGGCAACATAATTTCGATGAATGTCTGGCTCGACCTGCTTTTGTTTCAGTTGAACTTTTTAAGGGAGGGGGGATTTGGACTATTGTTCAGCCGCAGAGATTATTAATGCTCTGAAAAGTTTTTGTCGAACGGTGAACGATTTTACATTTTCCGATGTGGGGAAGGCTCCTTTTTGTTTTCTCTTTTTGTTGTATTTTAATTCTGAATGATTGAAATATATAAGAGGGTTTTAGAATTGCGGTCGAAGTTTGGGTCTGAAACGAAATGCTAAACTGTTGTTGCTTGTTGGTAATTAAGAGAGCGTAAGATGACATAGGCGGAGTAGCAAATCTCGAACAATGTACCTAGAAGATTCTGATGAGGAGGCAATTAGGTGAATTTTGGGATAAGTCGTTGGTAAAACCTTGTAAGTTGATGCAGTACATGAAGAGGAAGTCGGCGGTACATGGGAAGTACCATCCATGAAACATGTGCATACGCATAGGTACTTGAGTGTTTATTTGCGGTAAGGAACGTTTGTTGTTATATTTTATGAGGGTTATTTATAATTGGTTTCGGTCCGTAATATATTGTAAAGAGTGGAACGAAGATTATTTATTTAATTAATATATTCAGATAAAATAATTGAGCTGCCAAATTAGGATGGAGGTCTACGAAAGATGATGATTTGATTATCTCCTTTTCATTTGGAAGAAGTTTCAATAGACCGTGACAATCAGTGATATCAGATAACAAGATATATAATATATATATTTTTTAAGATTTTTGAGCTCCAAAATATGGACAAGACTTTTGGTGCAGGGAAATAAGTCCCCGAGAGCCAAGACCGAAGTCCTCTGAGGTACTGAGGGACTTAGTTCCCACCTAGTGGGATGTAAAACCACTTTCGTGAAGTGGACTAAGTTCCCATGTACGGTGGGAACTAAGTTCACTTTCTCATGGAACTTTGTACACAAAAATAAGAAGAGGGAACTAACTTCTAACATTTTGAATTGGATAATTTTCTTTGATTATTTTCAGTCTTTCGAACTGAATATTTTAGTTTTTATTCTGTTTGCCAAAATACAACTTTCGAAATTCAGTTTGCAAGATTCTTAAATCGCGGCGATTTTGAATTTCTGAATCTGAATTTCGATTTTGAACTTTTTTTTTTTTGATTGAATTTTGTATATATTACTCTGTATCAGTTAAAAGTTAATAAAAATTGCAAAATACCTACTTGACTCTTTAATTTTACTTTTTTCTGTAAAGTGAGAATTTACTTCACATTAAAAGGGAAATGAAACCACTCAGAGTTTTTGGAACTATAGAGCCCATTAGGGTGGTCCACAGAAGAAGTCCCGCCACCCCATTAATTACACATGCCCCTCCTATTACCTGTTTAAAATTTCAGCCTCCTACCTTAAGTAAAAGGGGGTGCTCATCGACCTTGAAATGTGTTGATTCTACGAAAAAAACCTAAAAATTTGGGAAATGAATAATGCGAGTCAGTTTTTAAATATACGTTTTTTTTTTATTATAAAATATTATTTTAATCCTTACTATAATAAAACTGTAACTTTTTTTCCGGCTGTAAGCTGTGAGCAAGGAATAGATTCAAAAAGTACTGCACGAATTTGATTTCTGTTTTCACAGTTGCATAGGAAATTGTTCAGATTTGAACATAGGATATGCTTTACCATTATTCGCTGTCCGGAAGTGAAAATCTAAGCTGATATCTAAGAAAAGTTATAATTCTCGGATGCCTTCTAGCTCCTAGCTTCGGAATCACTCATCCAAATGAAATGGGATTTTTTTTAATACAAAGTTCAATTATGTACAAAGATTTAAAGATATAAATCATCTTCGTACGTTATCCTGAAGTCGAACAATAAGCAATAAACTATAAATTTAATACAATTGAAAAAAGCAAAATGTTCGATTGAAGCTAGATCGTTGGATTTTTCCAGCGTTGAGTGGAGGAAATTTTGTGTGTGTGTGTGCGGCAAAACCTGTTTCTCTCTCTGTACACTTTCTGCGGTGCGCTTTTTCTTTCTCTTTTTTTATGCACCTTTTGGGTTTTGGGCTATGTGTTGTTCTTTTTTTTGTTCACGTTTTTAAATTGAACTGGAGTTGGAGTATTATGCGAGAAACAGATTAACACAGCGACAGCAACAACAGCAACAGCAACAGCGAATTTAGGATTGGCTCTACTCTAACGTTGATGTCGCTGTCGATGTTGCTGTGCTAATAATATGTTCAAAGTAATTCAAATACATTGGTTCTAAAGTTCTGTCAAAGTTGCTGTTGCTGTTGCTGTGTTAATCTGTTTCTCGCATTAATGAATAATGAGTTGAGTAGTGGAGTAAATGAGATGCATGGAGCATGGGATTGAGAGAGATACGTCTGTAATTGAGATTGAGAGGGAGTCACACTCAGTTGTAATTGTGATTTAAACTGCGTTATAGTTATAGTGATTGGTGATTCTGATTTTATAGTGATTCATGTGCATGCCAAAACCTGTTTGTGCACTTGCACATGCTTTATGTTTTGCTTTCTGTTTGTTTTTTTTTTTTAATTTGAACTTGAGGATGATTGTGTTTGAGTAGTAAGTGAGCGAGTGCGGCGCATATGGGTTATGGGATTGAGAGGGATGGGGTATAAATTGTAACAACTAACAATAACAAGTGGAATGTAAATGAGATTAAAAGGGAATAATAGAAGTTAGTTAGTTAGTTATAGTTAGGGACATCAACGTTGGAACTAATCCTAAATTCGCTGTTGCTGTTGCTGATAGAGTCGCTGTGTTAATCTGTTTCTCGCATTACTGACAGTTTTTCTTCTCTTTTTTTCGGGTAAGCATCTTTTTGTATAACGCTAATTATTTTGTTTAAAATCTGAGAAGTGGAATTCTGGCGAAGCAAGGCGAGCACGGGTCAGCTAGTACGTAAATAATTATAGAAACAAAGCAGAAAATAAATTAAAGTTAATACAGTTGTATTTTGTTCAACCTAAAACCAAATTTGTTAACGCTCTTTTTGATGTGTCAGTAGAAATTGCTTCCCGGTTTTGTTCCACAACATGAAGTATAAATTGTTTTTCTTCATCATTTTTACTGAGTATCGTATTGTAATCTTCAAAGAATTTTACGCCTCTTTCCGCAGTATCGTTCACCACACGCAAACTTCTTATGTAACTTTTGCCTCGAAGGTAATCATCATTCATACCCCAAATCTCGGGTGGTAGCTTCAAGAACGAGTCTCTCATGCCTAGAACTGTGAGTGTTTGCAATTATCTTTCCGATGCAAAGACATCCAAGGTGGTTTCGATTGATAATTTGGAGGAGTTACCTCTTACTGAACCTGATGAGTTGAACTTGGTTGACATGTGGTTTCATCAAGACGGTGCCACTCATGATTATTTCTTGTGGGGTTATGTGAAGTCGTTAGTCTATGTGGACAAGCCGAACACGATTGAAGCCTTACAGGATAACATAACACGCGTAATTCGGGGAATACAGGCCGAAATGCTCGAAAAAGTTACGCAAAATTGGACCTTGTCTTTGAAACGAAAATGGCAAAGGCCTATTTATCGATTATTGTTTCTATTCGCTCAATAGCTGCTGTCGCTTTTCTTTAACGCAACCGCAAAATTGCACAAATTTGTATCCGTTTGACAAGTTGGTCAAACGCAACAACCAGGATTTGTCTATAGGACTTACTCGAAGACGGTCGGAAAAACCTTCGAACGTTCAAGTCTAATACTGGGAGTGGTTGAAGTGAAAACTACTAAATAGATTTGGATTAAGACCTTTTTGAAATGCTAGCTCAGATTCCGAGCAGGCTACAGAATTTAGAACCGCTGGAGGACCGTAGGTACTAGGCGTAGGTTTATAATTTATAACTTTTTTTTATTAATTCACGTAGATATATCACTTCCGTTCCTGGCAACAGAAATATTCTCTATAAATAAGCTAAATAGAATAGAATGAGGTATAGAAAAACAAGGAATACTAAAACTTACTAGCTTTAAGCTCAGCAACTGTTCTATCCTTCATTGAATTGTTCAATGTTCGCCACCCAATGACCCAAATAACATAAATGCTTAAGACACAAGCTGCGTATCGGGTACATGGCGTAGACGTATCGTCGAAACACAGCAAAGACGTAGCAATGTCCCCTTCATGTTGCAGCTTGCAGTTTGCAAGCAGGGTTGCCGTTAAGTTAAAAAATAAGTCACTAACTCGAACCTAAAAATCCACCAGATATGCTAATTTTTTTTTTTAAAAAAGTCAGGTGAAAAAAAATTAAATTTTAACAACATTTTTATTTTTTACAGTAAATCAAAAACTTAATATTAAATATTAATTTCCTTAGAAAATCTGCAATATTTTTCTAAGGTTGACATTTCAAAGAAAGGAAAACGAATCAAAAACGCAAACTTACTAAGTTAAGCAGATGTTTATTTCTTCTAATGCCAAAATCTCCACCCCAGCCGAAATAAATCAACAAACAACAATTTGCAAGTGTCAAACTCGAATACCAGGTATGTAACATCACCAGGGGCGTAATAATTTAGAAAAACATGTTTTTGCAAAAAGTCACTAGAAAAGTAGGTAGGTAACTAGAATTTAAATTTTAAAAAGTCATTTTTTGTCACTAAACTTTTGAAAATTCCCTTAGATATAGAGACAAAGTCACTAAAACGGCAACCTTGTTTGCAAGTTTTGTAAAACAATAAAATGCTTAAATGATAATTTAAAAAAAAAAATGTATGTATATGCAAATACTGGACAAATACGCAATGTTTCTGTAGGCTACAGGAAATAAGGCCCAAAAAAAAGAAAAAAGAAATAAGGCCCCAAATTTAGGGTTTATTTCATAATGAAATTAGAAATAACGAGAACTACTTTTTTAGTATATTTTAATTTAATATTGTTGATATTGAATAAACTAATTAAGATTAAAGGAACTTTGTAATACTCAATTTCGCACCCACCCCGTAATCTAAGCAGGGGGGTTACAGGGGGGCAGCATGCCCCCGCATACGTATCTATTCCATGTCGGAAGGGTAACAATTAATAATAAAAAAATAGTTTTGCGGACTTACTTTATTTCTTCTTTTGGGGTCTTATTTCATAATGAAATAGTAGCCCAATTTTCATTAGGAAATAAGGCCTCAAAAAAAGGAAATAACTCAAAATATTATAAAAAAATCGTTGTTGCTGTTTCCTGTATAATTTTTTGGTGTCTTATTTCATTGGAACCACAATCTGAGTGGCTCGTGATGTGATCCATTCATTGTAAAACTACCCTAATTCAAAGCATTATTCCCTATTCCCCATTGGATCGACTCACCTTTTCTCTTATCGACTCCGTGTAGTACTCTGTTATATACTTAGCTTCTTTTTTACAGCAATTTTCTTTGTTCCAAGCGTTTTTCATGCGTCCGCGTGAAGATAACAATTTTGTTGATATCACAAAGCCCGCCAGCTCGCCTTGATACCATTGAGGTGTAATTGCCCTGTTCCCAGATCCCAGTTACTTACAGTTTTCAGTATCTCTTCGTCATTTAATTTTGATAGAACGGCACAGCCATTACAGCCCTACAGTCAAAATGTTTATCTTAGTGACAAGAAAAAACAGCGCGATGAAATTACCATTTACCGACATGAATTAGGGAGTGGTCATTAGCTCCCCACAGGACATATGGGGGGCCCCAAAGTACTGCTTTTTACCGGAACTTTATTGCTATTACACTGTAATGTACTCAATTTGGCTGTCGCAAGGACCAACCGACAGTAATGAACGGTAAGCGCTGGAGCTGGCTGACGAAAAAGAGATTTCATGATTTTATTAGAATTCCGTTTATTTCCCGTAGGGCAGATAAAAAGTATCCTTATCATTTTCACTGGAATGTTGTTCATCGCCAGAGTAGGAGAAGTGGCGTGTGATAGCTTTTGTGTTGAAATTTATTCCCTTTGGCATTTACACTGTTCACAGGACAGATAGATAGATAGCCTGGACACACACACATAGAGTGACTACTGGCTACATAGGTTGGGTGTTGCTTGTGGGTTCAAGTTTTCAGCTTGATAAGTGTTGAATTGGTGGAACATCATTTTTAAAATGACCTTGTCAGGTAAAGTCTGCAAACTGTAATTGCTAAAGTTGAAGAGCTGCGAAGGATATTTATGCTTGTCATCAGAGTAAAAGAAATAAAGTAAACTTCATCAGAATCGTTTTTATAATCGATGGAAGTGAGTTTTCTCCAGCTGGGTTAATTTTGAGACAGCTAGGACAATATGTATCTATCAGGAGAACCAAACTTAATACATATATCGAAGATAAGTTATCGGGCTTTACTTTGGTGATTTTTCCAACTCTCATCTACGAGAATATATGAATGAGAGGTATTTCTCCGATCGGAGCTGGGATATTTAGTATTTAGCAGCAGCATAAATTTGAGCTCATCAAAGACTACTGCAATTAAAAAACGAAAAAAGAAAGACAATCAGAAAGTTGTCAAAATGGACTGATCTGTATTGAAAAAGACCCCCTTTCTGATTTAGCAGTTTATCTACGAAAGCTATCTTGAGCTTAATGTTGTAGGTACTTTGGCCACTTTTGATGAGTAAATCAGGCCTTTGGTTGGTTAATTGTGTATGAGCTTAAGTGGCCTGAATGCATTTGCTGACTACCGGCTATGATTCCGGGAGTAACATGACAGGAACACTTACTCAAATAATTTTTACTTATACAAAAAAGCAAAGCCGTGTCAGCCCGAAATATTTCCAAGAGTTTCCCTCGCATTAAGATTCCTTTCGTAACCATTTTGAGGCTCATGCATACTATTACTACGAAAGGCACTTTTTCCATCCGAGTATGGGATATTCCTACAGTAACGGTATTTCCTCCGCTATTCATTGCTACTTGCCCAAATATATCAGTCTTTTGTGGGCAACATCGCAATCGATCCACTCCACATATTCTATGAAATGACACGGGACTCATGACTTATCGTAGAATCATTAGAGAAGAGATTTTCTTTAGTTATTCCTAAGCCTACAAAAATCCTTTTTGGATACGGAGGGTACTTTAGCTGAAAATATTCCAAGCATGCAGCATAACGACTCCATGCTAACAATCTTTTTCAGTTATGTACCTATAGCTCCAGATGTTGCTAGAGCATTTGTTTATAATTCATAGGCATGAAGATGGCAATCTCTTATATAAATATGAATGTCTGTTTGTTTGTCCTTTATGGAATCATAAACTATGCATTTGATCATGTGATGATCCTTAGCAAAGTTGTTGTGCATGAGTCCGCGAATGTTTCTGAGTTGATACGATCAATTTTGGACAAAGGGGCGTGACACCGCCCATACAAAAAAAAAACATTAAAAACCTTAAATTTCGAAAGCCACGCAATTGATTGAGTTGAAATTTACACACAATCTTAAATATTGGCCCAGGAGTATACCTGTGAAGATTGGTCAAAATTGGACAAAGGGGCGTGGCACCGCCCATACTAAAAAAAGATTAAAAACCTTATATTTCAAAAGCCACGCAATTGATTGAGTTGAAATTAACACACAATCTTAGGTATTGTCCCAGGAGTATACCTGTGAAGATTGGTCAAAATTGGAAAAAGGGGCGTGGTACCGCCCATACAAAAAAAAAATATTTTTTTTCAAAAGCCACCATCGATTGAGTTCAAATTCATACACAATCTTACGTATTAGCCCAGGAGTATACCTGTGAAGATTGGTCAAAATTGGAAAAGGGGCGTGGCACCGCCAATACTAAAAAAACATAAAAAACCTTATATTTCGAAAGGCACCAAATCGATTGAGTTCAAATTTACACACAATCTTAGGTATTGGCCCAGGGGTGTACCGGTGAAGATTGGTCAATATTGGAAAAGGGGCGTGGCACCGCCCATACTAAAAGAAAATTAAAAACCTTATATTTCAAAAGCCACCACCGATTGAGTTCAAATTTACACACAATCTTACGTATTAGCCCAGGAGTATACCGGTGAAGATTGGTCAATATTGGACAAAGGGGCGTGGCACCATCAATAAAAAAAAAAAAATTAAAATCTTATATTTTGAAATCCACCGAATCGATTGAGTTCAAATTTATTGCCGTGACAGCTAATGCTGAGTTGTGGGTGACATAAGAATTTATGTTAATTGTGAAATGCATTTAAAGGACTTTAGTGAAAAAGCTAAAGGCTTACTGATATGAAAGAAACTGAGTAACATGTGCATGCTCGGAATTTTTATTTTCATTACATTAGCGAATTTGTATATATATATAAATCAATTGCTGTGCGTAAGTCGGGTAAAAGCTACAGAACGGCTCGACCGATTTGAATGAATTTTGTTCTGTTTTTTTCGCCTTGAATCAGGGATGGTTTAGGGAAAAATAAAAGTCGCAAAATTATCAACATGTGGCCTGAAAGCGAATATTTTATTTTTCAGTATTAGGTAGTATTATATATTTTATACCTATAATTCTTTCGGGGCTAAAATCGATGAAGATATAGTTCGATGACCACTAATTTTCATGATTCTTCTTTGTTTTGTTCGTATTGTGATATTCAGGTTTAGACGGTCTAAAAAGATAGATAGATATATATATCTCCGAAACCGCTCAATCGATTTCAATGAAATTTTGTGGATGTATATTGTATACGGTTTATTCCAGTTTGAAAAATATGATTCTTTTAGACCTGATAGGTGACGCTGTTGACGATTTCCGAAACAATTTTATTAAGTTGATTGAAATTTTTGGGATGGGTATGGTTGCTTCCAGTTTGAAAGATAGGATAGTTTTGGACCCTATTGTTGGTACTAACTTAATAAAACATAAGCGGGATAGGAAAACTAAACTAAAGTTATATAATTAAAATTATTAATGGACATTTTCTAAATAAAGCACTTTGTGAAATGCGAGCAGGACTTAACACGAAAGATACTGGCAAAGCCGGGTTGGTACAGCTGCATAATAAAAGAGACTGACGTCCGTCGGGAACGGATCGTTCGATGTTTAATTTGATGTACATAACTTGAAATTGAAAGTCGGGTTGGTTATAATTTTGGTTTGCAACCATTGACGTACCTTTGTAACGGATCGTGTTTGATTTGATGGTGAAGGATCTCAAATCGAATGTCATGCAACCGAAGCCGACGGTTTTGAGTTGAAAATTCAAAGGCAAACATTCTCATTCCGCGGATTCCGCTTATTCAGAACGATTCGCTTTTCGTATTTAAGCGTCTTGAATTGACAAAAAAATTGTTGCAAGGATATTTTTGTGCATTAACGAATTTGTGCGGAACGAAGTTCGCCGGGTCAGCTAGTTATAAATAAACAATAAATAAAACAACACAAACTCGTAATTTAGAGACTTTTTCTAGTTTTTCCAATTGCAAAAAAAGAAAAAACACTTCTTGGAAGGGGGCATACTTACCGCAGACCTCCATACTTCTAAGGTGTGTTTTCATATTCATGCATATCTTGTGAGATGATTTTACTGCTAAAATGTTAGAGCCTGTTCAAAAACTGTATGAAAATGCAGTTGGCTCATTTGCAATAAACTGTATGGATAGTTTCAGCTATACGAAAAAAGTACGTTCGCATTGAAGAAATGCATTTTTTTTTTACTAAATACCTAAGGAGCCTATCGTCGAATTATAAAGCGAATAGGCTAATGGGATGATTCGCAAATGACAATTTTAAGGAGCCAGCGAAAGTTCGAGTATCCATCCAAATCGCAGTATTCAGCTGATGCAACTCTCTACAAATTATTTTCCGCTGCCTTTTCGCAGACGTTTTGCTGTCAATTTGGAGACCAGCGAACAATTTCGTTCCGGAACAGCTGCATACTAGGTTTAAGTAAGTAACTATACATAAGAGTCAAATAATTTTTTCTGCACAACAATAAACGTCAATAACTTCGCACCGAATTTAACAGTTCATGTTGTTCTATCAAAAGTGCTTGTAGACATTTAAGCTGATTCTCCTTCGATGAGCTTAGGTCCCTAGGGATAGTTTCATTTTGGATTTTAGTCACATAGATATTCAGCATATGACTTCAGCGCTCTGCAGCCGAAGCCGTCACAATAACAATCGATATGATCGATTTCACCCATCACATTTATATTCTGCCTTTCGCTCTGACATTTTATTGACTTTTCTCTATCATGGTGCATCGAATTGCACATTTGTGCCATTAAGTAAACCATCATGCATGAAAACACTTGCAAGCCACAACGCCTAACAATAATTGCATAGTGGAAATCCTTTCAATCCAAACACATTTCGTTTCCCAAAACACAGATTTTGCATCATGTACATAATATGAGCATGATGTATAGAAATAAAGCATCGATTTAAATTTGCCGAACCTCATGCACAGATCGTATGCAAATAATTTAAAGACTTCATTAGTCCGAGGCCAGTTTATTAAGAGAAGTTCCCATGTGAACACAAATATTCTACGCCTTCACCGAAGGATCAAAATCAGGGATATTGTGACATTCATTGGAGCAATATGTGTCACCCTTGGGTGGACGAAAATGTTTACACATGTGCCACCAATCAGCAAACCTCTTGACACTTCTTGATTGCCTTCAAGTTGTTACACAACCACATTCCGTAGATGCAGATGAAGTTAGGTATGTTAATTTGGGACTCAAATGAAAATGCAACATGAACGACGTAACCACTGTTGGATGCAGTTTTCCACCTTTGAGACATTTTCCATATGATAATATTGATGTTGGCTCAAGTTGCTGTCAAAATCGGGTTTTATCAATCTTGGGAGGTGTCTGCTGCAGGTTTCAAAAACCACAAAGATTAAACTACCTACGAACAGCGTTGTCGCTGATAAATTGCTAAAAATTGGAATAAAAACGGCTCGAGCCAAAAAGGGAACCCATATAAAATACTTAAAAAGCAGCAAAAGGATTTATTTATTACAAAAAAACTTAATTAAAGAACAAAATTCTTACTTAAACTGAAAAGAGGCCATTTCGATCATTTTTAAAAACTGGGTTCCCACGGGTGCCGCCAGGGTGAGATTTATACTTAATAATCGCAGGTTCACTTCCACTGAATTTATGGCACCTTCTATATAGCACTGTACTACCCCTTTTAGTGTTGTTTGAACCTTAGAGTACCGAGTGATCTTCGTGACTAAGACACGAATCGGGTATGGCAAATTTTCTCCTTTTTAGCAAATAAAATAACGCGACTGCAGATTCGGCTGAGTGCCCGGCGGCAGGGCTGCCAATGTACTTCATATGTAGTAGATCTACTTCATTTATTTTGTATGGATCTGCTACGTAGCAATTTACTTCTTCGTTTTACTCATTTTTATATAAAGATCAAATTTCATTTATTATGTGGTGTATTGATTCATTTTGCAAATCAGAAAAGTAATTTGCTTGAACTGAATGCACTCATCGCAAAAATCTACTACAATTTTCCTTCAGTTTTCCAAACTGTCAAAGTTGTGTGAATTTTTGTAATTTACTTGAATTGTATTAAGTTGAATGATACAAGAATTTCCTATTAATTTGTGAAACTTATTCTTTAAAATTTGTAATTATTGTTCAACGAAAAACTAGTCAATGTTATGATTTCGTTCTGAAAATTAAATAAAATTATAATTTTTATTTAAATAAATTTGTTTTTTTCTTTTATACAGGTGGGCCAAAAGAGATCACCCTATTGGAAGATGCTCTCATTTTTGCAAATGGCCGCCAATGTCAAATCTGTTTTGACATTTGTGGACTAGACAGATATGGAATACAAGTGAACAAGCCATGGAGCGATAGACTCCCCAAGAACGCGGAATAATTTCGAATTTTCGACCAAAATCATAATGAGCGATGAGGCTCATTTCCACCTCAGCGGGTACGTGAACAAGCAAAACTATCGCTTCTGGGACACCAACACGAGTAATGCACGAGGAGCCCGAGCCATTACATCTGCTCAAAGTTACTGCATGGTGTGCTGTTCACGCTGGAGGAGTTTTTCGGGCCATTTTTTTTTTTTTTCGAGAACGCCGCTGGTCAAACGACAACAGTGGACGGTGCGCGAGTTATATACGCTCTGCCCAACAAGCATTATAACGCCATCTCAACAATCCAAGCCAGCTAAGAACATGTCAACGCAACTGTACGAAATCATGCAATTGATTATTAGACAAAACATTGTCAACAACAACATTAAATGTTCAGCTTTCGTGAAATTGAGGCGAATATCCCAGCAGCCCGTTCAGCAGCTGCAGCCTAGCGGTCGGAATCTTCGTACGAAAACATGTTGGCTATGTGTTTGGTCATCACGGTGCATCTATGTATACACGCCAATTCTATGATTAAGTTATATTGCTCTCATGTTATCTATATTTTAAGGGTTGTTTTTCATGTTTCATTTTAAGTCAAGGGATAGCCAGTAAGTCAGTCTGGTGTCACATTTGAATAAAGAAAGAACAAAATTGAACGAAGTCTTTAAATTCTTACACGCGGATCTTTAACTCGCGCTAAAGGGCCATGTTTATACCGAGTTTTTCCTGCCGCAACGAATTAGGACTGGAGGATATGTAGTTCCAACAGGACGGAGCTAAGGCACACACTGCGCGAGCCACAATCGATATTCTGAAGGCGGCGTTCCCGGGTCGCCTCATCTCTCGTTTTGGCGATTTGCACTGGCCCGCAAGATTTAACCGATTTAACCGTTCCAGACTTTTTTTTTGACGTCCTGTGTTTACGTTAACAAGCCCGAGACCCTAAAAGCCCTCAAGGACGACATTCGACACGAGTGCGAGAATCTGTCGCCCGAAACTCTCGCCGAAGTGATGAAAAATGCTATAAAACGAGCCCGTGGCAGTCAATTGTGACGGCCGATATCATCTTCTCGACTTAACCAATAAAATTCTAAAAGTTCAAATAAACATAATTAAAAAACAGAATCGAAGTTTTTTATTTAGAAGAAAAATTAGAGCCAAACAACATCCGATGACTTCTTTTGGCCCACCTGTATATACCTACTATTTCACATCTACTTCTTTTTTTTTTTTTTTTTGGGCGATTTGCTACACTTTCTGGGCTCAACATTAGCAGTCCTGCCCTGCGGTCAAAAGTCGAGATTGACGGATGGGCGAAAAGCAGATGGCGCAGGTCGAACAAAAGGGAAAATCGTGTGCATCAAAGCAGCGCGGTCTTCCTCGGCCACTCAGCTGCAGTGGGTTCAAAAATTATATGCAGAATCGATGCAATAGGGTGGGCGGCAAATACTCTTTGAAAGGAATTGTTACCTAGTAAAAAATTCCGCTTGAAATTGGCTCGTTATCGCATTGCCTGAACGGTTAAAGATAACAACAGAAGGGGTCGTGTATCCCGTTCTTAGAGGTTCATAGAAGGAAGAGTAAACTTAACTAAATTGTTCGCGTACCCCACTCTAATGAGTGGACCTGCGCATAGATTTTGGGTGTCGAGACTCGCAGATAACATGCCAATTCCTTACAGCATAATCAGTGGATATGGTGAGCTCTCGGCCTTTCGAGTTTATGTTGTATTTGTTTTCGTGTGATTCTTAAGGCGATCCAGTATTAGCCAGTATTAGCGAGCAAATAAATGAATTAATAAATAATAGAGTATAGGTAGATCTCGTAGTCTGGACCATGCTCCCGGGGGGAACGTCCTCCCCTCCTCCACTTATAGTTTCCCGACGCTCCGTCTGCACTCGACCTGCTTTTGTCACTTTCTCCGGACGCATGACCAGCGAGAGCGCTGAATTAAAACCAATTCAGGAACACCCCCTTGGCGCCTTGCCCCTCGAAAGCGTCGGAAAGGACCAAACAGGTCGGAAAGTGGAATTGGGTCTTTGTAGCTGTTGTTGTAGTTTTAAAATGCAACACAGGGTACCTCAGGTCTCCCGATAAAAGTGTCAGTTTTGGTTCATATTTGCTTCACATTCTTATGACTCATGATTGAAATAATATTCCAAAAAATGCATAGGAAGGGAAGCCAGGCCCGCTGGCCGTTTCCATTGGCACCAAAAACAATTCTTTTATGCGGATCAGAATTTGAGGAAATCTCACCCCAGCATCATCATCATCATCTGGTGGAATTTCGTCAGTTGTTTCATTTTTCTCCAATTTAATTTTCGGGTTCTGAATCATCACCACTAGCAAGCACGAAATCCACGCAAATTTCGTCTAAATCGCCTGCCGTTCTACAAGGATCGTTCTCAATTTCTGTCATGTTATTCATGATGATTTCTTCTAACTCCACTTGGTCCTGTAGCATTCGAAATTGTCCACGACCGATACAAGAAACAAAATGACAGAAATGAACCCTTAAAAAAATGAGAGAAACAGTCATTTATAAGAACACTTATCGCTTATAAGAAACGTGGTTTCCGCTGCAGGCTCTCTTTCTTGTAAACGTGTTCGTAAACAAGTCCTCGGATAGTATAAGAAACTTTTTGTTTTTGTACCTACGTTAGAGGTTATCCGTCGTGGACTGTAAATGGAATCTAGACAAGAACGTGCTCGTCAACTGCCTGTAGTTTTTCCGCAAATGATCTGGCGCCCTTTCCAGCTCGACCTTCTTATGCCAACATGCCAGCCAAGTTTTCCTGTGGCTAGCAATTTGTTTTCGCTGTATATTCGCGTGTAAAACTCAATTGGATTTCGTCATTCTACACCGAGTTCTGCTCAGCAATGCATGTGATAGGTATATTGGCCAAAAATGGCAATAACAATCGCCAGCAGAACATCTCAGTCACTCTGTGCTATACGCTACTCAAGGCCTTTGTAATAAATGACTGCAGGAACAAACCGCCCTCTGCCAGGAGGGCGCACGTTCTGCCTGTCCTCTTAACATTTTCCACAAAACAGCAAGCAATTGTTCGAAATTGCATAAAAGTTCACCGAAAATGTTCAACATCATGCCCGCATGGTTGAAACAATCTTTGCGACCTGCACCAAAGTTACAGATTGTGTAAAAAAAAAAATCGAGGTTGGAGCCTCTTCGCCCTCAATTACTTGCAAATATTGTAGAACATTTTTTTCCATCTCATTCCCGGTTCCTTCTATATGATAAATTGCTCTTTTGCCCAGACTTATTATTAAAATTGCAACAACGATGAATGCTGGGCGGAGGATGAACTTTTATCAACGCCCATAGTACCAGTAGTTGTGTGGGTATAGTTGCAGTTGCCCCCGATGTTCCACATGATTGTATCCAGCAATCAGAACGGACAGGAATGCACAGGCACAACGAGCTTAGTTTCCATCAACGTCATGGTATCATCATCAACATCGGGAGCAAGCAACCGGGAGCAATAGAACCAACGAAGCGACTGAATTCATTACAATTTTTCTCATGCAGAAATAAGCTATAGGAGCTAGGACCATGCGAGAAGTGATGGAATGGGAATATGAATGGAAAAAAGGACTATTATTCTAAGGACTATTTTAGCATTTTCATCCTTTGCTCCCATTTTGAGAGGATCCTACCTCAGTTTTCTCCAGTGCAGCGGGTCTTTTCTATTCTATGGTTTGATTTTTTTCTTTTTGCTGTCATTGTCCTTCTTTTTTTATATTTTTGCTAGGAGATGAGTTGACAGGTTGATAAGGGGATGAAATAATGAGAATAGAACGTTGAGATGATTAATAGAGCCCTTAACTTATAGAGACATCTGGTTGGATGGGTTGATTTTCCTTAAAAACAAAACTGCTCATTTCTAACCCATAAGGAGTCGAAAGCTTGACAGAGGTTTGCGCTGTGCGTAGTAGCAGCAGTGGCCATCAGCATATATGTATAGGACCGTAGGGAAGAGGTTCATCAATTTTGATGCAGAAGTGGCAGAGTCTTATTTGTTGTTTTAAAAGGGTATAGTTTGAGAGCCGGCATTTCACTGAATGGGCTTAGTTCTTGAAGCTTGGACCTGTCTTTTAGAAAATAATGTACCTACGGTGGTATCTTCGGAAAATGTGAATCTCCTGACACGGGGAAAAAATCATAGGATTCATCAATGATATACAGAAGTTGCATTTCTAGATGAAATAGAGACCAGCGCTGCCGAAAAAATTAAAATAGGAAAAAAGGATCCTTTTTAGTCTCCGGTACTCACCAAAGACATTGTGCTCCTATTTTTTAATTTCGGTTTTAACTTTTACCACTTGTGTTGACATTTCTCTAACTAGTGAATATGGCAAAACAAATGTTGTTTTCTGGATATTCCATTCAAATTTTGTTGTAGTTCGATTTTGCGAACTTCCCTGGGGAAAAACATATACGAAAACCCGATGGAGCGTTTAAAGAAAGAACAAGACAAGCTTAAATGTAATAGGTTTATTATGTACTCATTTCTATACCGACGATGAATTATTGTGACTAACTTAAAATTCTTCTGCCACTCTGTAAAGTCTTTTTCAATAAGGACGGGAGGAGCGGCCTCTCACAGTCACGGTATCACAGATCTGAGAGGTCCAATCCCTGACAGATTCCTGAAGGTACACCGCTTCTGCCATAAAATGGTTGCAACGCTCATTTTGGTACTAAATTTGTGTCATTTGGACGTGCTACTCAATCGTGTAATTTAGTGATTTGGCATATCTACATCTACACTAATATTATAAAGAGGAAAGATTTGTATTTTTGTGTGTATGTTTGTAATGAATAAACTCAAAAACTTCAGTGCCGATTTCAAAAATTCTTTCACCATTAGAAAGCTACATTCACCCTGAGTGACATAGGCTATATTTTTTGCTAGAGAAGATTAAGCATCCTTACTAAAACTTAAGTAACGTAACCCAAGCTGTAAAAAAAAAGCCATAAAATATCTTTCGTCGCATGCGCTGCGGAAAATACTGATGTTAGAACATAAGTATGTTCTACAATATAAAGGAACATATCTATAACTACAAAACAAAAACTTCGCGTTACTTAATATAACCAACTATTATCGTTATGTCACAATAACAACTTTTTACATTTTAAAAGTTGATAGACATACCTGTGGTGTGTTTAAGCTCTACCCCCCTATCAAAGCTATGGGGATTATTGGCTATCCCAAGCCTAAGTGTTGATGACTAAAGACCCGAACTGAATGTATTGGCTTAAGAGCCGATCTGAAAATTAACCCTAGAAAGCTAACGTTACCAGACTTCCATAAAAAGCTAACCATTCGTCCACCGGCTACTGAGTTGGCGCGAAAGCACGATTACGTAAGTCAAATAATAAGGAAGGGAGAGGAAAAATTTGATTTTATGTTCGTCGTTTTGACGAACGTTAGCTTTCTAGGGTTAAAAAGAGTCTAAAAAGCCAATTGGATCATTCCATAGCCAGAGTTAGAATATCATTGATTTTTATTTCGAACAGCTTAGCCTATTTATGTAAAAATATCTTACTTGCTACTTACATTACTAATGAGAAGGAAGGATTTTGAGAAATCAAAGTTGAAGAAAAAAATCAACTACTCAGCATAATTTGCAGTGACATGAAAAATGAAAAAAGGATGAAAAAATATATTTAGCATGATTTTGAGCACTTTTTTATACAAAAAACATGCTATACTGCTTAAATTAATGGATTTCAAATATTGAATTGGTCACATTTCTTCTCTTTTTTACGTTTTCTTTGTACATATTAACACATGAGTTGCGGTTTTAGTTCTTTTTGTTCATTCTCTTTTTGATTTTTGAATTTACAGACCGTGTAGGAATAAATTCTTTCCGTTTTATTAACAATTTTGAACCCCGCTATTTTTTGTACAAAATTAGTAAATACATCAGTGATTCTAAACCCTAAAGGCTCCTCTTTGATAACTTGCTGAACTCCTGCCATTTTAAAGTACTCAGTTTTTTCCTCACCACCCGGATATGGTGGTTTCAAATGTTGGTCCGTGCTAGTAATTCTGCTAAGGATATCATTTATCCTGGGGTGCCAGCACGTAACTTGATACAATCGAGGACTGTTTGTCGTCAGCCAACTCGAAACAAATAAATTTCGGTAGCACGTAACTTGAAACGAGTTTGATTGTGACTTTTACTTAAAAGTGTCACATAAAGTGTCAAATTGGGTATTTTTTTTTAATCTAAGGCCCAACTTATTTCTTAAAACACTGTTTTTAATGAAAATACAATTACGTTACGTCAAATACGTAGCCGTGTCCCGAAGCCAGACAAACGTGTGAATAGCCACTTCGAAGAAAATTAATTGTCGGTAGGTACAAATGTACCAAATCTATGCTTATAATAAAACTGTAGGCAATTTTTTTGTTACCTAATGGCGTGTAAACTACTGCACAGATTTCAATGAAACTATTTTTGAAATGTTCCTTAAGATTTTGTGCAACACATAGGCTATTCCCTTTCATTGCCATGCCTATTTTTTTGGAGCGTTTTTGACCAAAATGTGTTTTTTTTTTTTTTGACTTTACTGCCTTTTACTCGCCATTACTCAAACAATTCTTAATCAATGCAAAAAAAAAACTACTTAGGAGAGCCAACACTTTTATAGTTATTTCAAGCCATCAATCAGTTTTCTATATCTTCTAGAAGCTGAGCTACAACCTAAAATCTAACATGAAAAAAATTAATTTATTTTCTCAAATCGAACATTATCAGCAGCCGCGGTTCTTGATCGTTGTTCTGCTTTGGAGTGTTTGGGTGGCGCACATCGCACAAGCACGTTTTCTCCAAAGTGAAACGAAAGAGCATATGCGACGTGAATGTGTATATAATCAACAGCGACAATGTGTTTCTGAGGAAATGCGCTGAAGGACGTATGGTGGTGTATATCGAAATTGAGTTCGAGGTTTTTGTCAGAGACAATACTGAGACCCCCAACTCACAATCCTCTTGCCGCTGGCCCCTCAGTTTTTTTTTCAAATTCGCCATTTTGTTTTCCTATCGGTGTTCTGTCAATTTAAAATCCGTGTTACATGCAAAAACATACAAAAAATATAAAATCAATGCTGCCAACCGCTACCAACCATAGAGGAATGTGATGGAGTTCGGGAATACCACATTTTAAGATAACTGAAATGCTATTGGTTGGTTATTATAAATTTTTAAGAGACGATTAATATAATTTGTTTGGTTAATAATACTATCTAAATGAGTTGTTTTATATACTAGAAACATATTAGGACAAATATTGTTGTGAATTTTCCGCTTTTGGATATCATTAACTTCGATTTCATGTGTACATTTTTCTTATATAACTGAAGAAAAATTGCTCAAAATGTTTTTATTTTCCTACAACCATTCTGCAGTAATCATTTTTCATAAATGTTTTCAGCAAAATTGTACTTATTCCTAAAATAAAATACTATTTACACGTAACGAAAAATTTCAAATTTAACGGACAAAATTCTATGAACGCTGGCAGCAACTTTGCCGGAAGCGGAAGTGGGACACGCAAGGTGCGAGTGTGTTGGTGAGTGAAGTTACGTGACATTTGTCAATACGAATTTCTGTGTAACAATACTAACGCACTTAGCGTGTACCAGCCCATATAAATATAGCTTGTAGGCAAGTAACGGAAAATCGGCCGAAGTTGGGGGTCTCAGTATTGTCTCTGGTTTTTGTTTTAATGGTTGTTATAGTACCTACGTTGATACCTACAGTATACTTACGCTGTTGAACTTAATTTTCTTAAATTGGTGTTTTAGGTAAACAGATTTGTTTGATTTATTGTTTCACATTGACAATGTTCACAGCTTTTTTTTTAGCTAGACTGTTGATTTTAAACAAATATGCCGTTGAGAAAACGGTCAAATCTCTTTTATTGGAAATTACACAGTCTCACGCCGCGTACGAAGTTACGGGCACAGCTAGTACCTATTAAAAGTATGGCACAGACAACAATTTCGAAGTTCTTTCATTTAAAATTTGTTAAAATTTGTATCTGTTTTTTTATTAACAGCCATATGTTGCTTATTTTCCATTTTTAGTTAGTTAGCGATAGGTATTTTCTATCGAGTAAAATGTTTTGTTTAAATCGTCATTTTCTAGTTTGTATGCTGCCAACTTCGACGATACAATCGAGGATAATCGATTGAGCCAAATTAGGTGCTGCCAGAGCTCGATTGTATCGAGTGAACTCGATTGTATGAAGTTACGTGCTGCCACCCCTGGTTTGGGTCGTCTCATCCATATGGAAATGTTAACGCCTATGTAAAGTTCCACATTTCTCATTATTCAGATTCCATCCACCCACTACAATAAAGTCAGCAAAAGTTGTGGTTGACATAAATTTTATAAATGCCCCAGAGTATATTGATCAACACAAACCCCCCAAACCCCCTACACCATTATGGAGGATGGAGCTTGATTTCAATCAATCTCGAAATGGATTTCAATTGCAGAGTGCGCTTATGCAAATGCAAATTAAAAGCAAATGCCATAGAGTGTATCATATCCAACTGCATATTCAACAGTCTGCCTCCAGTCCGTCATTATGGTTAAAAAAAAAAATATATATAATAAAAGTTTTCCACGCACAGTTGTCCCATAAAAAGTTTACTTTACGTACATGCCGCACAGTTATGTCCATTTCTATCATTAGGCACATCATATAGGTGTAGACTTTTTCATATCAGCAACTTTTGCCCCCTAAATACTGTACGATCATTTCATTGCATTTTTAATTAGCAGAAGTGGAAATGTTTTCATCTAACCACGAAGCCAACCACACGACCGCAATGAGTGTCGGCTACATTTTGCGTCCTCTTTCTGGCTTCGCCTGTGTTCATCCGTGCAAACTATCTCCAACTGTTTCTGGGTTGTTAAAATCCTAATTGTGCATATCCTAGGGAGAATCCTTCTCAGAGCTAAGCATTTTCGCACGATTTCCTCTATTAGCGGAGCCCAAATTATGCTTTCCCCTTCCAATGCCGGCAAATGGTAATGGTTTCGTGTACTAGAACATCCTCTTTGCTCTGTTCAGTGTATAGCGTGTGTAGCGTTTCTATCTGTAGGACTTATGCGCCCATTATCGCTGTTACTCGTGTAGATGCGGTGCCTACCTATACCTGCTAAGGTGGTAGGCTAGGCAGCCTCATTCTCCGTTAAATCGTTTACAAAGATTGCCGGTCCAAATGCGATAGTGGGTATTATAGAAGAGCATACAATGTAGAAAGGGTAAGCAAGCATAGTCTGGGCAATGCTATAGGGAAATCGTTTTGCGAGTATCGTGGTTTGCATGTGCCTTTATGATGGTTGTATTTTATCCTGTTTTGCGGTTATTATGTCGGTTACAGGACATTTGTAGATGTGCATGCAAATAGTAGACGGACGATATCGAAATCGTTCTTAGTGCCGGAATAAATGCAGACAAATGCAATTGAGGAAATTGTTTCCGAGTTTACAAATTGCTATAGAAGTTGGTGTTCACCAATTGGTTGAGGAATGCATCCTTTGTCTGCAATCTGTAAGTTTTGAGGGAATCGCTGGTGACTAAGCAGCAGGATATCCAAAAACGCTAACGTTCACATGGCATAAATTCGAATTGACGATTTCCAATCAATACGATTGGGATAAGGAAAACTGAATGTCCGCTTAGGAAGTCCTTTTTGTGTGTAATCCGATTGCATGCAAGGCAGATGCGACTATGGCTGGCAACTTGTTGTGGGTAGATTTGGAGATTTCTTTCTTAATCAGAACACTGTCGTGGAGGCGAGCGCGCCGAACTTGTTTTTGTCTGATGAACGAATAAATCTATATATATAAAAAGAAAACTTTAAAATTGTGCTCGTTTGTCGTCGATTCACGCCTTAACGCATTTACCGATTTGAACCAAACTTTCAAAAACATTTGCTATTGGTCTATATATGATTTTTGTGAAGCTTTGTCGCGAAAACAAAACTTGTTGTTGTTGATTATTCCAATTATTTTCCGAGCAAATTGTTGTTGTGAACAATTTTGAATTTTTTTTTAAATATAGGTACCTACCTAATAAGTTTGTTCTATTAAATTATGTTTACTATGTTACATTAAGTAACATTTTAAAGTGGAGTAGATACTTTGATATTTGTTTGATGGTGTTTGAATCCATTATTTTCAGGATCCTTGCATTAGTACGAGTATAAGTAAGTTCAAATGTAGGGGTGATTGATATGACGTGGACAATGATGTTGTTCAGCGTTTTGAGTGTTCACGTAGGGGTTGTTACGAAAAATGAGCGAGTAACAATCTTGGTACTCTGCTCATTCGTGAGAGGGGTTATGGCACCTGCAACAACATTAACCAATTTTTTGACACTTGCCGAAGCCACATATTGCGAAATGCCCCGATATTGGAATGCGTCGTCGAAGAAGTTTAAGCAGGCGGCGGAAACAAGGTGAAGTTGTTCCCGCATTCCGTGGTGTTTATGCTAGTGATGCAATTGGTAGAATAAACACAGTAAACCCGAAAAACAACGAATTCTATTATTCTATTTGGGAATGATTTTGGTCAATGTTTGTGGCCCTACTTCGTTCGAAGCGCTGCGGACTGGTGACGGTGTGTTGTGTGCTATGGCCGACGATATTTTTCATAAACACTGCCAGTGATACCACGTTCAACTCCAGCAGATGAATTAAAGGCATGTTCAAAGTCATAAAATTTATAGAGAAATGCACAAACACTCGCTTTAACAACAAATGTGAGAGTACAAATACAAAATGACCCATCGGCTGACGAATTTTCTAGGCAATTACTGTCGATAGGAAATGGACAAATTCCTTTTGATAACACTGGATTAATCACTTTGCCAGATAATTTTCGAAATTTCGCCCAAACAAAACAACAATTGGTTTCAAGTGTTTTTACAAATTTTGCGCAAAATTATAAAAATCACAATTGGTTAGCTGAAAGAGCAATATTGGCTGCCAAAAATAAGGACGTAGGTCAATTGAATACGGATATTTTAACTGATGCGCCTGGTGGGATTGTAACGTATCAATCAGTAGACACGGTCACAAATCAAGATGACGCTGTCATAGCATTGACTATAACAAATTCTCGCTAAGTAGATTATCTTGTTGCGTCTCTAATAGTGTCCCAACAAATGTTGTGGACGCTGTTTGTTCTCCAAAGTGTTTCCATATCGAACCAGTTAATGAATATAAATATCTTGGCTTAACAATTGATAATAAAATGAACTGGAAAGTGTACATATTAGCATTGACAAAATATTTGTTGTCAACCACTTATGTGATGTTTCACTTGAGAAAACTTTGTTTGCAAGAAACTTATGGAGACCATTTATTACGGCTTGGTTCAATCAAAATTACAATATGGAATTATATGTTGGGGTGGTACTTACAAAAACAATCTTCAACCTTTGTTAGTTACCCACAAGTATATTTTAAGAACCATCTGGAGAAAGAAAAGGTTTGAACACAGCTTTTCGTTGTTTGTCAGCTCGGGTATTCTCCCGCTTCAACACCTCTACTTTTATAAAGTGCTAAAAATATTTTTCTGTAGAAGTGGTTATCTTTCAAGCCACAATATGCCAGCTTACACATAACGCAGTAGTGACAAAAATCTTGCTATCATCCCTGTGCACAATACTCATAGCTTTCTTAACTTTTATACATCAGTAGCACCTAGATTGTTTAATATTTTACCCTTTGAAATACGGAGCATTCGTTCTACTCATTCATTCATTAAACAAATTAAAAAATGACTTTTTAACTTCGATTTTGATGACATTGGTAACATTATTCAAATATTAGTTTAAACTTGTATAAAATTGAATCATCTCCACCCAATTACATAAAAAAAAAATAAAAATAAAATGTAGATCTTGACATCTTACCCCACAACACTTGTTGATTTAATATGCATTTAAGTATTTAAGTATTATTGAATTATATACTTTCTTTTGGTGCTTTCGTCACTTGTCGATTGACAACAGATCGTGCCTTTTCTTTTCTTAACTTGTCTCTTGTGAAAAACATTAAAAAAACAAAAACTTAATGTTTATATTGAAAACAACATTATTATTTAATGTAATATTTATTAAATATTAAATTGTTAAGCTATTAAATTTTTTAATTTAAACTGTAAAAGAAGAAGAAAATAAAATGAATAAATAATAAATAAATAAAATAATAAAAATTATTCGACGGATAGATAGATAGATAGATAGATAGATAGATATCTATCTATCTGAATTCGTTAGATTTACCTGGATTGCCGCCTCATCGTTTACAATTGAAAGTTGGTGCACCAATTATTTTTCTTCTGAATATAAATCAACCTCGATCGTGCAACGGAACAAGATTAGCAGTAAAAAAGATTATGAACAATCTTATTGAAGCAACGATTTTAAAAGGAAAATTTAAAGGTGAAGATGTATTCCAATGATTCCATCAAATTTAACTTTTGAATTCAAAAGATTGTAATTTCTGACTTCCATTCCCGAGTTATGAGTGCACGCACATACGGACGTCAGTCTCTTTTACATATAGCCGTACCCACAATACCAAAATAGTATCCTATCTTTCAAACTGTAACCAACCAAACACAGCCACAAAATTCCATTGAAATCGGTTGAGTGGTTTAGGAGATCGACAACAGTGCCACAAATATATATTTTTTTACACCGTTTTTTGTAAACAAATTACACAAACATACGTTTACCATTTGCAACCAAACTTCACAAAAATCATATATAGAGAAATACCAAAGATGTGTGAAAGTTTGGTTAAAATCGGTAAATGCGTTAAGACGTGAATTGGCGACAAACGAACAGAATTTTAAGGCTCAATTTTTATATATAAAGATTTGGGCGGAACGAAGTTCGCCGGGTCAGCTAGTTCTAGTATAGAATCAAAATAATTAACAAAAAGTATAATTATTATTTAAAGAAAAGCGTGGGGTGCTCACTGCTCAATAATATGAGTTCTTGTGCGAAAGGCATGAAAAATATGGCACAGGGCACCCCACGCTTTTCTTTAAATAATATTTATATTTTTTGTTAATCATTTTGATTGTATACTAAAATTTATTCGTTCATAATTTTGTTACTGTATTAAAAGATTATTCTTCAGTTTTTAGGTCGATTTATCGTAAAAGCGCTCGCTCACTAATGCGGTAACTAGGCCCCCTAATGGACTTTTTGTTATACGATCTGCTTTATTTTGTTGGGGTGGCAGCACTAATGTGGTGCAACGTTACGTGTTGCAAAATGTGTTTTCAACAGTTTGTAGAGTAAAACACTTAATCCTCGAACCAGTCAAAAACACTGCTCATGCATTTTAAAAATTTCTTTACCCAGATAAGGATTCCTTGAAAAACCCCACCCATTAAATCAATCATAATTCAATCGATGAGCAGCAAATTAAAATTAAATGATCCATTCCAGTTCGCTATGTACCTGCTAGCGGAATCACGCAAACCTGTCTAACACCCTGCAGCACTTAAAATCAGTAGGCAGCCTGCCCTATATCGAATACCACCAACTTTCTCTCTCTCTTTCTCCCTTTTGATACAAATTGGCGAACCATATCCTATTGCTTTTGGGAGTAACTCGCATCGCAACTAACCGAACCGAAACTTTCAACCTCAATAGTTATTAGATTTGCCTAAAAGCATGTCAGTTCGATGTAAGCTTCTCGTGGATTCTCCTAGCCACGCAAATTGCCTTTCATTTATTCACACACATTTCTCGTATGCATCACATTTCGCAGCTGGATCTTTCGTTGCTATATACGAGTAGTATCATCATACCTTTCGCAAATCGCTGATGTACACGCCACCGAAATCCTTGCGAAAGTCATTGGAGAAGTTGACAGGACAGAAAAAAAAAAACGAAAATTCCTTGAAAGTATAATGATTTGCACGTCTCGTATAAATCTATGCGGAGGAGTGTGCTCTATCTGCTAACTTGCAAAACCTATTTAGATGATCTAAAACTATTCTGGCACACGAATCAAAAATACAAATCACGTTTCATTCAGAATAACGTTTGCTCAACTGGCTGAGGGGAGGTTGGTCTATGTAGGTCTATGATGGAAATATTGCTCTGAAATTGCCTAACCTTGTACATGTTAGGCAACCAAGTATCTTTCTATATTTTGCCTCCGACAGGGGTTGAGTATTGTTTATGCGTGTATCCTTTATTATTTTGTAATTTTAATGCCGACTAGATATGTGCTGAGTGCGAAGGTCTGTGATCCGCGGTAGTAACACGTTACTTTCGGATGACTTCATCTCATTTATATTGGGTTGGGAGATTATTTGATCTATTGCGACACGTGGTCGGAAATTATATAGGCAACGTTCTTATACCAAATATTCTCATTTATAGCAAATTTCATCTCAGGTGGTAATGATGAAAGTTTATGGCTGGAGTTTGAATCCGATAAAGGTTTCTGAATTTATAACTATCAGGAAATGTTTATTCCGTTGTTGAAAATGGGTTTCTCCCAAATTGCTGTGTCTGATCTTATTTCGTTTGGTGAACTCATGCTGCGATACTTTTGCGAGCCACTATAGCTCTTTAAAGAACTCAAACCTTGAAGCTTTGTTACATTTATGAAAAGATGGTTGGCTGCCATCGCCACTTATGTAGGTACATCTCACATCATAAAAAAGAAAGGTTGTATTGGGGATATCAGATAATAAGGTGTCATACGGCACCAGGCACCATAAGGGCTCTTCGTGATCCCTAGGCAACCGATTGCAGTAAACTAAAATGAAAAAAAAGCAGACTCAAAAATTTCCATTGAAGAAACCAATCTTCCTGCTGAATCTAAATAGCCCTTTGTAGTTTGTGTGGTCTACCTCCTATAAAATATGAAAGAAGGACCTACCCAGAATCGTTCTTTGGTTGTGGGATATTGCTTCGCAATCACACAGTGTCTGTGTTATATTTTCATCAGCCTGCAGATCGTTGGAAGTGCCAGTGTTTGTCCAAATCTTTTTGTATGTTTTTCAGAAGCCTGTGCCCTGACTGAATGCCTTGCAATGTCTTGAGTTAGATCTTGAAATAGCGGAGCCTTTCCTGGGGCTCTGGCACTGCACTCTAAAGGAGCCTGAGTTGGTCCTCATCATAATCGACTGGTCGAAAGAAAAATTCCTTTCCGAACACCCGCCGTTTTTTTGTGCGTATTCATTGCTTATCTGTCTTTACATATAAAACAAAGTTGCATCAGTAAGAACGCCAATCACTCGAGAACGGATCGTCCAATTTGAGCTATCTTTTCTTTGTTGTGTCTGTTTCCGCCTGAGGAAGGTTTATACGTCGAGAAAATTGGAACATTTTAAAAGGAAATTGAAAAATTCATAAAAATTAATTTTTCAGACATTTTTGAATGCGATTTTTTTTTTTTTTTTTTTGTAGTAGTGAACTGAAAAAGCTTGTTCTTACATAGACTCTAGACTACTGAATCAGTTGTATCACGGGCGAAGCCGGGCGGGAACAGCTAGTATGTTATAACAGTCAGATGCTTTTTGATTCCTTCGTTACGAAACTCCCTCAAAGTGTAAAGGGTCTTAGTTAATTCAAGCGTGAGTTTATTTTGGCGTTTTTCTTTTTTAGTTCAGAGGACAACCTGAACTGTTATACAAAATGTTCGTGTTTCTTTTTTCGTTCACAGCATGATCAGAGCGCGCTCTATGAGCTCAGAATAAATTGACTGAGTAAAAAGCTGAATGCATATAGATACATACACACTTCCAGTCACAGTTGAGACGAGAGAAAAAAAAAAAAAAAAAACATCAGGAAAAACAGAAAAACATCAGAACTCATAGTGCTCGAGCTCAGTTCAGTGCTCAGCTCGGAACTAAAAAATAAATACCCCTTATAAGTCGCAAAAGTGACAAAATTTCAGGGTTGCCATATTAGGTGCTTTGTCATATTTTGGGCCGAACACAATTTTGGGCTACATATCATTTTACAAATGTTGTGATAGTTTTGTTCGTTTTATTCGTTCACAAAACTAAAAAAAAAATTTTTTTCGAACAAACACGCACTTTTAAAACATGGCAACACTCTTGCAGTAAAGTGACATCGTGTTCAACTTGCACGCGCACCATTTTTTGGCAGACCTTTTGATTTGACACAAGCCACAAAAGCCAATTGCAGAAAATAGAAGTCAAGTCAACATCCGCGGCGCGCGGAAAAATACCAAAACGGTATTCCACGGTTCTTTCTGGGCTAGATTTTTGTAAGGTTTGGACGCTTATAGCAAACCAAATTTTGGTAACCCTGAGCAGGTTAGTATAGTTTTGCAAAGCAAAAAAAAAACTTTGCTCTCGTTAAAGGCACTCCTACAACACTTGAACAACTCCCCGATATGCTTGCGAAAATCTGTTGCACTTAAATTGCTGTTAGTTGTATTAATTGTATTGTATGAAAGGGAGCTAAACTTTCGGTCGCATATTGACGAAATAATTTGTAAGGCCAACTCATCACTCGGCTTTATTAATCGATGGTCTAAAGAATTCTCTAACCCTTACGTGACTAGATCTCTTTATATCACTTTAGTTCGCCCCCTCCTTGAATACGCTAGTCAAGTGTGGTCTCCCTTTCATCGAGCTCATGTACACAGAATTGAGAACATCCAACGTTGCTTTCTTCGGTTTGCCCTTCGAGGTCTGTCTTGGGACGATCCTTTCCTCTTGCCACCCTACATAGACCGGCTCAATCTCATTAACCTGAATACCCTTGAGGAACGCAGAGATGTTGCAGACATTCTTTTCATTTATCGTCTTCTCTCAGGCTCCATCGATTGTGCGTCTCTTCATAACTCCATTTTCTTTAACACAAACCCCCGTAATTTACGTTGCCCTCGGCTCTTTTACCCATCTAACTATCGCACCTCTTATGGCTCCAATGAACCAATCTCCCGTATGCTGCGAAAGGTTAATTCTAACCTTTCAATTTTCGATTTCAACCGCAGCACTGCCCACCTCAAACTCGATCTCCTTCACCATTCTCCTTATCTTTAAGGCTTAGTGTTAAGGCCTTTCATGTCGTAGTTTTAAGTTATTACTTTAAGCCTAATTGGGGTTTTGCTCCCACCAAAATTAGTCCTCTGGAATTATCTGCTCCAGAAGCGAGTTCTATAGTTGACTTGCCCTGTAGCCAAAGAAAATTTGGAAAAGTGGTGTACCCACGGTGGTCAAATGGACCGATAGGTGATCTGCATTGCTAGTAGCTCTTATAGTAAAAGGCACTCATTTATGTCATATGAAGCATTTCGTTGTTTACTTTGTTAGATCCAATGAGAAATGGCCCAAAAAAAAAAAAATAAAGAGAGGACCCAAAAAGTGGGTTAATGCAAAATCATCCCGCAAAAACCCTAACTCCAACTCAGTGTTTTTTTCGAAGGCGCCACCTCTTGCGAATGTCTGACAAACATCCGATTGCATAACTGTCATGAAAAGAGCTTCTCAATAGATCCCTTCCATTCGTTCCAAAAATAAAAAACTCACAGAAAAGGAATGGTTGTGAGAAGCTATAGGCCTAGGGTTCCTTCGGTCTGTTTATTTATTTATTACTAGCTGACCCGGCAAACTTCGTTCCGCCCAAATTTGTTAATGTAATGAAAATAATAATTCCGAGCATGCACAATGCACTTACTAATTTATGTAATTCGGCAATGATGTTGACGTGTCGTCCAACCATCCGCTTTTTCACTAAATTGACAATGTGAGAAACATGGGGAATCAAGACTGATGCTACAAACGTCCATCGATTATCCTTGCAATAAATTATTTGTCATAGTGAAAGCGAGACGCACGGGAAATTGAAGTCGAACGAATGGTAAATCGTTCTGAATAAGCGAAATCGGCGGAATAAGAGTGTTTGCCTTTGAATTTTCCCCTCAAATTCATCACTTGCATGATATTTGATATGAGATCCTTCACCACGAATCAAATGCGATCCGTTACAAAGTTTCGGTACATTGATGTTGCGCAACAAAATTTTAACTGAACCAACTTTCAAATCCGAATTATGTAGATAAATATATAAATTATAAAAATTATAAAAATCGAACGATCCGTCCGAGTTATGAGTGCACATACGGACTCTTTTATACTCTCTTTTATATGTAACTGTACCCACCCGGCTTTGCCCGTACCTTTCGTATTAAATCTTGCTCACATTTCGCAAATTGCTTTATTTGGACAGCGTCCATTAATAATTTTCATTATACAACTTTAGAAATAGCGTTTGATTTTATTTTTGAATGGGACGTGCCACAATACGTTTTCTTATCCCGCTTGTGTTTTTCAAAGTACCACCTATCTATAGGTCAAAAACTATCCGAAATTTAAAACTGGAAGCATCTACAAAATTTCAATCAACTTGGTAGCGCTGTTTCGGCGATCGGCAACAGCGCCACCTATCAGGTCCGGTTACATCAAAAAAGTTTGAATTGTAAAAGCGCTATGGTTACATTAGATATAATTTAATATGGTGGTTAAGTATTCTTAAATTTTCTAATTTTCCGCGCAATTTTCTTAATTTTTTCTTTCATAAGATTTTTCTCCTGACAATAACAAACACAACAAAAAAAATTTAGCGAAATCGGTCAAGCCGTTCACGCGTCATGCCGCGACCAAGGGAAATAGGGATTCATTTTTATATATTATAGATTCAACATTGGCACATTTGTTCGAACAGCTTGAATCAATGCGATTCGTTCGAAGTCCATTTCTCGCTCCTATTCTCGATTAAATGTGTCAAATCAAAGCTTTGTTGCGCATTTCATCTGACATCTCCAGTTCATTAACCGATGTCACAGTGCGAAATCGATGCAAAATATCGTCGGCCATAATATCATCTTTGTATAATCAAAGTACCTATCTACTTCATTTCAAAAAGTTACTTAATGTAACATAGTAGGTAAACATAATTTATTAGAACAAAGTTTTTAGGTACCTATATTTAAAAAAAAAAGAAAAAACTTCAAAATTGTTGACAACAACAATTTGCTTGGAAAATATTTAAAATAATTGACAACAACAATTGCTTTTAAAATTCAAAATATTTTTTTTTTTTTATTTGAAGTGTCACTACTTGATTTCTATCCAGTTAATTTTTTTTCAAAGTGTATTTCCCCATTCAAACTTTAATTTTCTAATTTTCCGCGCAATTTTCTTAATTTTTTCTTTCATAACTCTGTTCTCCTGACAATAACAAACACAACAAAAAAAGAATTAGCGAAATCGGTCCAGCCATTCTCTCGTGATGCCCTTACCAACGAACATCATTTCATTTTTATTTATATAGATTTTATTTTTATTTTTTAAATGACCCCGATCCATTTATGGAATATTGCCCCAAATAAATTCAGAAAAGGCCCAAATTGTTAGCTTGAAGAAATAAAAATTGCCCCAAAATAATGCATGGCAAGCAAAAAAAAAATGTTTACAAAATTGTGGAGGATTTTCCTTGTTTTGGGGTCGTCTTAAATATTTTTGGAGCCCCACAGGTTTTTTTTTCGGTTGATTTTTCTTCACCTTCTCCAGTTACCCAACCAAATAACATTTTAATCTTGCCGCAATCAAAGGGTTTTATGCAGAATAAAAATATCAAGAGAACGACGACGTGGGCTATACACAAAATATGCGCGACCTAACTCCGTCAAAGCGTTTTCCACCAAATATCGATGTAGGCATTGGAATCTTGTAGGTACAGTACTATGTATTTCTTGGAATTTCATTCGATATATTTTTTGCTCCTCCCAATTGAAGACGACAAACGTATAAAAAGAAAGAAAAGAAAACGAAGATGCGAGGCGCGGTTGAAAGGACTTTTAACTTTGCAATGATGGTATTCCTTCGCATATGCTCAATGCAGAGGGTAGGTATATAACGTGAATAAATTATAACACCGACCGCCATTTGGTGAAAGCCAATTTCAGCGACGCTTACGTTACTGCTAAGCGATGCCACCAACAACTGTCAAAGGATATACAACATAAATTCGCATGTCGGTATGTATATCAAAAATTGGTAAATAAAATAAATATTCAAATGAACCAGAAGGAAAAATTGTTTTCACTCAAAGGACTCACCACGAGTCGGTGTGGTTGCGGGGGCTTTTTTCTAATGAAAATTTCCTTTCATCATTATTCAATATTAGAGCGGAGAAAAAAGAAGGATACCCGACCCGTCTTTTGGCTAATGTGTAACTGTTAGTGCGCGGCACTCTTTTAATGTACCGAAGGCATATTTTCCTCTTCGATTCATGGTTATTCAACATCTTTTCGGATGATTTTGCTTTGATGTTTGGATAAGTGACGGCTTTTTCCAAAATTACATAAACTTTCTTTCAGAAGTTCACAAGAGATTCAGGTTGGAAATGTGTTTTCATGGTCTCGGTTCATTAGAGTATTGAAATATCGTTGAATGATGCGTTGGAAGCTGTTTACTTTTGGGGGCATAGCTAGGGTGAATACGGACGGTCTTAAAAAAATATATTAGGGAGGCTATGCGCCTTCGGATTCGCTTCAAAGGGATTTTTCTTAGAATTTAGAGTGCAAAATAAGAACGACATAAATAAATGTAAATCATGGTCAGAAGTGGACTATGGCTGTGGGAATGCGGTCTACAACAGAAATTGGTTTCTTGGCGTGAGCTTGGTAGAGACAAGAGACGCTTTCAAGTAAATTAGAATTTGCGCAGTATGAAAGTGAATAGGTACGATGTGATAGTGACATACACTCAGCGAATAAATGGTTATTTTTGTATAACTATTGTTGTAGTCATTTTATGAAACGCCCTCAGATTTATAGAATGACTGTTTTTAAACCAAAATATTATGTTAAAAAAATAGTCAGAAATAGTAATAAAATAGTTAAAAATCAAACGACTAAAAAAAGTATTCAATTGTGAGTTGCGACTATTTTTAAAGTAATAAATTAGTTAAAAATTGGTCAAAAAATAAAATGACTATACAAAATAATCAACTATTTATTACCATTTTGAGAGCTACGCTATGCAAAACATGGTTACTATACTGTTTTTACAAAATAACCATTGAGTAACCAGTTCTGACTATTGCATATTAATTTGTTAATTTTTATAGTAATCAAAATTTGAATAAACTAATTTTTGAGAGCACAACGAAATAGGTAGTTGAAAATAACAATTATGTAGTATTAGTAGCACTTGCGTCTTAATCTCTCAATTGAAATCCGACCACTTTGCTGATCAGTCGCAGCTCTTCTTGGAAAACATTTTTATATGAGTTCGGTTGTTTCAATGTGGCCGGTATTTCAGAATAGACAACTACTACCATAAATTCGTATCTCTCACGAACAATGGTACATTTGTTTGAAATTATTGGTCTCATTCATGCCGATCATATTCAAAAGTTATACTAAATACAATACTAATAACTTAAGTAGGTATATACATATAATGTTGTCGATATTCTTAAATCAAATTGAGATGATTCATATGTAGGCCAACCTTTATGGTACACAACATTTTTCGTTTTATTATATAGCGCGTACACGTACAAAGCGGGAGGCTTGTCGACACGTGGCACCTCGCACCCCACATTCAATTTACTATGTAAGAAACATGGGAATTTAAGAATCTCGAACACCGCCATATCACTGTCCTTAGCCACGTATTTTTACACATATTTGATTGACTGAATAAATAAAACAATAAATTTAAAAAAAAAAAAAAAAAAAAACCCGAATGACTGCAAAAAATATTTAAAAAGATTAAAACAAGACACTTTCAAGTATAACTAAATTTGTTAAACAAATTGGCAATTAGTCTCCGATTGTCAATTACTTGAAAGAGTTTTAATCTTTTTAAATCTTTTTTAAAGTCATTCGGGCTTCATGTTTTTTTTTAATTACATTTTTTATTTATTTATTTATTTATTTATTTTTTTTTTTTTTTTTATATTTACACTCCGGGAAAGAATACCAGTTTAATAACACCTCACTCTTCGAAATCGGTCAAGACGTTTGGGCTACAGGGCGTCACGTAGGAACATAGGGGAATTGTGCTCAAGATGACATACTTTTTCTTGAAAGCGAAAAATAAAAATATGTACAAATCATAGGGATGAAAACAAAGTGAATTCAATTAATTCATTTATTAGTAACAAAAACTAAATTCAAACTAATAGTGTAAAAAAATAAGTAGTATTTTTAAAAATATTTTTAAATTAAGTTAAATAGATACTTAGTTCAAGATGGCATAGTTCGGTGTAAGATGACATATAGCCGTAACCAAATTTATTTATTTTTCCTGACGCGACCTCTTGAAAAGCCATACGTCTTTTGAGCAAGCACGCCTGCTTAAGGTTCTTTTTTAGTTATTTGGCATACTACAATGAAAAGATACACAAATCACAATAAAATACTGCCTTTTGGGTAAGATGACATAACTTGTGATCTTGGACGGTCGGGTCATGTCATGATCATGATCATGATCATGTCCGATATGAGTAAAAAAGTAAAAATGTTTAGAAGATTGTTGGAACCAACATTTTCTTATGAGGTCAAAATGTCGCATAGTAATTACCAATTATACAGATAACTGTACCAACAAAACACTTCAGACACAACACAACACTCACCCTATCAGAAATTTTGGAGCTAACTTAAGGTGGCGCTACAGTCCGGGGTGGACCTGGGCCTCAACCAATTTTTACTTTGGAGCTAACACTCAATCCAAAATAAAAAAAAAACAAATTCACGCACAAAAATCTTGATTTCGGTGTCCTTTAAAGCACGTTGTTAACTAGCTACCGAATTAATGTGGGCGTAACTAACATTATAAAACTGTATGTCCAGACATGTTTGGCAGAACTGTGGCGCTTATGGTTCAAGATTAATTGCAAGTTTGTCATCTTATCAGGTATGTAGGATACACGCGAAACACATAACCCTCCCTTTGTTTAGTCGGGTAATAAGGGCAGTACGACGCAATCTAACTATTTGCTCCTCTCACCTTCATCGTGAATGTTTTTCCATTATCCACTGGAAATTTTAAATATTTAGTTTAGTTTTATTTATTTGTAGTGACACTCCCCGTTTATCTCTCCTGTTTATATTTTTATTATTAGGTATTACTTTTTATTTTTGTTTTGTTTACGCGAATCTTTCTCATATTTTAAAAGTTATTCTTCCATTCGGGGAGGAGAATCATCCAACAAATCAGAGATTATCAACATCGCTCCAGCCGTTCTTGATTCATAAATGGTATAACTAACCCGACTTTGTTTTATTTATATAGAAGAATATCAAAACTAAAACCTATTTCTATTTAAAGAGGAAAAAGCAAGAAACATGATAAAAAAGGGAAAGTTAATTAAGTTAAGTTAGGCGTAAAAAACAGACTTCCAATGTGACTCATCTTTCTGAGATTCTACTGTATTCGATCGATTATCAACAAAAACTGTACCTCACCTAAGACCGGAATTAGGACCAATTAAGTCGTTGACGAATGGTTATAGGTATTCAAATGGTAATACATGGTGTTCTCTGCAATTTAAAGAAGGCGAAACAGATGTCTTGAAAACGGGACTTGTGTAGATATATTTTCCCTAGTGGATGGATTTTTGAGCTCCACTCACCGGGGTATACACTCCTGCAACCAAATCCTGAAAATGATTCTTAAATAGAGGTATACGACATCTAGAGCAACGACATCCAACCAAAACCTAATACATTTTTAACAGTTTCCGATGGCTTCAGGTACGATATGCCAACCGGTCTTTGCATACTTGTAGAGCTGGCTAGAACTTCTCAAAAGTGGTTGCGCGACAAGGTATATAGAATACATGGTATGATATTCCGGAGGAAAATATTGGTTCAGTTCTGCGCATGTACGTCACGTGTATCACATATTTTGACACTTCAGAACAAATTAGTTCACATTCATGTGCTTTATATTAGGGTTGTGGATTTTTAATTAATAAAAATGTGATTTGCAAGATATAGTGGCGAAATTGTTTTAAAGTGAGCTGATGGTGGTACGATACCACTTGTTTCCACAGCAATACAACAAAGAAATCTAATGTTGGCAGCTGTTATTCGCAGTTTTATTCTTTCAATCAAACCTCATAACCATAATGTATAAAAAGTCCTTTATAATCTGCTAAAATATTAGAAATAAAAACAAGTACATATCAGTTTTACATTTAGTTAAGCGTTTTATTCATTTTTCTTTTTTTTTGCAGTGATATTCGTAATAAGTGTTTTGTTAAGAATTCGAATCTTAAAGAACATTTTGCCCCGGAAAAACAACTTTTTGATCGCGCGATCTAAATCAATAGGTTCGGCAAGGTTTAACAATGTTTTTATGTAATTTTGTCCAGTTTTTAGACCAGTCGAGTTATATTCATTAAAAATACTTTCAAGAAGTCGTATTTTTTCGATAAAAATAGTGTTGGGTTTTCGAAGTCCACCATCGCTGACTTGATCTGTCCATGTGAAGGATCCGGTCGGTTGTTCTTCAGCATAATTTTGCAGTAGGTTCATTGGTGTCCTGGGTAACTTGCTCACTTGGAAGGGTTTTCCTTTGAAAATACAAATTTTAAATTAGGTACTAATTACGTACATATTTATAATTTGTTCACACTTAAAACTCACAAAATTTCGCGCACAATTTTTTGTTTTGTATTCCGCCTTTCATAATTCTCCTGGCGCTTATTGTCAGAGTCCTTGGAAGTGAAAGGCAATTCCTACTGTTTTTGGGTGAATAGTTTAGCAGCTCATGTTTCAAGTTTCGCGCATATTGGTCACTGTTAAAGTGTTTCGAGCAAACAAATGCATTATTTGCATTAAACTTGTCTTTTCTACCACACTTTTTTCATAGATTCATCCTTGGGAAATCTGAAAAACGACAATTTTTCGCGCCCGGGAACCTTGTTTTGCTTTCGTTTCGTGTCGTTGTTATTATTACAGCCGAATATCGCACAAATAACCATTTTATTTTTATTTGTTTAAAAAATATTCCACAAAAACCTTAAGAGAATGTCGAACTTGCACTGAAATGTCAAAACAGTGTGATACACGTGACGTAACAGTGTGCGAGTGAGATAGGATGCGGACATGCGCAATGTTTTACCATGTTATTCTATATACCTTGGTTGCGCGATAACTGATCGACAAAAAGTTTAGTCAGTTCCTTTTGTACGACGCTAAATGCTCTCACAGTATTTCTCAACGGTCTGCTGTTTTTCAAATATTCCCAACATTCGGCCCTAGAGGCATCCGTCGGAACGGAAAATTCTCCGCAACGCATACACCTTCTGAGGCTCAAATTGCATTCGAGGTGCCCGACTTCGCAAGAGAAATAAACAATTCCGCACCGCACACAAAATCGTAAACAATTTCCGCAACCAATTTCTGTCGGTGGATATCGGAACCTAGTTGTCAAAAATTTAACAAAAAAATGCACTTCATCGCACTTCAACGTAATTCGCCGATAAGCGTTACAAAATGTCGGAAGAATTCTTCGAACAGTTGTTCCGAAGAATCCCTCGCAGCAAATATCCTCCGAATCGTATAAAATCGGAGAATTTTCCGTTCCGACGGATACCTCGGTAGGGCCGATTGTCAAAGTATTTCACAAGTGAGCCCCCTTCCCGCAACCCCTTTCCAATATAAATTATAACGCAAGTACAAAAAAAAAAAAAAAAACAGCCAAAAATTGTTCAATAGACCCATCTTATTGTCCAACTTGTTTTACTTGATAACGGTTAAACAGGTCTCTAGTGTGATTTGTTTTGGTAACCTTTGCTCGCTTTCATCTAGTGTTATCGTACCATCCAAAGCAATCATCCTTCTGAAGAAGACAACTTCAAGTTGACATTCAACCTGATGATTCTGTCGAGCACCTGCAATTGGTTCCCTTAATTTACCCGACAACGATGTTGTTGGCAATGGCAGTGTTTTAAGTGACCACTTATTCGATAAAGCCTACTCGGAGGAACCTTGGGTCCATGGTTCCACCGTGGGATCTTTCCTTACCCCCGATGAGTGGGGTGAAAGTGTTTTATACAATTCAATGGATTGCGTCCCTGGGGAATACCTAATTCTTGCTAATTTTAAATGTTTAACTGAACTTTTGTATGCACCCGTCTCTGTTTTAAATTAAATTTAAGTGAAAAAATGGAATAACCACCAAAGTTTCTATTCCTCCCATGCGTCAGTCTCATCTTACAAAGCATCCACCTCTAAGATGCGAATCGATAATGATCAGATTTTGTTGTCATTCATGGTGTTTGTCAAGCACATCTGCCCTAAATGATTTGTTTCCGTTTTGGATTTATCTGTGAAACGTGACATTGTGAAAAAGAACTTAAAAAGTATTTTATCCCTTATGCTCCGCTAAGAACTTATAAGTAAGAAAAATGGGCAAATTTTCGTCTGCAATATTTTCTACTTATATAGTTGCAAAGTGTAGGTGTAGGTAGGTAGAGAATCCACCGGGGAAATGACGAAGAATGATTAATAACAAAAAGCTAAATCGAAAAGTATCTATGAGGAAGTAATATCTCACTGGGTAGGTATGCGACTATTCGTCTGTAGAGGATATGATGAATCAAGTGATAAGGTCAATAGAATGTGCTCGGATGAGGGTGCCTTTAGAGAAAATTTGATTTTGATATTTATCGCAGTTTGAAAATGGACAAAGTTATGGCGACGACAGCCCAGACAGCAGAGACTTTTCTATAATAGCGGATGGAAAAATTAAGTTCTCAATACCAATTAGAACCGTATAGGCATAGGCAGATAAAGGGTCTTCCATTAAAGGCTTGACAACTTCCTTTTTAAACAAAATGCCAACTACTCGTGATATATTAAAAACAAAATTTATTGGCTTGAATTGCCATCAAATGATTGATGAATGGAATTCGACTTCGTTCATTTGTTCACCACGGGACCGTATATGAAGCGGTCGATACGTTGAATCCAATTTTCGATTACTCGACCGATACGGCCGATATTTCTCATTCAATATTGGCTCTGAGCTCGTCTAACGTCGCCGGCTTGTTGGCATAGACCAAGGATTTAATGTAGCCCCATAAAAAAAAAGTCTATATCCACACATTGGCTGCCATCGGCTGCCAATCGACGGGTCCGTTTCTCGAGATAACACCGAACTGAGACTTCAATTGCTCGATTGTTGCACCCGCTGTGTGGCTTGTGGCACCGTCTTGTTGGAACCACATATCACTGATGTCCAATTCATGCCATTTCTCAAAGAAATACCTAACTTTCCAACATGTCTCTACCATTTACCGTAGAGTGACAGTCATTTTCATTGACGAAAAAAAAGGCCCAATGACGCCACCGGCATGAAAACCGCACCAAACAGTGACTTACTGCGGATGAAGTGCTGTTGCATGAGCCGCACATGAGGGTTTCCGCCTGTCCAGTGTCCAGTAACGCATATTTTGCTTTTTGACGAGGTCGTTTAACAAAAAATGCGCTTCATCGCTGAAGATAGCAAATTGGCTTTAACGCTCTTAAAGTTGCGACCATCGACTCGGAAATTTGATAATGAAATTTAATTATTTGTAAACCTTGTTCCTTCGATGAAAATGTTGCTTTTACCAAAATATTTTGACATTGACCTTTAATTGGTTTAAGGGTGCGTTCACACTGATAGTTTTTTGTTATCACGTCGTTAATTGTAGACCCTTCATAAGAACAATTGGGTGTTAATGGTCCGAATTAAGATCTCCAACGAGGAACAAAAAGTTTCCTTTCTTTTCTGGTATCCAAAGTAATAACTTCAAAAACTACTACAGGTCCAGTGGAGCTTTTTATGCAAACTATCGGACTTAAGTAGGCGCATTGGCTTAGTGGTTAGTGTTTTGGACTACTAAGCGAGAGGTCGAGGTTCGAATCTCACAAAAACACAAATTCCAACTTAGGGTATTCTCCACTGCGCTACCTCTCGCGAACGTCTGACAAACATCCGAGGGTATAAATGTCTTGAAAGAGCTTTTCATTTAGCCGTTTGGAGTCGGCATAAAATTGTAGATCCCTTCCATTCGTTCCAAAAATGAAAAACTCACACAGAACGATTGGTTGTGAGAAGCTAGGTCAAGGGTCCCGTCCCTCCGGACCTGTTTCGCCAACTATTTATTATTTATTATTATTTATCGGACTAATGAAAAGCTGATAAGCTTCACTAATGAGGAGTTTAAACCCAAAATAAACCAAGTCAGCACTAAAGATTCGCAGTCTAAACAGCCAGAGACTATGGGCCATTATTAGAAATTTCTTTTCAACATGTCCACGTCCAGCGATGACCAAGAGACACGTGTGATATTTGTATAAATTTCCCATAGAAAAAGTTGTCTTCCAATAACGTTACCATTGCCAAAATTCTGACCTAGGAACTTAAGTTTCACAGTATAGTCTGGAAATAGTCTCTACATTTCTTCGCCTGAAAAGTAAATGCATGTCTGGCTATAGCAAAAAGAGAAATTTGGCCCTTTTTTCGTTTACACGAAGACTCCCGGACTGAGCCGAACATTACATTGCACCTGAACTTTTTTACTTATGTACCCACCTAGACCAAGGTGGCGATACAGTCCGCGGTATTTTTCAAATTGTCCCCAGTTGCCCGCTCCAAGTTGGTTGAGGTCAGCTTCTAGTTGTGCGGGCAACCTAAATTCTAAATGATCTTCCTCTAGAGTGCTGTCCCGCTGAGTTTGTAGCGGACTGGAGCGTTTGTGGCCATACATTCTACATGACCTGGGCAACTAAGAAGGCTGGCTGATTTTAGACTGTGTCAAAGTCGCTGTATATCTCATATAATTCGCCGTTAGGACGTCATCAAGCGCTCAAGACAGAGTCAAAGCTTCAGCGCCTTTGAACATTGATGATCAAGGCCATATACAGAAGAAGAAAGAAGTCTAAGCTACTTAGAAAATGATACAGCGATTGTCAAGAGTTTCTGTGTTTCACTGATGCTTGTCCTTCGCAAGGGGAGAGTGAGCTGCCAAACAAGCAGTATGGTCGGTAGTGTAGATGACTGTTCATTGATCAGTTCCTTTAAAAGGAAATACTTATAGGAGCCAAGGGAAATTGGTAGAACACGTTCATTTATAAGCACGTCTGTCCATTCAGGTATGGTATCTAAAAAGATCCACACCCGGACTATGAAAGCAACTCAATCGTCAGATAAGTCAATTGTGAGTGAATGCTTTTGTCGTAAACGCGGCCCCAATTTCACCTCCATTAACTCACGATTAGAAACATTCTCCGACAATAAATAAAGGATTACCAACTCAACTACACTTGCGCTTCCCCTAAATACGGTACAAGCATAAACACATTCTGATTGTAGGCAAACACATAAATCCTTGCCGCTGTCGCTTGGAATAATTCCCAACTCTGGGAGGGAACGAAGTGTGTGTACATCGAAACCGCAGATTAAATTGAATGATTTCTTTTGAGTTTGTGTCACTGCCAAGACATGGTTGACATCGTTCAACCACTTCTCATCTCTGTCGCCGTCACCGTCACCGTCACCGTCGTTGTCGTCGTTGTCGTTGTCGTTAGTCAATCAGTTGAATAAACGAATTTGGTAGATGTGGTTTGAGAGCATCCCCCAATGCTCGGAATTGACATTTGGCAAGTCATGCATGAACGAGGTTAATTCATGAAGAAAATTACAATTCTCCAAACCACGCGCAATTCGCTCTGCTACAGGTAAGAAACAGCAAGGTAAAAAATATCATCATCGAAGCAAGGTGAGCAAATAATGTAAATCAGACCAATGACAATTCTGCGGAATTTTTTCATTGAAGATGCGATGTTAAATGAGATACAAAAACTGGAAAAAATCGTATATAATGTAAATGCATGCCGATTTGATGCCATTAGGTTTCCCACAGATTCAGCCAGAGTCTCCAAGATAGTGACTTTTATATTTATTCGACAGTATGTCCTCGTATATTTTTCATAATATCCTTTCGCACAGAATTGCCCTTGCATATATTTTACGTTAGCCGAGAAGGCAATCCTTTTGCGACCTCAAATTACACTCCACAATAAGCCATCCGTATTTTCCAGAGAAAGTTGAATGCTTTTAATGGATTAAATAGGATTGGGTAAGGATATCTTCTGTAAGGGCTTAAGGATAAATCTTATCCAATTTCCATGGGATTCTTATTCTCAGAAGGCAAGGCAAACGGAACGATTTTTGTCCCTTTTGCAATATCTTAACCCCAAAAAGTCGGAAGGGAGTGATTTTGTTGTGACACTTTAGAATGCTATGTTGACTTTTTCCATACTTTATAGAATAGAACTAGGTATCTAGGTTCAAAGCAAACCACAACAGAAAAAAGAATAGAAAAAAATAAATAAATCAGAAACAAGAGGGATAACGAAAAACAGTTTAAGGGTTTCCACGCGAGAACAGATGCAAGAGGAGATACTTTAAATTTCATACTAAGCCACAGTTTGAATAAATTCATTTTCTGAGCTCTTGAATAAATGTAAAATGTATTTTGCTTTTGACTTGAGCAGAGTTAGAGTGGGCAGGGTTCTTTCCCGGAAATAATTATGCAAACAAAGTCTCTACGATTAGTATAGATGATTATTTGAGAGAAAGTAGTAAGCAAGCATCATATGTGATGCGAGTGGGACTGCCTTTTACTTTTTTATAAAAAATTCGAGTAAATGTACTTTTGAAATTTGGACATATCTCGAAAACGGTCCATGCGATTGTAACAAAAATTAATTTCTAGTGTAATATGGTCATTTCTAACTTAATGGCAAACTCAGTTTTTCTTTGTATTATCGTAAAATGGATTTTTGAAAAAAAAAAAAAAACATTTTTTAAAATTTAGTTCTTTAGTTCTTTAGTCTACCTGAAAACGGCAATAACGATTTAAGCCAAAATGCAAACTTAGACTAAAATGAATGTTCTTAAAATGATGATGCGTTCTTAATTTTCAATTCGAATCACCGAAAACGCTAATTTTAAAAACTGCTCATACATATCTCGAAATTCAAATTCAAATTCAAATTCAAATGTTTATTCAATAGTCTTACACAGTAAGATACAATATCTTTTTTAGTAGTGCAAGCTTCAGCAAATGCTATGATAAATTAATTTAATTTAGTGTTACAGGAAGACGAATACTAGATTACCTACATAAAAAAAAATTCAGGTGCGTGTATACAAATAAATAGAAAAGAAAACAACAAATTTGTAAATTAAAATTGAATTTAAACAACATTTCATTAATTACTTATTGCTAAAATATTACAAGAAGTAAAAAAAAAAGAGAATAAATAAATAAATAAATAATCATAATCATTAAAGTGCTTCAAAGTATTGTTTCAGTTTTGCCTTGAACAGCGTCCCGCAATTTATCAACCTTATGGGTCGGGGAAGGGAGTTCCATAGCCGAATCGCATGGATAAAAAATTGACGTTCGGAAATCAAGAAACGGTAACGAATTGGTATGAGATCGAGGGTTCTAATAGAGCGCGTAAAACGGATACTGTTATAAATGTAAAGTGGTTGGCGCGTCTGGAGTATATTGTGTAGCAATACCAACGTTCTTAACTCAAAAATGTCTTCAAGAGTGATGCCATAAATGGATTTGGAGTACGACGATATGTGGTCATATCTTCTAACTCCAAAAACATATCGCGCAATACTGTTGTATGCCACATTAAGTATCCGCCTATGCTCATAGTCACAATTGCTAAAAAGCTCACATCCATATAGCATAATAGGAATGAGTATGGTTTTGGAAAGAATTAGTCTTGTCTTTAAAGGTGTGATCTTTTGCGTAGCCCAGAGCAATCGAAGGCCTCCATATATCCCACCTACAGTAATTCTGATGTGATTATTCCAAGTAAGCGTTTTGTTGAAAGTTATGCCGAGATTTTTCGCAGATTCAACAAATTCAATGGGGTTGTTATCAAGATAAATATTTGGAAAATTAGAGGTATCAATCAGCTTTCTGGATATAACTAAACATTTTGATTTAGAATGGTTCAGGTGGAGGCGATTAGCCTGAGACCAGTGAAAGATTCTGTTCATATCTTCATTCACTTCAAGTGCAGCATTTTCGACGAGGCACAGAGAAAATGTTTTCCGTATTTGCACATCATCAGCATACATATCAACTGAGGAGCTTAATAAGCACTCGGGAAGATCATTTACATACATTGAGAAGAGAAGTGGACCCAGTATAGACCCTTGTGGAACACCTGAACTGAGTGGAAGGAAGTCTGATGTGGTGTTATTCACTACAACTGCTTGAAATCTATGATTTAAATAAGATGTTATCAAATTTGTAGACGACACTGAGAAGTTAAATTGATTTCTAAGCTTACTACAGAGAATGTTGTGGTTAACCGTATCGAACGCTTTAGAGAAATCAAGTAGGATAAGAAAAACTGCTTCATCATTATCTACCGCTTGTCTGATGCCTTCTGTAACATTTATTAAAGCGGTTGTACAACTGTGTTTTGGACGAAAGCCAGACTGATTAGTGCATAACAGATTATAATTAAAAATAAATTTTCGTATTTGAGAATTCATTACCCTTTCGAGAACTTTAGAAAGAAACGGTAATATCGCAATCGGCCTGAATTCGTTTTGGGTCTTTGGGATGGGAACTATTTTTACTTGTTTCCAAATATAAGGAAAAACACCAGTCATAAATATCGTATTGAAAATGTGCGTTAAATATTTCAATATATGCGGAAGAATGATTTTAACAAACACTGGACTTATCTCATCGAGCCCAACCGAGTTAGATTTTATGGATAAGATGCTTTCTAAAACATCTGCATCATTGACCGCTGTGAAGCTAAAACTCTGCGGAGAAGGCGAATTATCTGTACTGTTTTCGACGGGAGGGATGTTCGAAGAGTGGTCACTGCTGGGAAGGTTAAAATTACTTGGGGTATAATCGACATTAGGGGAGGAAACGGACACGAAAATATTATTTAACTCATTACAATCAACATTGTTGAGACTACCATTTAATTGTTTGCCAACTCCTATATCCCTAAGGTTTTTCCAAAGTTTTTGCTTAGCTTTTGAAGGATCAAGTCGAGGGGCATAAAAGCGCATTTTTGCTTCTCGTATCTCTGTAGTAACCCTATTTCTCAAAATACGATAATCATTTAAAAGTATATCCAACCGAAATCTTTTCCAGCGCTTATAAAAAACCCCATTTTTGACTTTGATAAAACTGTAAGAAAACAAGTAATGCTTATATCGCGAACAATAACTTATAATCGGTTTTTAGCTATATAGTTAACTAGCTGACCCGGCGAACTTCGTTCCGCCCAAATTCGTTAATTTAATGAAAACAATAATTCCGAGCATGCACAATGCACTTACTACTTTATGTAATCCGGTCAATTCAAATTCTTTATTTAAACGTTATAGAATACAATAGAAATAATTGAAGTAGGTATAGCATTGTCAATTTGTTTCAATCAAACCGCAATAATTGACGTGTCGGCCAACCTTCCGATTTTTCACTAAATTGACCATGTGAGGAACGTGGGAATTCAAGATTGATGCAAATGCAAAAATATCCTTGCAACGATTTATTTGTCAATTCAAGACGCTTAAATACGAATGGCTAATCGTTCTGAATGAGCATTGTTTGCATTAGAATTTTCACCTCAAAACCGTCGGTTGATTGCCAGAATCTTTCGCTCGCATTTCACAAAGTGCTTTATTTGGACAATATCCATTAATAATTTTAATAAGACATCTTTAGAAATACCGTTTGATTTTATTTTTGAATGGGGGGTGCCACAACACGTTTTCCTATCCCGCTTATGTTTTGCAAAGTACCACCTATAGGGTCCAAAACTATCCTATCATTCAAGCGAGAACAAATAATATACATCCACAAAATTTCATTAAAGTCGGTGGAGTGGTTTGGGAGATCGACAACAACTCCAGTTATCGGGCCCAAAAGTATCTATCTTTTAAGACTGCCTAACCTGAAATAAAACTATACGAACAAAACAAAAGAAGAATCATGAAAAGTGGCCCATTGATTATCGAGTTATATCTACATCGAGTTTCATTCGGAAAGAATTATATACAGAAGATTATTATTATTGAAGATAATTGAATTGAATTGAACTGAAAAACGAAATATTCGCCTATAGGCTACATGTCAAAAATTTTCCAACTTTTCTGTTTTCCTAAACCATCCCTGATTCAAGAGGAACACAACAGAACAGAAAATCATTCAAATCTGTCGAGCCGTTCTGGAGCCTTTATCCGACTAACGCACAGCAATTGATTTTGATTTAACATGGAAGAAGAAGATACAAGATAGAAGATAACTTTTGTTTTGTTTTTTTGTTTTTTTATTTTATTGTGGCAAGAAACTTACAATTTGTTGAATACAATTTTAGGGATACAGAGATTTTGTCTGGTACCATACTACTAAAATATTTGTACAATTTTTCACTAAATAATATCACAGATTAATATACAATTCGAAGGAAAAGCCACTAAAAACCTTCATTAAAAAATAACTTTTGTTCTATCATTAATAGTTTCCGCAGTGCATGCGACGAAAGATGTTTTATGGCATATTTTTTTTTTACACCTTGGGTTACGTTACTAAAGTTGTAGTAAGGATCCCTAATCTTTTCCAGCAATAAATATAGTCTACATATATTACTCAAGGTGAATGTAGCTTTCTTATGGTGAAAGAATTATGGAAATCGGGACAGTAGTTTTTTAGTTTATTCCTTACAAACACACACACAAAAATACGAATCTTTCCTCTTTATAATATTAGTGTAGACAAATAGTATTTTTCAACCTACACCATTGCAATATTTGGTACTGTTTTGTCTGTCAAATTTTACAAAAGCCGCTCAAAGTTGAGTTTTGAAGACCAAAGAAATGTCTATGGTCTTTGTCTAAAAGGACCCTTAGATATGATACATCTCGTAAAAGACCGTTTGCATTTCATTTGCATTTCAGGAGTTCTGTCCATCATTGCTTAGCTGTTTTTTTAGAATGAGTTCCAGCATTTCTTATTTATAATTCATAGGTATTTCCTCGTTCTTCCGCAACTAAACTGAGTAATAAATTTAAGTAAAAACTTGGTAAGAGTAATTTACTTTTTTTTGTTGTAATTTTATAATTTTGTTGTTTAAAAGTCATACGACTAATGACAAGTTGAGGACAGTGAAGTCAGTAAAAAAATACATTTAAGTGAAAAAATGTCAGAAATTGTAGGTAAATATTGTACAAACCTTCCCAAAGTCTTAAGATGTGTTTCAGGGAAAATTCGAAATCAAAATCTGTCCTAGTTCCATACACTAAACGGATGAAATTCCATTGCTTGCAAGCAGGTATTGACCATTGTGGAGGATGTGATCCAAGACTTGAATTCGACTAGTGGTAAATTCACTTTCTGCAATTTTTTCGAAAGTTTTTCTAATACCATCGTGCATTTCTATTCATTAGCCTTGCAAGTTCGACTGTTTCGAAATACCTATTTGTGAAGATATGGGCTTTCTTGCTTTGCTAAAAATCTTTTGTTTCACATAGATAGAGAAGTAGTATTTACGACGGCTCTGATATGCTCAAAGTCGAATTGCTACTCCCGTATAAGTTTAAAATTAAAAATCAAACTAGTGGGTAGGTACCTATATGAAAATACAAAAAAAAAAAAAAATTGGTGCGACTGTATCCAACAGTCCCGAAATATGTGTATGTGTATGGAAGACAGCATCGATGGTTGTTCCATATCGTGTTGTTGAAATTTTCCGGTTGGAATTCATTTGAAGATTAAATTTATCTTGCATAACATCAATAAATGGTTGAGCTTCTGGAGTTGCAAAATTGATATTGAAGTCTCTGCTTATGATCATTGGTAAAAGATGATAATCTCCCTGCAGAATTCTTGAAATTTCTTCTGAGTACGGTGCAAGGACGAAATGGAGAAATTTTATTTCAAATCAACAAAAAGCTGAAATTAATATGCCCCAGCTCATAAATGTATGCAATGATAAAAACGTATGCAATGATAAAATGTATGCAATGATAAAACACAGTGACGCATTTCCGTCCCCGCAAGTTAAATGTGTGGAATTACTCCACCAGATTCCAACAACGCGCGCTTAGATGTTTACACTCCAAACAATGCTGTCGTCACAACTCACAAAAGGATGCAGTCTTTCGCAACCTTTGGTAAAATACAGAATCAAAAAGGAAAACACTGCAACCAATTTCTATATTGATACAAAATTCTTCAGTGTCAAAGCTAAAAGTGCCAAGGAACCCAGACGAAAAAAGGAAAACAAAACAATCTGCTGGAGCATTTGCATTCTCTTGAAGGGAATCTCTTCTATGTGTGTATATCCAACCTCACTCTTATCTCCACTCTACAAAGATACAAAGGATTAAAAGTGACGGATTACATCACACCCCTAAGCCATACGCAGGGAAGATGTACCTACCTTTTTTCTTACTAAACAAAACACTGATAAGACTCATCCTGCCATCCTGCAAGCTCCCAGGATTTCTGTAAAAAAGAATGACAACAAAAAATCGCTGCTCTTCTGTAGGTACAGATTTGTATCTGACAGACTATTATTAATATACATCAAGAAGTTAAATTCGAAAAAAAGGAAACGAAGCAGAAAAAAAAAACCTGCTCTAGCTGTGTGGCACCCACTTAAGCGAAGCAAGGATTCCAACTCTGAAGGCTTCCACATAGCAATTCATATTCAAATGATAGATGAAAATGTCTCCCCAGATAGCGTGGAAAAATTACAATTTTACAATGAAGGAAATCTGTGGGCGCAAGCGACGAAGGCAAGCTACGCGACACGCGGCAAATAGCAAGAAACTAATTCAAAATTATGTTCGTCATTTGTTACCAGCTATTGCTTTGTTGTGTGCCGTGTCGTGCTAGACCGGATTTCATTTATTTGTGAAGTGGATGTGCAGCACTTAAAAAAAAAGGGTATATGCGTTTGACATTACATAGTATGCCAGTCCAGCGGTCACAACAAATGCCATGTAAATTGTGAAAATATTCGAAATGCATATTAGCACTCGCAGTGTCAGCGCGCAGTTCCAAATTTAAATTTCTCCATTTGGCATGAGAGAAATCTATTTTTTTGGAATTTTATTCACGTTCACGTTCATGTTAATTGACACTCTTGCCGTCATCGGGAGTACTTCATACTTCTACATCTACAATCTACATGCGATAATGGCCACTTGGAATTTTATTCACTAACCCGACCGGAGTGGTGCACTGATCAAGAGCAGCTAACGAGCCCCAATTGAACGTATATAAATTAAAATAAATGGGAATCTGTGAAAGGGGTTGGGGGATGTTCACATGAATGCAAAGCTCCTCTTACACATTGTGTGTGTGTGCTGGCGAATAAATTATAAGAGCGTGCAAATTCTGTTTGAATGCTCTGCGCGCATCGAGAATTGCAATCACGTATATTTTATGCACCGAAAAAAGTTCAAAAATCACGGAAAATAAAGATGAAAGCACTAGTACGAGTAGGTGCGCCTGATAAAGTGCTGACGGTCGATTGGATTGTGCGGCGATGTGTTGACTTAATTTTGTTGGGATGCGATTTTTTTTTTTTTTTATATATATAAATTAGATATGCTAATGTTTGGAATGCTTTGGGTTGTTTAATGAGGCACCATTAGTATTCAAGAGGTTCAGTTTATGTTATGCTGGAGAGGGGTTTTTTTTTCAAACTGAAGAACGAAGTTTTGAAGATCGATTTTTGACAGCGATCCACAGATAGATGATTTGTATATCAAAAGTCCGTGGTCTTAAAATTCTATTACAAAGTGACCTGGAAGAACTATTTGAAATTAACTTGGACACAAAAGCAAAAGTTAACCAATAACAGAGGTAGGTCACGTCTGGATAAACAGTTCAAAAAGTTACCCTACTTCTTTCTCTTTCTTTTTTGATTTAAGTAAAATATGTTTCCTCCAGGAATACAAATTTGACCACGAGCTTGCAATAAGTTGTGGACGTAAGATGTAAGTATTAAGTTATGTAAATATATAAATTATGTTGTCGCATGCCTCACAAGGCGACAGAGCCCGAACCGAAGCCTGCAAGGACGAACAAGGGAACATCGTAGTAGAATCGCAGTCGATTCTGAGGATATGGAAGAACTACTACGTGCAGACTGTTTAACGGCGATGACGACTTAAATCCCGCTGTCAGGCAGAATGAACCATTCAACCTGGACCAACAGTACCGTTCACCCCATCTGGACAAAGTGAAGATATCTTGGTATATCTAAACTTAAGTCCAACAAAGCCGCTGGAGCAGATGGTCTAGCCGCCGAGCTGTTCAAAGCGGCAGGCGACGACTTGGTTGGGAGCATGCACCAACTCATCTGTAAAATATGGTCGGAGGAAAGTATGCCCGATGAATGGAACCTCAGCATTGCTACCCGATCCTCAAGAAAGGAGACCCTCTGCACTGCGCCAATTACAGAGATATCAGTCTCCTTAACATTGCCTACAAGATCTTATCTGCCGTTTTGTGTGAATGTCTGAAGCCTTTCGTAAACAACCTTATTGGTCCATATCAGTGTGGCTTCAGGCCAGGAAAATCAACCATCGACCAAATATTCACACTGCGGCAGATCTTGGAGAAAACCCAGGAACTTCAAATCGATACCCATCACCTTTTCATCGAGTTTAAGGCCTTCTATGACAGCATTTATAGGGACGAGCTTTACAGAGCAATGTCTAGTTTTGGCATCCCTGCCAAACTCGTCCGTTTGTGCAGGATGACGATGGAGAATGCACGCTGCTCCATCAAGGTCGGTAAAGAACTCACCGAGACCTTCGATGTCAAAAAAGGATTTGGACAAGGCGATGCGCTGTCATTTGACTTCTTCAATATCGTTCTTGAAAGAAAAGTGCAAAACTCAAACGCCAACACCAGAGGCACTATCTTTCAAGTCCGTCTAATTACTCGCGTATGCCGACGACATTGACATAATTGGCAGAACGCAGCGTGATGTAAATGGCGCGTTTGTGAGTACTGAGACTGAGGCGGCGAAGATGGGTTTGGCGGTTAATGAGGGCAAGACGAAGTATATGCTGTCAGCTAAAAAGGACACCCAACGCCGACGGCTCGGACAGAACATCACAATAGACAGATATAACTTTGAGGTGGTTAAGGACTTTGTCTACTTAGGCTCCGCTATGAACTCAGACAATGACACCAGTGCTGAGGTTAAACGTAGAATAACTCTTGCCAATCGCTGATTCTTTGGGCTAAGAAGGCAATTGAGTAGCAAAGCCCTCTCTCGAACAACAAAATGTACCCTTTACAAGACCATAATCGTCCCAGTCCTGCTATATGGCGCAGAGGCATGCACTCTTGTTATATTATATTATTAAGTTGAATACTTTTCTCCTTCACTGTATAATGAATACATAATTGAATTATATAGCTAACGATACATACATGTGTTACACTTTGAATTCTGTAATAAACCAAACTTCACTTGTCTATCAGCATCCAAAGTGAGCGGGTCTTTTTCTTTAATACGGCTCTGATTAACAACTCTATCAAAAGCGGATGCGGCAACTCTAGGTTGTTTCGAGAGGAAAAATTCTTCGAGTGATTTTTGGTCCCGTCTGCCTTGACGGTGAATGGAGGAAGAGATGCAACGGCGAACTGTACGGGCTGTACACTGTACAGCGACATCGACCTAGTCAGAAGAGTGAAGGTCCAACGTCTGAGGTGAATGGGTCATGTGAGAGCGTATGGACACGAATGCTCCAGCCCGGAAGATCTTCGAATCCACACCCGAGGGAAGGGGCAGTAGAGGAAGACCGCGACTCAGGTGGCGCACGCAAGTGCAAGGGGACCTTAACCAACTTAGCCTGCGGAACTGGAGGCAGCTAGCTAAAGTTCGTGCTGACTGGAGACGCTTGTTGGTTGAAGCCTAGGTCCACCCCAGACTGTAGCGCCAACTTAAGTAAGTAAGTAGGTAAGTTGTCGCATGCCTATAGTCTTCAAACATGGCCGCCTAGAAGGATATAATAGCAAAGAATTCCACCCTAGATTCTGCACAGCTAGAGCCACCAAATATCCCGAGGATGCTATCATCGATGGCAGAAGTGAAATTTAGGCCTCGAATAATTCAACGCATCCTTAAAGAACTAGATTGCAATAAGGCAACGGGACCCGATGGAATCCCGGCTAAAGTACTCAAGAACTGTGCACCAGAATTTGCACCTGTACTCTGTAAGCTGTTTAGCATGTCGTACTCCCAGAAGACGTTTCCTTCTTGCTGGAAGACCGCTCCCATTGAACCTATTCCAAAGAAAGGGAAGATCAATCAATGCTCTCTAAAGTAATGGAAAAGGCAATAAATGTCGAAATAATCAAATAACTAGAAGGCCATCGATTAATAAGCGACAGGCAATACGGATTTCGGAGCCGTCTTTCCACTGGTGACCTGTTAAGCTACGTAACGCACTTATGGACACAATCAATTGAACAACACGGCGAATCCAGAGCCGTAGCCTTGGACATATCAAAGGCATTTGACCGAGTCTGGCATAGAGCCCTATTAGGCAAGTTAGCGTCTTACGGATTACCACAACAACTCTGCAGATGGATGCAAAATTTTCTTCTGGGAAGATCGATCCAAGTTGTTGTAGATGGTGTATCATCCAATTCGTTTGCTATAAATGCAGGAGTGCCCCAAGGATCTATTCTTTCTCCAACTCTATTTCTTCTCCACATCAACGATTTGCTTGGATCGACAAATAATAATATCTACAGCTTTGCAGATGACAGCACTCTCATATCCTCCATTTCGAACAATGGGCCTGTGAATACGGCTACATCACACAGTCAGAGATGTGAACAAATTAATTCTCTAAATGATGATCTGGACAAAATCTTGAAGTGGGGAAATGACAACTTGGTTGTATTTAATGCAAACAAGACACAGCTCACAACATTTTCCAGAAAAAATGCATCAACAGTTCCTCAGATCCAAATGGATGACCATCCAATCCATCACAAGGACTCAATGCACCTTCTAGGAGTCACAGTCAATTCAGGAATCACATGGCAGAACCACATATCCTATATCGCAAAATCGGCGTCCGCAAAGTTGAGCTACCTATTTAGAGCAAAGAGGTACTTTAGCCCCAAGCAACTTCTCCTTCTCTACAAAGCACAGGTTAGACCAGGCTTGGAATATTGTTCCCATATATGGAGCTCGGCCCCAAAACATTCACTTAACATGCTTGATAGCCTAGAGACGAGCAGTTCGACTCATTGGAGACCCTACACTCACATCGAATCTACAACCGTTGGTGCACAGAAGACAAGTCGCTGACATATGCTTGTTCTATAGGTACTTCCATGGTAGATGTTCTGAGGAACTCAAAGACATTATCCTTCGAAATGCAACTTTTGGGCGCCCAACTAGACAGGCTGCTAATGCTCATGACCATACAGTACACTTGACGACCGAGAGGACATCAACTTTCCAAAACTCCTTCTGTTACAGGACAAGCAAACTTTGGAACTCGCTTCCTGGGGATATATTTCCAGAAGACTACAATTTGCAGCAATTTAAGTGCAGAGCAAACATACATCTGCAGGCATCTCGGGGCGCTGTTGAAGCATTATAGGTTCGCCTTTCTCGGGAGAAGTATATAAAAAAAAAAAAAAAAAACCTGCACAGTGTCGTAAAAATACGTGAACTTCTTCAATTTAAAAAAGTTAAAGCAAGTGCAGCAATTTTCCCTGAAACATATAGGATATTTCAACTCCAATTCAGAAATGACGATTCAAGACGTTTAAGGTATCAGGCGCCCAAGTCTTGCAAGGTTGCAATACTGAGTCAAAATATTGACACAATTTAGAATACTTGGTCTCTGATCATTTATATACATTAGTCGAGGACGTCTGACATGTAACAAAAGCCTTTCCAGATGCATCCAAGGATCAAGAAGGGTTAAATATTGTAAACATTAGTCCTTTTTTATTATGCCCGCACATGATCTATATAGATCATTGACTTGAATGCTTTACAACAACATTTGGATCTCTTACTATTGTTCCAAACCGTGATTTAAATTGTGAAAAATATTTTTGTCTTTAAATGGAAAATTTGCAGATGTCGTAACCACAGCACATCTGGTCATCTGTCAATAGCAAATGAGCCTGCAAATGTCATAAACGTCTGGCAATAGTCTGACAATGATAAAATTCGGTGTTCAGACGATTGGCAGATACCTCTGGCATCTGAAAATCACTTTTCTGCAAATATTGGTATACAAAAACTGCCAGTTCACACGATTGGTAGATATTTTGGAATTTGTTTTCATTTGTAGACCTGACAATATTGTCAGATCTGATGATCATCTGAACAAATTTTAGAGACGTCAATGGACCCATCTTCATTCCTCTGAACTCCAAAATCAAACTCTCGACTCGTTTTTATTTATATGTATCTAAAAAAAAGTTTATTAAAATTAAGCAAGCAAAATTAAGGCTGCAGGAAATAAGGTCCCAAATGAGAAAATGAAATAAGGCCCCAAATGAAATAATACCCCAATTTCAAATATCAAATAAGGCCCCAACAAAAAATTAAATAAGGCCCCAAATGTGGTGTATCGTATATTTCATAATGAAATTAAGAATAACGAAAACTATTTTTATTTAATATTGTTGATATTGGATAAACTAATTCAGATTAAAGGAACTTTGTAGGTATATATACTCAGCATCGCACCCACCCTGTAATGTAACATTAAACCCAAGCAGGGGGTTGCAGAGGGCAACATGCCTTCCCATACGTATTCCATGTCGGAAGGGTAACAATTAATAATACAAAATTAGTTTTGGGGACTTACTTCACATCTTCATTTGGGGTCTAATTTCATGATGAAATAAGACCCCAATTTTCATTAGGAAAAATGGCCCCAAAAAAGGAAACAACACCCAAATTCTTATTAAAAATAGTTGTTGTTGTTTCCTGTATAATTTTTTGGGGACTTATTTCATTTATATTTTGGGGCCTTATTTCACAGAGTCAAAATTAACAATCGCCAAAGGAACCGTCTTTGACTACAACAAAAACGCAACTTTTCGTAGACAATATTCTCCTCTCTCGATGTTGCCAGAATGTTAACAATAACTTAAAAAACATTAGGTAACTACCACAATTTTCGATAATTGTTGTGTTTTCCTTTATAAGCGAAAAAGCAACATCTAGGTACCTACATTATCGAAAATAGTTTTAGTCCATGATTAATATTTGAATACCTACGTCACTATGAAAATTTAGACCGTCGAAAAACTTACGTTTCCATAGTAACATCATTGAAACCAACCGTCTTCACTCTTCAATACCTCGGACGTCGGAGCTATATTCCCCTGAATTAAAATTAGGTACACAATTGCTTACTTTTAGGAGTAGGTTAATTGCATTTTTTCGAAGATAGGTTCTAATCTAAGATGATATATTTGAATACGTTACTATGGCGATATCGCGGCGACAAATTGAGTATCAAGGTTCAATTAACTGATAAGCATTTTCTATGTGGAATTCTTTACTTCATTTAACAGCCTAAGGGAGTTTCCAAACTTTTAAATACGCACGCCAGACTGAATAAGGCAAAACAAAGCAAGAACAAAAGATTTGTTCCATCCGGTAGGGAAGCTCGCTTAATGGCGACATATAGATATAGATACCCACGATTTTTTGCTTGTGCACATTTGAGCATCTGAGGCACCTTTCGAATTAAATATGGTTCGTTAAGTTCATTTCATTTTAAATATAGGTACTAAAAGAGTGTACGAAAACTTCGGATGTTAACTTATTAATAAGTATAAAAATGATTAGCGAGTAACAGAAGATATAAACAAATAGCGCGATTTTCAAATCGAGGCTCACATTTTACAATAATATAAGCCAGTGATAGAATAACTGAAAAAATCGAGTGTTGAAAACCATTCACTAAACATTAAAGCCTCTATTTCATTGAGGCCTAATTTTCATTTTAAGAATGGGACATAAGTTCATTATGAAAATATATCCCAATTTTGGGCCTTTATTAGATTTTTTCTTTTGGGGCCTTATTTTCTGTGCTATATACACTGGCATCTAGATCAATAACAACACGGCTATGCCGCAAGGAATTGAAAATCACCAATCGCAAAATTTTGAGTTGCAATTCACAAATTATATATTTTTCGCAAATCACAACGATTTTTTCTTGAATTAATACAAAAATTCGAAAAATATCAAATTCTGTTTGTTGAATTTTACGATTAGAAGTTTAGGTCTGTCTCATTACGATAATGCATTCGAATAAGTTGCAATTTACGATTAAGAATTTGTTAATTGCAGCTACAGAAGTAACAAATCTATCCCTATTGGTCGCAAATCAACAGTATTGAGTTGCAATTCAAGACTAAATGATTGTAATTTGCTAATTTGCTAAGTGGCGTAATTTGCAACAGAAAAGTGGTAATTTACGAAAAGTATTTGCAATTCACAACCATATTATGTAATAGATATCAAATTAATAATTATTTCTGTCAAATTGCGATCGGTTTTGGAAATATTTATTTTTCGTTGATCGCATTATTGACAACGAAAAGAAGTGTTGATTCACGACTTTTGAGGGTCAATATATTCATTTCGTACAGTTTCTAGAATTGCGAATAAAAAGTCGTGAATTAGTAAATTCTGAGCTAAGCTCTAAAACTAGAAAAACTTTTCTTGTTTCGGCGGTCGCGCCGGTGCTTATTTTTCTTGATTTGATCTAGATTTTTTTTTCCGTGTGAAGATACATAGACCTATGAAGCAAACGTCAAAAACTTTCAAAGAAGCGAAAGTAGGCAAAATTGACGATAGAAAATCACAACATGTCGAATGCAGTATTTACATATATTTTTTGTAGTTCGTATGCATCCAAATGTTGCCCTAAAAAAAAGTGTGCCGTTTATGAGAGATCCCTGTATGTCTCAGAGTGCGCAGTCTTTTAAGCGAACAAATACAGAATTTCAGACACTTTCGATTGAGATAATGAGTTCAGCTCAACGATCGCAGTGATTCCGAGATGTTGCTTTCAAATTAAATGTCCGAAATTAACCTCACACTTTTATATACAACCTTGGTCTATGCTCTGAATATACCTGCTGAGAAATTGTGAGAATATTCATAAATCACACAAACGTGCTCTGTTTGAATAACAAAATTCAGTTCGATAAGCTCTTTTATATCCACGAATTCTCCGTCATACCTAATAGACAAGATGTTCTCCAGTTGTTCCAGTGCAGGTACACTAGCCTCTGCACCACTCTTACGTAAAACTTTCCTATACTACATGACCGCCCACCGAAAGTATCCTTTATAATAATCAGAACCTAGCAGGTTTCGACTCAAGCAGAAGTAGAAAACTTGTTTATGTTTCACTGTGAGACTTTGGGTCGATAAATGTTATCCTTTATGCTTTATCATTTATGTTGTCTGTGTTTTGTTCGCAGATTGCCTACGGGTAAGTGAAACCAACTTCTCGCAAGGGTTTATTACATTTACGATATATGTAGAGTAAAATTGACCATAAAATGGAACAAGTCTTGTAAAAGTATAAGAGTCTTGAAATCAAACAGAATAGACCAAGTTGCTTTATTAAGGGTAAAGTTCTTAAGCAGGCTTTTCAGGGGGAGAATATAAAATGTACTCGTTTCCTTTATAGCAAAAGAGACTAGTACTTTGTGAATTATTAATTTTATTTTTTGCAAATTTTAAGGTTCCATTTTTCCAGTTTCCTTAAAGGTTTGTCCGACTTAGTTCGACATCCCGGCCAATAAGTAATTTTGTCATCTGGTCAATAATTTCTGTTTGCTGCAAGGAGACATGAGCGTAGAGCTCCTCCATAAGGAGTTTCAAAACAAAGCAAAGACCATTTTTCAATTGCTGTCCCATTACACCTTATGAGCGAGGTTGTATAGAATACTAGCGGAATCGGCAGTGCTTCGGTATTGCTAGATTTGAATAATATGTATATAAATAAAGTCGGAAATTCGAATACAATGTTGGACCTTTACGAGTTTTGCGATTACAAGCTGAGTCGCCGATACCGGACCCTAAACCAATTTATATTGTATGTAATTATCTGTGTAGACTTATACTCTTCAGTTGTAGTAAATGTAATTTATTCTTTGATTAAAACCTATTTTCCTTCACCAATCGACCCGAGCAGAAACCTGTAGAGACGAACAAGGAAACCGGAAACAGTCGGTGCTGAGGACATGGAAAAACCATTTCTGCAGACTGCTAAACGGCGAAGACGACACAAATTCCGCTGTTAGGCAGAACGAACCATTCAACCTGGACGATGAAAGCCAAGACTTCCGTCCACCTGACCAAAATGAAGTGAGGATAGCAATACCCAAGCTGAAGTCCAACAAGGCTGCTAGACCAGACGGCTTACCTGCAGAGCTCTTCAAGGCAGCCGGAGATGACTTGGTAGAGTGCATACACCAACTCGACTCCAAAATTTGATTAGAGGAAAGTATGCCTGATGAATGGAACCTCAGCATTGTTTGCCCGATCCACAAGAAAGGAGACCCTCTAAATTGCGCCAACTATAGAGGCATCAGTCTCCTGAACACTGCGTATAAGATCATGTCTGCTGTACTGTGTGAACGCCTGAAACCATTCGTCAACGATCTGATAGGTCCCTATCAGTGCGGTTTTAGGCCCGGTAAGTCCACGACCGATCAAATATTCACACTACGGCAGATCCTGGAGAAAACCCAAGAAGTCCGCTGTTTCTTTGGCCTAAGAAGGCAACTGAGAAATAAGGCCTTGTCAAAAAACACTAAGGAGACTCTATATAAGACCCTCATCATCCAAGTCCTACTCTATGGCGCAGAAGCAAGGACCTTATCAAAGGCGGATGAAGATCTCCTCGGTCGTTTTGAAGGCAAAATTCTTCGGGTGATTTTCGGTCCCGTTTGCGTTGATGGGACTTGGAGAAGGAGATTTAACGGCGAACTCTACGAATTGTACAGCGACATCGATCTGGTCAGAAAAGTACGCATCAGTCCACCAAGATGGCTAGGAAATGTAGAGCGAATGGACACCAACGAGTGGAGTCTTCGACTCCAACCCGGAGGGACAACGCAGTAGAGGAAGACCTCGCCTTAGGTGGCGCGCTCAAGTGGAAGGGGACCTCAACCAACTTGGATTGCGCAACTGGAGGCAGTTAGCCAAAGATCGCGCTAACTGGAGAGGCGTATTGGTTGAGGCCCAGGTTCACCCCGGACTGTAGCGCCACCTAAGTAAGTAAGTAAGTTCCTTCGCCAATCAGAGTACTACGTACTCAAAGTCGAATTTACAAAGACCCTCAACCGTTTTTTCAGGGATGTTAAGGATGGACTCCTTCAGAATATGTCTATTTCCCAGAAATTTTTTTTAAGGCCCTACGTGTGTGAATCAACCTGGTTTTAATCCATTGGAAGGTATGAGCTACATAAACGCCTCAGTTCTGCTGAAATGCTTTTCTTAACACCAGCACCGACTGTTATTCTACTACAAGAATTCCTTCAACATTTGTAATAGATTTTGTAGATATAGGTTAGATATAGGTTGGGTATAATTGATATACATCTACTTCAATTTGGGAAAATATAAAAACAAAATCTGCTCCCTAATTCGCACTATACTTCACTTCACAAATCCCTTATTTAAACCGCTCCAATTTTAATAAAAAAAAATGAATCTACTTCCAAAAAAATTATTGGAAAAATGTTTTACACTCTTTCAAATTTCATCAAACTTCACTTTTAACTTAATTTAATTTAATTTATTACAATTTTCTGACGTTTATCATTGTTTTCCTTTTTAATTTCTGTCAACAAGCTGATGCGTTTGATTTTGGTTTTTGGTGCCTGTCTGTCTGTTCTGAAAAGTTTAACCCAATACGCCGTGAAAGAATTATTACAAACGCTAAACAAATTAAGATCTACATACTTCCCTTTTCTTGAATCTATTTCTCTTTTTGGGTCAAATCTACTCCGCTTTTTAGGGTTCCGTAGCCAAATGGCAAAAAACGGAACCCTTATAGATTCGTCATGTCTGTCCGTCTGTATGTCACAGCCACTTTTTCCGAAAGTTATAACGAGCTATACTGTTGAAACTTGGTAAGTAGATGTATTCTGTGAACTGCATTAAGATTTTACACGAAAATAGAAAAAAAAAAAAAAAAAAACAATAAATTTTGGGGGTTCCCCATATTTAGAACTGAAACTCAAAATTTCTTTTTAATCCAACCCTTATGTGTGGGGTATCTATGGATAGGTCTTCAAAAATGATATTTAGGTTTCTAATATCATTTTTTCTAAACTAAATAGTTTTCGCGAGAAACACTTTCAAAGTGGTAAAATGTGCCTCCTTGGCCTGTTAGTTAAACATTAATATTCTTTCTTTTACATTTCTTTCTCCACAAACAAGTCAAGTTCATTCTGACTGACGTTTATTTTCGTTTGTTCCCGTCATAATAATTCGGCTTCCCACTTTCTGTCTTGTACCTACCTGTCACTTATATTTGTCAATTTTTTTTACTGTTTGTTATTTGTCTGGAAATTGTTTGTGCGTAGCTTTGGAAAGTTATTTCGTATTTTTATTATTTAATTCTTGTAATTCTATTATCGATTATTCTATATTCTTTTATAGATTGGACTATTCCATTTGAAGTATTAAGTAGCTTCAGGTCAGGACAGACAAAGAAAACAAATATGCATGTTCCCTTATTCTTTTAGTTGTTTTTGGAAAGTTTTCTCTGAAGGGTGGTGGCTCGAACTTTTTGGAAATGGCCCTCAGAAAGGCCATCAATATAATATACAAGGTGGCGCAAAAGTAATCCTCCTATCAGAAAATTCTATAAATTTTGCGATTGGCCCCTAACATTTGTGTAGTAAACACATGGGAAATACACGTTAATAAACAATGTTACGCTACACTGCTCCAGAACGCGGAACATTGGTGACTATTTATTTGAGCAATTATCGGTCGGTGACTTTGGCACAACGTGAATTTCGTCGCAGATTTCCTAGCCGTCCAACGCCTACTGGTGAAACACTGCGACGTTTAGCCGCTCGCCTCCAAGAGACTGGCACAACACGAGATGCTGCCAGACGTGGCAGACCCCGGATTAGCCGTTCTGCAGAGAATATTGCTGCTGTAGCCAGAGATGTGATGGAAGCGCCGTCGACATCGACCAGACGACGTGCCACGCAAATGGGTATCAGTTGACGGTCTTTACAGCGTATTTTGGTACAAGATTTGAAGATATTTCCGTACAAAGTCCAGGCGGTGCATCAGCTGTTAGCTGCTGACCGCCAATCGCGTCTAACATACGCTCAAGCCATCCTTAATCACCACCAAGAGGAAGATGATTTTTCATCAAAAATAATCATGAGTGATGAGACCCATTTCCATCTTAGCGGCAGTGGCGTAGCAAGGGGGGGGGCAAGGGGGGCACAGGCCCCGGGCGGCACTTTGCTAGAGGCGGCAACTTGGAGCAGTTCATTTTTTTTTTTTTAATAAATAATTTATATATATTTATTAGGTAATATCATTTTGGCAAGTTCTGGTTAGAGAGCTATAAGCGCCTACTCTACTATTTTATAAGCTCTTACAGTTTACATGTTGACAGGCGTAGTAGGAGTTTCTGTTTTTTGATTGCAAGTAGTGTTGGTGATAGATCGATATCCATAGAGTATATCTAAGAATTCAGAGATTTGTTCTTGAATTTGCATTAGACGTCATAAACTGAATATCCCGATGGACGTGTGTGGGGGTGCAAACGAAGTGGGATTTTCTGATTGTGTAACGATCCAAGTGTTTTGAATGGTTCAAAATGGTTGAAAAAAAAGAAAAAAAGGGGCAATATTTGCAAAACATAAGTTTTGCCTAGCTGCTATTGCATTTTTAATGGAAGTGCGGTGTTTTAAAAAAATATATATGAACACAGATCGGCTTTTGGGTAGTAATTTTTCAGAAATAATTACAAAAATTGATTAAGTCGAATTTTTTGAGAAAAACTAAGATCTTATTTGAAATACCTATATTATCTTTAATATGTACTTTGATCAAAATCGTTTGAGAGGTTTTTGTAAAATCACGCAGAAAAAACCGTACTAAATTTTGCAATGTTGTTTGAATAATACTATTGCCTAACTATTTAGCTGAAAGCTGACTACTTATAAGTTATTGTTCGGGACGTAAGCATTACTTGGTTTTTAGAGTGTTCTCGAATTAAAATTGGGGTTTTCGAGATATAATAAAATAACTAAGTAGTTGGCGCAACAGGTCGGACGTCGGAGGGACCATTCGTTTTGTGTGAATTTTTTTTTTTTTTTTTCATTTTTAGAAAGAATGGAAGGGATCTTCAATTTACTGCCGATTCCAAACGGCTAATTCAGAAGCTCTTTCAAGACAGTAATACTTTCGGATGTTTGTCAGATGTTCGCGAGAGGTTGCACAGTGAAAAAAAAACCCTAAGTTGGAATTTGGGTTTTTCGCGGGATACAAACCTGGACCCCTCGCTTAGTAGTCCAACACACTAACCACTGCACCTACACTTTCGAGATATAAGCAGTTCTTAAAAGTAGCGGTTTCCGTGATTCGAATTTAAAATTCAGGCCACAATAATTTTGGAAACATACATATTACTGTAACTACTCGTTCTGGTCAAAACCGTTATCGCATTTTCGAAATTTAAAAAAAAATTATTTTCAAAAATCTATTGTACGATAATGGGTATGGTACGTTTCGCTTAAATTGTTGGGAAAATTGACGTTTCGCCGTGGTGGCGAAATGATCAATCTGGGAAATAGTAAAACATCGAAACGATATTTCGTTGAAAAATTACTTGACAACAACATCAGCAAATTGCCAAATAATTTTCGCGAAATCATTTCATTAATTTTTCAATCATTTCAAAAAATTACGAAAGATAAAAAATAGAAAAATAAATAAATAGTTGGCGCAACAGGTCCGGAGAGACCTAGGCCTAGCTTCTCACAACCATTCGTTTTGTATGAGTTTTTCATTTTTGGAACGAATGGAAGGGATCTACAATTGTATGCCAACTCCAAACGGCTAATTGCGAAGCTCTTTCAAGACAAATAAAAAACCGTTATAAAACACCGAATTTAAAATTCAGAATTGCAAAATAAAGGAAATATTTAACGACTAAAGACAGACAAAGAAAAACCGAATGAATTTTGCAAAATAATGGTAACCCTACGATAATATAGACAAAAACTGAGCCCTCTATTCAGGTAGAAATGACCATATGTATTACCATAGAAATGAATTTTTGTTTTCGAGATATTTCGAAATTTCAAAAGTACCGTTATTCGATTCCAGAAATTTTACCAAGTTTACAAAGGTATTTTTTAATGTGTGAAAAAATTATGGGGGCGGCATGATTTGGGTCTGCCCCGGGTGGCTCCAACCCACGCTACGCCACTGCTTAGCGGGTACGTAAATAAGCAAAATTTACGCTTCTGGGACACTGAAAATCCGCGTGTAACCCACGAAGAGCCATTACACCCGCTCAAAGTCACTGTATGGTGTGCTGTTTTCGCTGGAGGAGTCATCGGACCTTTTTTCTTCGAAGACGTCGCTGGCCAAACGGTTACTGTGAATGGTGAGCGCTACAGAGCAATGATCAACGAGTTCTTTTTGCCGCAACTTGATGAATTGGGATTGGAAAACATGTGGTTCCAACAGGACGGTGCAACGGCACACACTGCACGTGCCACAACCGATATGCTGAAGGATGCATTTCCCGGGCGCCTAATCTCCCGTTTTGGCGATTTGCACTGGCCAGCAAGATCGCCTGATTTGACCGCTTCAGACTTCTTTTGTGGGGCTTTTTGAAGTCGCGGGTTTATGTCAACAAACCTCAGACTCTTTCAGCTCTTAAAGACAATATCCGTCAAGAATGTGAGGACCTATCGCCGGAAGTTTTGGCCAAAGTGATGGAAAATGCCATAAAAAGGGCTCAAATGACAATCAACTGTGGCGGCGGCCATTTACATGACATCATATTCTCGATTTGATGTAAAAAAAATCAAAAGACCAAATAAAAATAATCCACAAGAAGAATCAAAGTTTTTCGTTTTTTTTTTTTAAATTACAGCCAAAAAACATCGAAAGGTTATTTTTGCGCCACCTTGTATATAATGTACGTTCTATCGTTTTTTTTATAGAAGGGTCTATTGTTTTTCTTTCCCGTTGAAGGTCTTGTTGGACGTTTTTTGAACGCTTTGTGGGTCGATTCTCGATGCGTTTTTAAGGCAGTACTTTAAAAATTTTCGTGGGGTTTTCCGTTTTTATTTTGTAAATTACCTACATATTTCCAATTTTCAGATATTTTTTGTCACGTTTGGTAGGAAACGTTTTTTTTTTTTTGTTTAAAAGATTTAGCTTGCTTTACGAAACATATATTAGGAAACATTTTAGAGTTTTTTTGAACGTTTCTAGATGATCTCATTGGTATATTTTTGAAGCCTTTTTGAAATCTTTTGCTGAGCATTTTTCGAGGCGTTTTTTGAATAATTTGTAGAGACATGACTGTTTTTTTTTTAATTTGTTTTATAATTTTTTCTTTTTGTATAAACCAGGTCAATATAATGGTAGAATTTCTACCACTGGGCGAACTAGAGTAAAGGAAAGGAGAAGTAAACGTGCAACTTAGTCGATAAGAAAGAACGGTCTATTTGGAGCCATTTTGATTTTACGGAAATTAAGGCCTTTGTAAAAAAAACGCAATGAGCGTTCATCACCATATCTAGCTGTCATTTCTTTCATATAGTGAATGCTAGCTCGTGTGAAAACTCTGGGAAACGGCCAAGCGGGCTAACTTCCAGGGTTTTAAAGACGCATAGGTACCTACTTACATCTTGTTACATTTGCAAAAACTCAGCAGATTACTACTGCGCAGAGGGATAGTCATGTCAAGTATAGAACGACCCGCACTGTTGTACCAATCCCAAAACTTATGGGCATATGAGAGAATTCTGGCCAAAAGTGAGCAAAACGAGTTCAGATATTCCCGTACTAACCGGTGCGGTAAGTTTGGCCTTTGGCAAACTTCACAACGACTACCTACCTAATGAGCAAATGCTGTTTTCGCAACCCACAGCCACCACTGCTTACAGCATTTTTAGCCAAGTAAACACTTTCAAAGTGCAGCTTTTTCTATATGACCTCTGATTAACTCCATAGCTTTACATCGACTTTTATTCAGAAAAAAAAAGGAACAAACCCTACCATCAGCTAATTCAAGCAAATTTCAAGGTATATAAAATATGCTAATTGTATGGCAAAACACCGACAACGGACTGCAGATGAAAGTTTTTGCTACACTATAGAAACATCCGTCTCTCCTGCAGAGACTAGTATTCTTTCACCGTCGCCAACATCTATACACTTTACATGGATATCCTGCTGGATCCCATACCTTGTATTGAAATGGTATGTGGTCCAATTAAAACTCGAATGAGTTGGGGTGTTGGAGAATCAGTCAGCTCAGACGAAGAGGTAAAATACAATGAAATTGACGGAGGGGGACGATGGGGGTACGTACGTAGTTACATTGCTAATTATGTTGGTAAACATAAGTTGGGAAGAGTTGAGTTCCATTATCTAGATATCTACACATGAACTGGATCGGTGTTGGCCGATGCCGACGACGGATTAAAGGACAAGCGGACAGAAAAACAAAATCATTTCATACGGGGACGGGGAATTGAATTATTTTATTTTAGGTATGTGCTTCGAGTATATATAGTCCTGCCAATTATGGATAGTGTTCCTTTGGATTGTGCACACGGTAAATTGCAATTAATCCTGTTGATATAATGACATGAAAGAAAAATCTGTAACGAACCGCCGCGCCACTAGGGATGCGCCTTGTATAACATTTGCTTTTATTAAACTTTTTGTACCTATATACAATTTGACTTAAGGCTAAGTAGCAAATGGTGATGAATAGTTAATGTTTAAAGGTGTTGGCTCAACAACAAGGGCCCAGCGGTATACAATGTTTATGTTCTTAAATCTATTTTACATATATTGTGGCTGTCTTCTCGGATTCATACTCGTAGTACGCATCGTTGCTTGGGTGAAAATAGTATTTCGAAATACGCGTCTGGGTTTACCTTGTATAAAGGAGTTCAGGTTACTTTTTATATAAGGATAACGTCGTAGGCAAATTTTTAAAGAAAATAATCTGACGCGTAAGCGTGGTAATGGGGAATGTAACATCCACCAAATGAACTGTGTTTTTTTTTTTTTTTTTTGCAGTCTCATCCGCTTATTCATAATCACCCCGAATATCTACACGCAATGGAAACCAGCATAGGCTGACCGGCTGCCCGCATTGGCAAGTATTTCGCCCAAGTACGTATCTACCTTTGTTTTTGTTTTTCCGCAGTCCCAAATGTAAGTCTCTTTCCCGATGGGAAAAGTTATTGAAAAAAAGAACCATATCGATAGCGCGTAGGCCATTTGCATTAGTCACGAAATGCCCCCGCAAACATCCAAGGACGAAAGGCCCTGCATATACCACAATCAAGTAACCCATAAATATCCTGCGAGCTCTGATTTTATTGCACTCTTCTTCCCAATAAAACACCCAAAACATAAAGGTAACAACCAAATCGCAGCATGGATTTGCCATTCAAAAATGAAAACTGCGCCGCGCGAAATCCCCTGGCGAAATTGGCCGAATAGAAGAAACGTTCCCTGCGAGTGTATATATGCAAACAAGATAAACCCTTTGTTGGGGTTGTAAAAATAAATATTTTCCCATGGCACGTGTAAACAACGGTATTCATACGTGGAATGCAACTATAAAACGTCCAAAGAGTCTGCCAAGGGGGCTTGAAGCTACAATTTATCCGAATGTAGACACAACGCAAGTAGGTATGCGCATTAAATCCACTACGAGGGTGGAGCACTCTCCCACTTTAGCTACTGGCCCCGATTTAAGCCGAGCAAAATTGCAAATAGTTTATGACGTACATAAAGATTGGGGAGGGAGAATCGCGTAAAACACACGCGATTCCCATTCAAGTGGAACATCGAATGGAATCGAAAATGCTACATGGTAGTGGTGAATATAAAATAACGCCTTCAGGAGGATCCGTCTACGAATACGAACCCATGCAGCGATATGAATATTCGAATGCAAATCAGTGTGCGAGTGTATTAATGAAGTCTTGCATGATAAGGACCTTACAGATGGACTGTTTTACGAGAGACCATATCCATATACAACTTCTCTTCTTCAGGATAATGAATACTTTCGAGGATTCGAGAGGAGGTATAGATAATTCCAATACCAATTTGATCAGGGCCATTCAGCCAGGCACATCGAGAGCTATTCTAATTGCCAGGGAGCTTTTCCATGAACCTGAACTATATTTATTTCAATATTTCGCACAAAGGATTCAGATGCCTTAAATTTAAAATTTTCCATCCTTTGGGTTGTCTGGATAAGTTATTCGTTACGTTACGAACGGATTGAACATATGCCAAGGAGTTCGATTGGAAATGCAGATTTCCTTTTCGGTTTTTCTCCGAACAAAAGTATAGAAAAAAAAAAAAACCAAAGGAGGGCCCAAAGACGAAGGGAAACAATGGTATAATCGGTTTTGGGCAGGAATTACAGGAAATAGATAAAAATGTCACTTAAACATTGTGGAAAGATATTCCTTTTGGGTTGCTGTTGGGCGTTCAACTCGGAAGAGGCAGTCATTTGTGCGTATCACATAGAGGAACATAGGAAGTGAAGCGAAATGCATGGGATTGTTATCTGCTCAACAGCAGAGCCCAATATCTAGCTAGCGAGTTAAAAAGGTTAAATGCATACTGTCAAAAATTTTACCTTTATCAGTTGGTAGATATAAACCAAGTTTATAGATTGTAATATCAACCAAACGATTTTATTTTGGTTTTTGTAAAAATCCAATGAGTAAATTAGTTGAAAACAACGTAGTCAAATTGAAGTCTTAACACAACGATTGGTTATTATTATTAATAACCGTTCTTCTTATCAGTTTTTAACCCATTCAATGTTTATTAAAATCGAAAAATCTCTTTGTTAAAAACAGCCAATAAGTCTTGTTCAAATATAACAATCCACTGGGTTGTATTTAACCGAGTGGGTTGGCTAATAACAACAGAGTAATTCTGTTAAATTCTGCCAAGTGGGTTGGCTAATAACTTCAGAGTCATTTTGTTAAATTCTGCCAAGTGGGTTGGCTAATAACAACAGAGTAACTTGGTTAAATTCTGCCAAGTGGATTGGCTAATAACAACAGAGTAATTCTGTTAAATTCTGCCAAGTGGGTTGGCTAATAACAACAGAGTAATTTTGTTAAATTCTGTCAAGTGGGTTGACTAATAACAAAAGAGTAACTTGGTTAAATTCAACCAAGTGGGTTGGCTAATAACAACAGAGTAATGTCATTACATTCTGCCAAGTGGATTGGCTAATAACAACAGAGTAATTCTGTTAAATTCTGCCAAGTGGGTTGGCTAATAACAACAGAGTAACTTGGTTAATTCTGACAAATTAGTTTGATTTGGAAGGAAAATTGATAAATCGGTTATTTTTAATCTGTAGGAGCTAAATATATTAACAATTACTTGGTATGTATAGTTTTCAACCAAAAGTTGATTGTTTTTAAAAAAGTGAATTTTCTGCTTGTGGATGACTTCTGAATATCCGCTTCTAAATGTTATACCGAGCATACTATGATGCTTCCATGGCAGCAAAAAACGACTTACACTATAACCATTTCCTGAGAAAATGTGATAAGCAAAGATAAGGTAAGCAACCTGAACGCGCATCTATCAGTGTAGTTTTAGGCTAGAGTGGGTCGCCGACTTTTCGGTTTTATAAACTTATACAAATCTTTAAAAAAAAAAACCTCAAACTGTGACAGGATCTTTAAAAGGCGAACTGTTTAATACAAATTTTGACTAGTCGTTATCGTTAGTATGTTGGACTACTAAGCGAGGGGTCACAGGTTCGATTCTCGATAAAAAAAAAGAAACAAATTCCATCGTAAGGTTTTTTTTTTTTCACAGTGCCACCTCTAGCGAACGTCCGATAAACAACGAATGGTGGTGAGAAGCTAGGCTTATAGGGTGAACCTACCAGTATTGCCAACTAAGGCATAATTATGCCTTTTTGCCATAATTCGGATGCTTGAGGAATTAAGGAATAATGTTATGTTGTGATCTTTTGTTCCATCAGTACTTACTCTTGTGCTCACTTTTCCTCATCCTTCTTCCCTGTATCCACATTCCAGTTGCACTGCAGACAAAAATAACAACGGACCCAACCTTATTCGTGCTTAAGCTGATTGATTCAGTTTCTCTCCAACAACACATAATACCTACAGCTTGAACCCATATATTTATATAGAGATTGTCGGAAGTCGGGTGATTTTATTTTGCAGGACTAAATTTCAACCCCTCCATTAGCATCGTCCGCGCATATAATCAAGTTCAAGTGGAGTTACTATAGTCCAACAGACTATTCCACTCTCTGTTCCCAACTCTTGATTATCGATCTTTCTGATCGCCAACAAGATCAGTATTGCTGAAAAGTTGCAGCCTTGGCTTCCTCCATTTTGTTCACTTCGTAGGTAGTTTGACTTACTTATCGGGCTCCCGACCCGTGAAGAGTCTCTGCCTGAGACACTGCAGCCTTCCATCCTCTACGATCCCGGGCACGCTGCTTCCAGTTGTCCAGACTAAGCGCTCTGGCATCCGCGATGGCTTGGTCTTTGAAACGGAGGTTGGGTCTTCCTTGTCTTCTCGAACCTGTGGGCTGGGATTCGAAGATCCTCTTAGACGGAGCATTATTGTCCATTCGCTCGATGTGGCCGAGCCAATGTAGTCGACGTGTTTTGGCTTTTTGGACTACATCCACATCTTGGTACAGCTCATAGAGTTGGCGGTTGTGTCTTCTCCTCCATTCGCCCTCCTCGCACACAGGACCAAAAATCCGGCGAAGAATTTTTCTTTCGAAAGAGCCCAGTACCAGCTCTCCCTTCTTGCCTTTGGTTCAGCACTCGGCGCCATAAAGCAGGACTGGCAAGATAAGGGTCTTGTAGAGCACACATTTCGTCCTTCGAGTTAGGAGTCTTGAACCCAGTTGTTTCGCCAAACCGAAGTAGCAACGGTTTCCTAGGGTAATTCTTCGCCGGATCTCCACTATGGTGTCATTCGTGGAGTTTATGTTTACTCCGAGGTAGGTGAACTCCTTAACTACCTCGAAATTATTGCTATCAATAGTGACGTTTTGTCCTAGCCGGTGGACAGATGCTTGTTTGTTTGTTGATATCATGTACTTGGTCTTGCCCTCATTTACCTCAAGGCCAACGGATTTTTTTTTTGATGTCAATATCTTCCGCATAGCCCAGCAGCTGGACGGACCTGTTGAAGATGGTGCCTTCCGTGTTGACAGCTGCCCTGCGCACTATCTGCTCCAGTACGAGATTGAAGAAGTCGTATGATAGCGCGTCTCCTTGCCGAAATCCGGTGCATGTCTGCAATAGTTCGGAGGAGCTACTTCCAAACTGCACGCTGCAGCGCGTGTTTTCCAGCGTCACGCGACACAGCTGAATCAGTTTTCCCGGGATTCCGAATTCGGCCACCGCCATATAGAGCTCCTGACGATTTATGCTATCAAACGCGGCTTTGAAGTCGATGAATAGGTGGTGAGTTTCGACTTGAATTCGTTGGTCTTTTCCAGGATTTGCCTCAGTGTGAAAATTTGGTCTATCGTCGATCTGCCGGGCTTGAAGCCACACTGGTACGTGCCGATTAGTGTGTTGCAGAACGGTTTTAGACGTTCACACAGTATGTTGGATAGGATCTTGTATACGACATTAAACAGGGATATGCCTCGATAGTTCTTGCAAGACATAGGATTGCCTTTTTTGTAGATTGGACATATGGAGCTGATAGTCCAGTCATCGGGCATGTTTTCTTCCACACAAACTTGGTTGATGATTCTGTGCATGCACCCTACCAAAACATCACCTCCGTATTTGAAGAGCTCTGCTGGTATGCCATCAGAGCCGGCGGCCTTGTTGTTCTTTAGCTTTTTTTATAGCTAAGCGCACTTCTTCTATACTGGGTGGTGGAACTGATTCTTCATTGACTGGACGTGGATTCTCTTCTTGCCTTATCACTCTCTCTACATGATGCCCATTTAGCAGCTGCTGATGGAAATGCTGCTTAAACACATCTACTATTCCCTGCGCTTCGGTGACTAGGTTTCCTTCGCTGTCTCGAAAAGCTTGCGTTCCGGTTTTGTAACCGCCCGACTCTTCGATCTCCTTGAGCTGGGAAGCTGCGTAAGCCCTCTTCTTTCTACGCAGGATCTTCTTTTCCTCCCTTCTCCTTGCTCGATACTCTTCATTCGCTGCCCTTGTTTTGCACTGCAGCGCTTTCTTGTTTGCATCTTCTGTCACCTTTTTCCTGTATACGCATTCATCATCATACCACGGAGTCTTTCTCTGGGGTGGCTGGTACCCAACAGTGGTTTCGGCTTTGTAGGGATGCCAGACGTCCCCCTTTAGGGGGGACAGTCCCCCTTTTTCATACAAAAATGCTGTTTGTCCCCCCTAGTACAAACCACTGTCCCCCTTGTTAAGTTAAAATTAAAGACTTTGAAAATACTTTCTTTTAATATTTTTAACAAGATTATCGGTTGACACATCAATTTAAAAGTGCAAGAACACTTTCAAAGCTGAATGCATCCACTCACGAACTACATACATCTCACATCACGTGCTAAAGTTGTTCTCTTGTAAGTTTTTGTTTTGTACTGTCATCTGTCTCTCTTTCAGTTTTTGTTTTAAAATCAAAATTTACTTTGATAAAATGTGCGAAGCGAAAGAAAAAACTAACATGAAAATATTTGTCCCCCTTTTTGAATACTTGTCCCCCCTAGAAAACTCACGATGTCCCCCTTTTCGTATTTTTGAATCTGGCAACCGTACCTCCTTGATGATGTCGCGATACTGGCCCCACTGATTGTTGGCGTCCGTGGCAGGTGAGTGCACAGAGGAGAGTTTCAAACTCAGGCGCTGGCTACTCAATGTGTGCTAAGGCGTCCAACGGCGGTAGGTAGTTCGAATCAGAGAAAATACTGAGAACACCGACTTCATTCGATTTCCCGTCCGTACAAAAATAAATTGGCGAATTTGAAAAAAAAAAATTGAGGGCACAGCGGCAAGAGGATTGCGAATTGGGGGTCTCAGTATTGTCTGTCTATGGTTTGAATGGTAGCCAAAATTCTAACTTAGGGTTTTTTACACTGTGTCACCTCTCGCGAACGTCTGACAAATATCCGAGAGTATAACTGTGAAAAAGCTTCTCAATTAGCCGTTTGGAGTCGGCATAAAATTGTGGATCCCTTTTTTTTTGTTTAAAAAATGAAAAAACTCACACAAAACGAATGGTTTTGAGAAGCTAGGTCTAAGGTCCCTCCGGACCTGTTGCGCCAACTAAATATTTTTTTTTGAATAGTAGCAATTAGTTTGTCATGTTGGATTGCCCCTCTTGTATATAGTACGCTTGATAGCCTACTGTTGACATTTGAATAATAGGTTTGTTATGTTCACTGAACTATCAAATAATTTTTGGCGAGGGTATAATCCCGTCCAAATAACTATCTCACAAATTTGTGTTTCAAAAAACGAAACTTTTGCATAGTAGTCTCAAAGTAAATTTATTCAATGGAAAGCCGTTTTAAATTTGCAAACCCATGACCAAACTTCATTGTGAGTTCTACCCTATTCTTCGTATATTCAAAACGAAGTCGAACGAAGCCTAGGCTAAGATCGATGCGAAGAATTTTAAAATTTGTAGAGGGTTCCCAAGAATAAATGCTAAAGTCGTTTCATGGTCTCGAAGTCTCACTTAAATGCTGAACAAATATAGTTTGTCATTTAAAGAAGAAAGCACATGCACTTTAGTTTAGTTTATGGCCTGCAAAAGTAAAAGAAAAATGCATCCCTTCCACAAAAAAAAAAAAAAATCGCCAAAAGTGATAACATCAAGTTTATTTACGTCAGAAGGCACAGCCTTTCGTTTGCTAGCTATATAGAGAAAGTTTCAAACACAAAGTCCACAAGTAAAAGCACTTTAGGGCAAATTCGAATTACTTGTCGTAATAAATATTTACTAGACTTATCCAGTTGGATGCCTTACAGAAAACATGTTTTGCAGACAATTCGACACAAACTTCTCATTCTCGTGTTGACAGAGTGCATCCTGCAGCAGAAGCTACTGCATACGCACGAGTATACATGCAAAGGAGTGTAAAATTTCGGGAAAGTTGTTGATTTTGACTTTTCATTATGTGACAAGATGTTGTAATTAATGCAAGATTACGAAATACTTGGAGCAAGAAATCTGTTGATGGAAATTTTGCACAATAGCATAAAATGAAAGGATAAGAAGAGTCAGTGTGTGTAGAAATTTAATTCTTTGTGAGGCAAAATAGGGAAACACCCTGAGTCAGTCAGTGGAAATGTGCTCTTAATGAATCTTAACTATTAGTTGTGATGGGATTTTAAAGATAATTTTGCCAATTTTAGATAAAAATTCACATCGGTCGAGCTCTCAACCAAATCAATCTTCTACAGGCGAAGTGTCAGAATAGTTCTCAAGTCAGGCTTTCCGACGTGTAAAGCGTTTAACAAAAATAGTTGGCGAAACAGGTTCGAATAGAAGGGGTCTAGTTCAAACGGATAATCGAGCTGTTCTTTCCTGACTCAGTTATATGTTTGGATGTTTATCGCGGTGGAAAAAAAAGACAAAAAAAAACTTTAAGATGGAATAACGCTTAATAGTACAACACACTAACCACTAAGCCACTGAGCGTTTGGTTACTAATGAAAATTGAAACGGGTGTAAAAACAGTGCTCCGAAGGCAACCCATCACGCTTGTTTACGATAAGAAGCGCCACCCAGTCTTTTCGGTACAAAAACTGCCTTATACTGACATACTGGCATGAAAGATATTTCTTGTGTACGCTATACAGGGCAAGGTTGATCTGAATCATACAACTGACTGTCAAGTGGGAATGGGACAGTTGTCGTTTCGGTATAGCAATAGCAACCTCCTCCATTTTGTTTCTGCTATTAATCTCTGAAACCTTCTGTCATTCGGACGTGTTTCGTAAGGTAAGAGCTATTCGCATTTTTTTAAATACAATTTTTAACTTTCTCCATTACGTAGTAAGAGAAAGATATTGTTTTCGTACAAAATTTCGAACTCGAGATATTAATCAATTCTGACATTACGATTATAGACGAACTCAAAAAAGTGGGTCGCAAAATTCTGTTCGGTCTGTCCGTCTGTCTGTCCCGGAGCCAACAGCCTAAACGACTGACCGGATTTCCTTTAACCTTCGGATTTGGAGTTTTTGGGCTTAGGGCTTATTTTGCAAGGTAACCTCAATATCAATGGTACTGTTCGTACCAGTTGTATTTGCTCGAAAACAGCTCTAACGATTTCAACCAAAATTGATGTTTGAGCTTAAATGGGTGAGGTTACGATGACTACATACCCAGTTTTTGGCTTAAAATTCGAGTAACGGTGCTTTTGAAATTTGGACATATCTCGAAAACGGTCCATACGATTGTAACAAAAATTAATTTCTAATGTTTTATGGTCATTTTCAACTTAATGGCAAACTCCGTTTTTCTCGTGACTATCGTAAAATAGATTTTTGAAAAAAAAAAAAAAAAAATTTAAATTTAGTTTTTCTTAGCTTACCAGAAAACGGCAATAACGATTTTGACCAAAATGCAAACTTAGAGTAATACTGATCTTCTGAAAATTGTTGTGTCCTTAATTTTCAATTCGAGTCACCAAAAACGCTAATTTTAAAAACTGCTCATATCTCGAAAACCCCATTCTCGACTTCGATAAAACTTTAAAAAACAAGTCATGCTTACATCGCGAACAATAACATATAATCGGTTTTTAGCTATGTTAACAAATAGTATTTTTCAAACTAAACTTTGCAATATTTGATACTGTTTTGTCTGCCAAATTTTACAAAAACCGCTCTAACGATTTGGATCGTTACAGAAACCGCTCTAACTATTTTGATCAACCTAAATGTACGTATTAAAGATAATATCAGTATTCTAAATAATATCCCGTACTAAGTATTACTCAAAAAATTCGAATAAATCCGTTTTTTTAATTATTTCTCAAAAATGACTACCCAAAAGCCGATCTATGTTGATACATATTTTTAAAACTCAATACCTATCGCACTTTAAAATTTAATTTGCAACTGCCATAAGAAATGCAATAACAGCAACGTAAAACTTATTTTCAGCAAATATTAACCACTTCTACTTTCTTTTCAACCTTTTTGAATATGCACCTTTAAATAATTCAAACCATGGGATTTACACAATCAGAATATGCCATTTGCACACACATTGCCCACACACGTCCATCGGGATATTCATTCAGTTTGTAACTGCAAATGCAAATTCAAAAACATGTTTCTTAATTTTTACACATAATGTGATCATTGACAATCTGAAACTTCTTGCATACGCTTATATCTCTTAACCCAAAAATCTTGTTAAGCTTATAAAGAAGTACATTAGGGGCTTAAAATTGTCGTTTTGGAAGTTGCGACAAATACCAGTTACAAGAGCTTCAACTAATAAAATCTCTCATTGTTATCTATATATATAAAAATGAACCCCTATTTCCCTTGGTCCCAGCATCACGCACAAACGGCTGGACCGATTTCGTTAATTCTTTTTTTTGTTGTGTTTGTTATTGTCAGGAGAACAATGTTATGAAAGAAAAAATTAAGAAAATTGCGCGGAAAATTAGAAAATTTAAGAATACTAAGCCACCATATTAAATTATATCTAATGTAACCATAGCGCTTTTACAATTCAAACTTTTTTTATGTAACCTTATGGCGCTTGGCATAACATTGACAGAATGCGTGCCTCAAATATGGTAAAAGAGGATGTAAAAACAATGAATATTGTTTAAAACAGATGCTTCGATCGGAGTTATTATATTGATAAAATACATATAAAATAATTAATTTATTATTTTTAACAAAAACTGAATTTCTTAGTGCACATGGTCGGAAAATCCTCAACATGTGGCGTTGTATGCGTACCTATGTCGTTTTTCAGTTCAATTAAATTTTCTTTAATAATAATCTTCTCAATTCATACCTATAATTCTTTCGGGATGAAACTCGATGATGATGATATAACTCGATAACCACTGGGTCAATTTTTATGATTCTTCTTTTGTTTTGTTCGTATTGTTGTATTTCATCCGATTTCAATGAAATTTTGTAGATTTATATTCTTCGTTCCCGCTTGAAGGAAAGGATACTTTTGGACCTGATAGGTAGCGCTGTTGCCGATCTCCGAAACAGCTCTACCAAGTTGATTGAAATTTTGTAAATGGATATGGTTGCTTCCAGTTTTAAATTGCGGATAGTTTTTGACCCTATAGGTGGTACTTTGAAAAACACAAGCGGGATATTTTCCCAATCAGTCCCATTCAAAAATAAAATCAAACGCTATTTCTAAAGTTGTACCTATAATTAAAATTATTAATGGACACTGTCCAAATAAAGCAATTTGCGAAATGTGAGCAAGATTTAATACGAAAAGTACGGACAAAGGAAGTACATTATACTACCTTTTGTTGTGAAAATAAAACGTTATGGAGATTAGTTGAATTTTTGAATTATTTAGACGTTCCGGGCTTACCTCTACATAATGTGGATATCACGTGCGACTTCAATTTCCCGTGCGTATCGCTTTCACTATGACAAATAATTTATTACAAGGATAATGGATGGATTTTTGTGCATTTGTGGCATCAATCTTGATTTTCCATGTTTCTCATATTGTCAATTTAGTGAAAAAGCGAAAAGTTGGCCGACACGTCAAAATCATTGCGGTTTGATTGAAACAAATCAACATAGCTATTCATCATTTATTTATATTGCATTTAATATGACTTTTGAATAAAGAATTTTAATTGGCCGAATTACATAAATTAGGAAATGCATTGTGAATGCTCGGAATTATTATTTTCATTACATTAACAAATTTGGGCGGAACGAAGTTTGCCGGGTCAGCTAGTTTGATATAAATACATACCTACTGCCATATCAGATGAATAACTCAAAAATGGATTTATTCATTTAACACTATTCCTATAGCATCGTTTCTCAGTTTTTTACCTTCATACCTAATAAAATAAGAAATCATCCAACCAAATTTGTGATGGACGAGAATGTTTCGTTCGACCCAGTCGTGCACTTTTTTTTCTTTTTTCTTTTTGTGCATCATATTACATATTTCTCTTTCAATATAATCTCTAGGATGCCTAAATCGTATTTACTAAACTGCGAAACTATCCTCTCGAACAAGATTTCAGATGTCATAAATGGCATGCTACACAAAAACAAAGCGAACGATTGATAATGTCTGCGTAGGTATGTGTGTATTACTTGTTTGTTTCCATTGCCTGGTGCGATTATTGCTGGCTCCTATACCTACATCTGTTGATCATACAAACAACACACTATTTGCGCTTATAGTAAGCATTCGCCTCTTCGTATAGTACAAAAAGGTTTGTTGTGTTTCCATAAGAGTATAGGTATCTACGGTTTAGATTTTCTTCTGAGAGTAGGTCGTGGCTCACGGTAAAGCCCTAATTGGAAAACTAAACTAAAGCAAACACTGCATTTTGTGAGCACCTTCTGGGTGATTTGGAATTGTTGTGCAGAATTGCATTGTTGATTGAGTGGTGCTGCAAATACAGCTTGTTCGCCGTCTGGATACGAAAACTGGACAATGGACAATATCCTTACCTGCCATAGAACTCAATCCTGGTGAGAAATATAAAAGGATTTATATTCCTTATTCAATGAGTCAACTTTGTGAGAGTAATGGAAAATGTTTTCCCGTCGTCAATGTCTTAGGTGGTACAAAACATAAAACAGTTTTTTAATTTAATAAAATTGCTCCGATAATGTTGTCAAAAATATTTTTAATTGAGTGACTAAATTTCACCACATATTTGCTTGGACAGGATGTGCCTTTTTCGGTTTTCCAAAACGAAACAACGAAATACAAAATATTTCTTTAGAGCCGCAACCACTCTCCAAAATGGCCGTACACACCATTGACAACCCTGGAATGCAGTTACCGATTTACACTTGCATACCCGCTGTTTTTTTTTTTTTTTTTTTTTTTTTCCCATTTTTTGAGAGCAACAGGTTGCTTGCAAAGTTAAGCTATTGTACTGGATGTAGTGAAAACTTTTAAATTTATCGACGGCGAAATTTTGAAGTTCATTGAATACTTCCTGTGCAATGAGCAGAGGAAAATGGGGAAATATGCTCGCCTAAACTACCAGTAGGGAACGTGTTTCCTGCTTTGTGAATGCAGGGAGGAATATAGGTACTTGCTCGCTACTATTATGGTAGTGTGAAGTGTGGTGCAGCAGACACAGAGAGGGCGTTTTCTTTTTGTATTTTTTTAGATCAATGGCCGGTTTTAGGGATGGGTCTAAATGCGTTATGTATGCTAGCATTTCGAACACGATATAACTGAGTTCAACAATTGGAAATACACCCTAAGGCGTAAGGGAGTGTAAAACATGGAAACATTATTTTGGGCTATTTTTGGATTCAATTTACTTACGCAAAAGAAGCATTGCCGCTGAAAATTGCAAAAAGGGGACGAAAAAGCCGCCTGAGCCGAAAAAAGCGGGCTCCACATAAAATACTAATATACAAAAAATATACATTTACATGTATCTAATAAAAAAAAAGTGCTCGACTGGGTCGAACGAAACTTTCCCGTCCATCAGAAGTTTGGTTGGATGTTCCCATATTTGATTAGGTAGGTAGGTACAAATCTGAGAAGCGATGCTATAGGAATAGTGTTAAATAAGTAAACTCATTTCTGAGTTTTTCATCTGATATATAGGTATATAAAGTGTGGTTAAGTTTTAAGGGCCGATGTTGATTTTGAATAAAACACAAATTATTTACGAAATTATTGCCATTTCTTTTCATTATGATAATATTGGTATTGTTTAATTATGTGTGGAACAAAATATCGGCCAAATGGCCGCCGCGACGTCGGCGGCACACCTCCATCCGATGGTCCAAATTTTCGATGACGCTGAGGCATAATTGGGGTGCTATGCCATTAATGTGCCGAATTATCTCATCCTTTAGCTCTTGAATTGTTGCTGGCTTATCGACGTACACTTTTCCTTTCAAATAACCCCAAAGAAAGAAGTCCAACGGTGTCAAATCACATGATCTTGGCGGCCAATTGACATCGCCACCACGTGATATAACACGGCCATTTAATTTGTCGCGCATTGTCCACATCCATATCTTCCAATTCGGGCCATAAAAAGTTCGTTATCATCTCACGATAGCGAACACCATTCACAGTATCTGCCTGACTGGCCTCATTTTGGAAAAAATACGATGACGCCACTAGCCCATAAACTGCAGTACGAGCTGTACGAGCACGCACTGTTGTTTTCACATCTCCTACGGACCCGGTTTGCTCAAATTCTTGCACGATTTTTCCGATTGAACGCACATTTGGACATTTGACCGAAAAAATCACGAAGTGATCGATATTCATTTTGATTTGAACGCCCATTTTCATAATAAGCCTGAATAACTTTAACGCGTTGGTCGATTGTATATCTTTCAAATAGAGTTAGTCTGAAATTGAGAAATGTCAAATGAAATGCAGAAAAAAACTTGACGTTTACGGGTGGTTTACATTCAACATCGGCCCTTAAAATTTAATTGACAATCGGAGGCTGCGCATATTTTTGTCAGATTGTGTAGGTAGGTAAGTAGTCTCCGATTGTCAATTAGTTATACTTGAAAATGTCTTGTTTTAATATTTTTAAATTTTTTTTTACAGTCAGTCGGGTTTTTTGCTTTTTTAAATCAACTTTTTATTTTTGTGTTTTTTTTTTTTTTAATTACAATTTTGTTATTTATTTGTTCAGCTTATGACACTTCGGAGAATTTAATTTAGTGACACCTCACTCTTCAAAATCGGTCAAGCCGTTTGGGCTACAGGGCGTCACGTATAGGAACGTACATAGGATACGCGCGAAGCACATAACCCTCCCTGTGTCTATCAGTCGGGTAAAAAAGACCTAAAAGTATGAAAAAAATGTATATGTTATATGTTTTTTGTATTTTAATTAATGTTATTTTAACAACTTAATATAGTTTTATTTGAGTTCATGGACCAAGTATTTGTTTTAATTTTGTCCTCTTTTAATTATTTATTAGTAAAATTGAGATAAACCGATTTTCATCACTACCCCTAAAAAGACTGCAAAACAATCGGCCCAAATATAATGAGAAACCAAATAATATCAGAGTTTCTTTCCACTACACGAAAAAAAGGGGTTTCTGCTTGGAGTACAATTAACCGGGTGTGAATGCTCCAAGATTTGGAATCCCCTTTCAATTGAAAAACAAAGAACATACCACGAATAATCTCTAGCTCATAACTTTGCAATGTCTTTGATGATTAGAGCAGAATTTCTTTTATTACAGAGATAATACACATAAAGGATGCTAAGATCTTCTTAAGCGATCCTGGAGTTAGTGAAAATTGCATACAATTAAAAAGAGAAATAAAATCAATTGGAGCCGCCAACTATTTGTGAATTCTGGTGACAGCGGCATTATTTCGACCATGAAAAATCAAACATGGTATATAAGAAGCTTAAAGGTATACCAAAGGTAATTCAATGCGTTAATCATCAATTAAGTCAGTACGAAGTACCAGATTAATACTTCTGTGTTAACCCACATTATTGGATTGCGTGTGCACATTCTAATTCACGAATGGATGACAGCAGACACAATCAATTAAGTTAATCAGATTTATTCCATTAAAGACTGAATTGATCCCATTCATGCCAGAAGTAGCAATAGTTAGGTCTGTATTCACCAGTGGATACACCAAATTGACTATGCTAAATGATGCCATTCACCGTAATGGCTCCATCGTCTCCACACACACACCTCACAGTTCTACCCCAATGGCCGGGCCCAGTAACAAATCTCCAAACACCTGGTTTGCTCAATGCGATTATTATGATATTATTTAGATGATCTGAACATTATTTTGAAATCGTACACACTTTGGGCATTCAAATGGTCGCATTAAATTCCACTTGGCAATATAATTCGAGTGGGAATTAATTTGGTTTATGGGATGCTCGACACCGTACTCGTACACACTGCCAGAGTGACTGTCCCGAATATTAATTCTGACTTCACTGGTGTGCATCCTTGCACTCTGTTTGAGTTTCAGCAAGAATGTATACAATCGATTCGCCCTTTACTATCAGAATCAGTTAAAAATAATGTTTCACTTGGAGTTGGACTCTTATGGATGTTTAACAAAACTGTTCAAGCCGGGTCAAGTGTCGCAAGTGATGGTACGTTCGGTTATTATTTGACTTATGAACTTAGTAAACTTTTTACCATAACTTCAGAAATGTTTCAGAGCCCTCTCACATCCCCATGACAATTAAGCCATGAAAACAAAATCCAATTACTTCTGTAAACACATCATATGTGCGAGTACATCTGTGTATAGTGTCCTCACAGGAATCATGCTCTACACCGAACGACATCATCTATGCCGGTCTATTCGTTGCAGACGGGTCCTTTTTTAATACCTCTTGAAGTCCATTGACTACAAAAAAAGAAATGCACCTATATACACAATATACTCATAGATACGTCATGCCACCAGGTACCTGTTAGATGGGGAGGAATATCAAATATTTAGATGGCCCTCACTGCCGTATGTTGAAATCGCATAGGATGTCTATTTGCTCCTCCCCTCGTTCTTCTGGTCGAAACTTGACATGGAATTTTGAGATCATAGTGCAATTCTAATATTCCAACGGACCGTATACCGTCGGTTAGGTCCCATTTCTCTTTAGAGCAATAAATTTGGATTCATCAACCCGGGGAATGAGTGGAAACAGGATTTTCTGGATCAATTAAATTGTTGGGCCGATTTACTATGTTGCCCACTGTTGCATGGATAAATGCATTTGCAATGTACTGCTAGATCCTGCTCTTCCATGCGGTCAAAGTGTGTCGATATGTTGGTTTCTCCATCCATGTTATGATGTGCTGGTTGCTGTTCGAAGTGGAATATTTTGCCAATTCGATTACGGTTAAGGAGCACTATAGGGGAACAATATTATGGGTCTTGGGATGGAGTAATAATATGAGTTTATTGTTGGAACAAAATGAAAACATACTTCTCATTTCTGTGGTCTTTTGTGGTACCTATTGTATTTTCTGTTAATTGAAAGTTTACTTGAAAATGTTGAACCGCAACCCACAAATATAGTCTATGGTTGTGGTCACCAACTTCTCGTCTATTCACTGCAGGGAACCCATGAAATTTGTTTAAGTGTTAAGGATTTCAGCACATGACAGCAACACGATAAGCACATGTTTATGGAATTTTTATCATTAAAGATTACGTAGTAAGAGAAAGATATTGCATTCGTACTCAATTTCGAACTCGAGATGTTAATCAATTCTGACATTACGATGAGACAGAGGAACTCGAAAAATTGGGTCGCAAAACTCGGTCCATCTGTCCGTTCGCCTGTCATTTTAAATTCATTTTTATTTAATTCTTTCATTAACTTACATACTAGATAAAAACGCTAAATCTAATTTAAGACTAACATTTATCTTATTCTAGCTTACTGGCTCTTAGCGAGCGCTCTAAACTTTGCAATATGCTTAAAATGATTGCCTTTCGGCCTTAAATCTATCTGTATCTATGATTTGTTTTGTTTTTTAATTTCCAAGAAACTTTAGAAAACTTGGATTCTTTATTATTTGTTTTATTAAAACTACTTAAATCTACCTAAGCTACTTAAGCTACAATTACCTATAATCAGGGTGGTTTGCCATCTTATCGATTGGTCACCATCCTGATCGCGTCCATGGTTGCCTGTCGGCTGCCAACAGGGGTTCATCCACGCCGCCGAGACTCGATCGAGGCCACAAGCGTCGGTCAAGTCTCGGAAGCACTCTTACTTGAAGAAATGCCTCAGGCGGGACAAAGCCAGACCAAAGCGTACTCTCGGGGTACATTAAATTGGGGTAGTAAGCCCCTGAGATCAGGTTATTATCACTGGCCATCACCCTAGCAACGTGCCTCCGAATCACCTGAATAAGGAAATTGTCAATCCTAATCAGTGGGGCCCCATTGTATAAGGTCCTGTTGGGATAATATTTTATGTACTTAGATTCAGGAGTTCTAAACCTTCACCCTGGAGTCAAGTTGACTGCTGCGAAACAGTCTCCTTGTCAGAACGTAGGCCCTCTTAGCCCCAGCAAGACAAGCATCTAATGTGTTTGTCACAATACAGATACTGGTCGAGCCGGATACCGAGATACCTGACCACGTTTTTCACCACCAATGATCGTCCCTGCTGTCCAATAATTGCTAATTTTCTCCAGTTTTTTCTGGTATCCCTAGAGGCCCCAGCCAATGGAGCCCTGAACAGGATTATTTCCGATTTTTGGAAATTGATTTTCAACTTCCAATCATCGCAATACCTCTTTATTTGTTCGAAGTCACGCTGCAGAAGGATGTTAATGACCTCGATTTTTGGTCCTGACCTGTACGCCACTAAATCGTCTGCGTACGCTATAGCGTGTCTGAGGGAACCCAACAGATCACTTGTGTAAATATTAAACAGAACCGGAGAATTCACTGCTCCCTGTCCGTTCGTCTGTGCCGAGGAGTACAACCTTAAAGGATGCCCGGATTTCGTTCAAACTTCCCGTTTCGCTATGACAATTAATAATTCTCAAGGACAATCGCTGGAATTTTATGGAATCAATCTTGAATTCCCATGTTTCTCCTAAAGTTAAATGTATGTATACATCGTGTATCGTAAAGAACATGTGCATTGTGCATGCTCAGTATTATTATTTTCATTACCTACATTAACGAATATGGGCGAAACAAAGTTCGCCGGGTCAGCTAGTTACTAATAAATAAGGCATTAAAAGTGTTAAATAGCTCATTTTGGTAAATAAGAATAATTCATTTTATCAATCATTTTATTTAACGAATTGTTAACGAGTAGTTTCGTCATTTATTAATTTGTTCAACTGGTTATTTTGTTTGATTATTTATAGTGAGCTCTTATATAGTTGGTAATAACACCAATATTAGTTAATATTTAAGATTAATTAATAGATAATGAAATCAGTTTTTTTTTTCTGTTTATCAGATGTTCAGGAATTCTAATTTTTAATTTTAGAAGATTTTTAAACTGAGACCCCGAGACCAGTAGTCAGGTACACTAACCGCAGAGCTACTTTAAAGAACGTTTAAAATATTAAACACATAAAGGTCAGTGAATCGAAGAAAGTTTGGCGACATTTATTTTCGCGCATTACCTTTTGAATAATGACTGTTTTTCTGCTAGTATAGTGTAGACGTAGAGTAAACTAGTTATATACGTAAGGACTCTTTTATAAAATCAAGCATCCTATAAGTTGGCTAAATCAAACTTCTTCATAAAAAAAAATAATATTAAAAATATTCAACAAAAGTGGAAGTTTATAACAAATAAGAATAGCCTCTATGTGTCAATAAATAAAATGAAATTAACATTCTTTTATACAAACGGGGTATACTTCTGTTCTGAAAGAATCTGCTGGAATTCTAGCTGAAAACCATTCTATCATTGGATAATTTTGCAAAGAGGGTAGGGATCCATTAATTCCGCAACCCAGACACCTTTGCAGACTTAAAATTAAAGGCTTACCTACCCTATTAAGTCAGAGTAGAGGTCGAGCATTAGTATTAGACAATAGCGGGTCATGTCCAAGCCCCAGCATTTGGGAAAAGCAATACACCGACATAAGTAAATGGTGTCTCCACCACGTCATTAGTGGACGCGTAAATGAATCTGCGTGCTGCAGGTTTTTTTTTTAATTGCAATAGAATAGTAATTTGAACAATCAAAACGTCTAAATCAAAGAAAGTCTATAAACTAAATAAGAATTGGCAAGGAACAATTACTAATTGCTATCACGAGGAGCTTGCTTTGGATAGTTTCTGAAAAAATGAGTTGATGAAATACAGCAGCTTGTTGCTTTGATTTACCTACTTACAAACAAAAAAGCCTATTGCACCTGCTTAAAACAAATAAAAAAATAACTACCCCCACAACAATAATGTTTTTTTTATTATTATTATTTGCGGGAAATTCATTGATCTGACATTTCTTCCCTCTTTCATTTGCGACCAACGTCAACCACGATTTCGCAACAGCTTACCAATGTCCTAGTTATAAGGGGAACAAGTTTTCAATATTTACCCGTTCACGGTCCGCTTGTTCTGCGGAAAGTTCTTCAATTTCACACAACTCAAGCACAACTCGCTCGACCCCATTAACTGATAACCAGACCGACGCGACGTTGGAATGAATTTTGATTGTTCCATTCTTGTTGGTATAAAAAGTTCGTGTAAAAATGTCATAACCAGAGCCGAGGCAGAGCTATATAGAAATATAAAACCTTTTCGATATTCTATATACAATAGTGTTCGACAGCAAAAAATGCATTGAAGGAATCACTTCGACGACGACAGCAGTAATGAAGTAGCGGTCAACAACAGAAACTCAATTAAAACAACAAAAACTGCTGCAGCCGTTGTGAGTCCATCATTACCGCGTTATAAGCTGCTTCCTTGATTTGAATTGGAAATTCCGCTAATGAGATTAAGCAGATTGAACAGAAAAAAAAACCCTTGGGGGTGGAAGCACGGATTTATTGTAAGATTTGAGAGAAGATTTCAAATGCTTATGGTAATGTAATTTTTTCGGGCTGTATTGTAATTAAGTCTCAACTGAAAATGAAATACGCCTAGGGTCGAAACAAATATACGCCTGTTTGTTTATTTGTTCGTCCTTGCCGTGGCAGAAAACGTACCTATAAATATACTGAAATCGAAATGATATTAAACACTGGCAATGCACCGCTTTGTTAAATTTTACCACCTATATAAATATTTGTATTTAGAAAATAAATAATTGGAATTGAAATTGAATACTGATTCGGATTCGGGAAAAATTAACGCATTTTCTACTGAACCATTGTGTAGGTGTAATTTGCAATTGAATTCAGTTATTAACATGCTTCTGCATGTGTTGTAGATAGCTGGTAGATATGTAGGTCTAGAATCGGATGTTGCGGCAACCATTTTTTTTTTATTATTATCTATATTTTCTCAATGTGTTTTATACAGCCATAATCAGGTGTTTTTTTAATTCTGAAATGACATTGGCATTTGGTAAAAGCCCTTTAATTCGGAAAACTATTTTATTCGGAAAAAAAATTCCGTATAAAAAGAGTTTTCAATTTTTTTTATGTAAAAATTAGAACAAAATCTATATATTAATATGGAGTTGCCTTTAACGTGTTTCCACGAAATAGGTCGAATTTCGACGACGGGGCGACCCCTTGTTAGAATAATTTAGCAAAAATTAAATAACGCAATGAACACGTATAGGTAGCAAATCCAAATAGACCTCAAATATGTAGAAGTCGGAACAAATCATAAAAATGTCTTTTGGGGGAGTCCCGGAATTCACTTATAAAAATCTGGAAAAACCATAAAATAAAATTGTACTATATAATTATACATGTTGTACTAAATACATTGTTTGATACGTTTATATTTTTTTCATGTTTTTAGTTACAGAAATGAATTTTACGTATTATTTTCAATCCTTTGTGTTAATAAAATAATTTTTCGTTTTAAGTTCTTGCATTTTTTCATCAATAGGAACGCGGTTTAGTGCATAAAAAAATCTCTCATTAATTCGGAAAATTCATTTATTCGTACTGACCTTCCCCCCAACCATTAAGAATTAACGAGCTTTTACTGTAGTTTAAACTCGTACAGTTTATGAACGTTCGAGTGCTGTACGTTCAGCGCTTTCGGCGCTAGATCTTGTACTCCTTTTTTCGGGCGCATTTTGCGACGTTTTTTGACGGGTTTTACGTATGGACGGAATGGTCGACGCGTTTTTGGGCACATTTTTCACCGCCTTTTTAACGCGTCTCTAGATGTTTTAACTCGTTGTTGGACGCGTTTTTCGGTGCATTTGCTACGCGTTCTTTACAAGTATTTTTTGACGCTTTGGAAGAGTTTTTGATGTGAATCATCTATAGGCGAGACTTGAAAGTAAATCGACTCGACCGAAATGGAAATTCCGTGGCGTGAAACATAGGATAGTTTTGGACCCGATAGGTGGCGCTGTTGTCGATCTTCTAAACCACTCAATCGATTTCAATGAAATTGTGGGTGTGTATGGTTGGTTACAACTTGAAAGATCGGATAGTTTTGGTGATTTCAATGCGATTTTTTGGATGTATGTATATGGTTGGTTGCAGTTTGAGATATAAACATTTTTTGAATATGTTAAGCTTAATTCTTAAATTGAATACTTAGATACCTATATGTGCACGGAGGACCTGGGGAATGAACTGATAAATCGATGTCTTAGGCAGACACTAGACTACTGAATCAGTTGATTATATTAAATCTGAATGGAAATAAAAACTCTAAAAATAGAAAATGCTGGATTAGATTGCGTTATGAAAACTTTTTAAATGAATGAATGAACACTTAATTACTGCGCTGTGTTAAGAATATAATATTATAAAGATTTGTCTTTTAAATGAAATTTCTAAATACAATTCAACCACAACACAATATATCACATTTTGTGAGAGAAGTCTTACATCGGTAAAAAACATTTTTTTCGATGCGTTTTTGGCTCCTTTTTATATGCATTTTTTGAAACGTAGATATGTTTTTTTTTCTGACACGTTTTTCGAAAAATTTTGAACTTGTTCTTGGACGCATTTTTAATGCATTTTCTGAAGTTTTTTCGACGAGTTCTTGGACGCATTTCTGGATGTATTCCTTGAGGACCTTGACTCGTTCTTTTTAGTCGTTTTTGAACGCATTTCTTGGTGCTTTTCCTACGCGTTTTGTACGAGTATTTTTATACGACTTAAGCTTCTTGATTTTTTCGGTGCATTTTTTTTTTGTAACGTTTATCAGTGCTGTGGAAATTTTGAACACGTTTTTCGATAATTTTTATAAATTGTTTCTAGAAGCGCATTCTGACTCATTTTTTGAAGCGTTTGTGTGTTTTTCCAGGCGTTTTCGGGCGCGATTTTCGTCAGGTTTTTTACCCTCATGCATATTTTGAATTTTTTTTTTACAACACGCTTTTTTCGGTAGGTTTTTGAAACGTTTATCGGAGCCGTTGTCGATGCTTTTTTGGACGTGTATTTCGAAGCGATTTTCTATGCGACTTTTTCTATGACTTTCGATGCATTTTAGAAGCTTTTTTTTGCCCATTTCTTTTGACGAGTATTGGACCTTTACTCATCAAAGGAGATAAAGAGTTCTACAACGAGACACATCACTTTCTCTGGGACTGCCTTAGTCCCTGTCAAATGGGGAACAGAACACTTCTTTCAATATATTCAAAAACTTGCTCTCTCATTATCTAATCTAAATATGGAATTATGCATATCAAATATACAGGCCCATTGTGTACATAAGTCCATACTTCTAATAGCCTGGGTTCTGAATAGACGGACCTAGCTTATTAACTCACTTTATTTAATCTCCGGATGGCAATCAACGATGAGGTTCCACACCCTTATAATAATTACCTATAATTTTCCTACCATAAAAAAAGAAAAAACAAACGAGAACACTGGTAGAACAAGACAAAAGAAAGTGAAATAAGATTAACAACACCATCAGACAGCAATAATAAGCCAGTACCTAATGAAAAAAACAACAACACTTAACAAAGCTTACCTTTCACTTGTGAATTGTGTACCAGTGCCATTCCGCAAGGATATGACCGCTCTTCGCTCTTTATATCTGCAGTTTTTTTTTTTTTTATCTCCTTTAGCCGTTTACATAGAGTTCTATCTCTTAGAGAACATCTCCGCCAGCTGACTGTCATAACAATGTTACAGATTTGAATTTACAAAAGGATTTATTCGGATAAGCGAAGAAGAACCCACTAAATGTCCTCCTTTGTGTGTCCACTTTATCACGATGTGCAAACACATATACACACAATAAAATTGCAGACACAATGAACGCAATGAAAGTCAGCAGCAAAACCCAAGGAAGGCTGATAGCAGTATGGTTAGGTCTTTTCAAAGAGTACCCATTCTGGATACAAAAAATACAAAAAAAACAAAAGACCAAGAGTAGGCATTCAGGCTGTTCACAGCAGGCCGGATCAGTCGGATGTACGTACATTTTTATTTCCGTTTCTTTTCGTATCCGGTTTGTATTGTGCGCTTCTGTCATCTGGGAAATTATTGAATGATATCAAGGCTCGTTGTCGTTTGTAATTGCAGAAAAGCAGCAAACCTCGATTCCATTTTTTCTCCTCACTCCAGTACATGCGTATAGATTATATCCTACTAATATTATAAACGCGAAAGTTTGTTTGGATGTTTGTTACTCTTTTACGTAAAAACTACTGAATGGATTTTAATGAAACTTTACAATAATATAGCTTATACATCAAAATAACACATAGGCTACAATTTATAAAGATATTGTGTGAATTGTCCAAAATATCAAGTATGTAGGAAAAAATCTACCATCTGCGAGTTATTCTGGCGTGCGCTGCCAAAACCGCCAGAGTTACACATATGTAATGTATGATGGAAATGTTTATCTTAAATAGTCCTACAAAAAAGCCCGCCACAGTATGTATCTATATCTAATGTGTAGGTCATTATAGCCAAAATAGTGAATCATAATACAATAAAAATCACGTGTCACGGGTTGCTCCGCGATGGAAACCTAAACAAGTTACTGAATGGATTTTTATCAAATTTCGCACACTGTGTGCAGTTTGATATAACTTGAGAGATAGGATAGTTTATAACTAAATTTATAGTCGCATTATTTTTGTTATTGCAAACTATTTGTTTATTATTTAACAAAGAGTTATAATAATATGAGTAGGTATATATAATTCCTACGGGGTGAAATTCGATGACGCTATAACTCGAAAACCGATCGATTTTCGTCATTCTTTTTTTTTTCGTATTGGTGTATTTCAGGCAGACTTTCAAAAGATAAGATACTTTTGGACCCGATAGTTGGAGCTGTTCGCGACTTTCGAAACCACTCAACCGATTTCAATAGAATTTTGTGGATGTACCTATGTGGTTGCTTCCAGTTTGAAAGCTAGGATAGTATAGGACCTTATAGGTGACACTTTGCAAAAGATGAGCGGGATAGGAAAACGGGTTGTGGCACCTTCCAATCAAATAAGAAATCAAACGACTTTAACCACAGCAACGCATGGCTGGGTCTTCTAGTAGATTATAAAGGCACAAAAAACATTATCGTCTAAGGTTTTCAATTGTAAAGAGGAGACGACTTACAATTTACAAATTGATGCATATCACGGCAGCCAATCAGTAGCATTGGCTTGACTACTAGACGGGGTGATCCAGGCTTAACCCCCCGAGCCCTGAGATACGCAAACTTGGAAGCTTTCTGAAAAAGGTCGGATAAACATCTGAGAGTAAACATAGAATTATAAGTCGATAAATTGACAGATTTTCTGAATGGAGTTTTCACGATAAATATATGAATAGCATGTACCCATCTCGTTAGCTGAATCCACGCCAATACATTTAGCAGATAGCAGACTTCGGATGGTCTGGTCTACATCAATGAAACATCTCCAAGCTAATATTTAAGGCCATATACGAACGGACTTAACTGACCTTTGAAAAAGAAGGGAAGTACGAAGTATCACTGCCGAACTATAGCTTCAACAGGGGCACTGCGATCTACCCTTTAAGTTTAATTTTCAGTGGATGATTAGCAAAGGTATTTAAGGCTTATAGACGGTATTCGAAATGCCAAAAAAAAAATATCCATCGATGACCGATGCGCTTTTTGGTACGGTAAGTCCACTTCGCAACGAGTGACGGAGCCGTTGTTAATTTTATCTCGCATCATGGTGTTAATTGTCTATACAAAAATTCCCATAGATGGAAAACGGGCGCGGGTCGAAATGCTGCTTTCAAAATTCTGCTTTGTAAGATTCTGTCTTCCCATACAAAAATTCTGCTCTTCTTCAGTTCTGCTTTATAAAATTCAACTTTTTTTAAATTTAAGGCATTGAATTTCTGCTTATTGTGTTTTTAACAACAACAACAACTACAAAAAATATCTATTATTAAAAGCAGTTTTAATTTATAAAAAAATGAAAAATAAAAATTAAATTTAAATTAAAAAAAAATAAATAATGAAAATTACATAGGTACCTACTGAAAATAAATGAAAAGAAAAAAACAACAATATCTTTAAAAAAAAAAAAAAACAATGCGAAACCTTATTTTAAAAAAGAGAAAAACAAAATTAAGAAAAGAAAAATTAAAAATAATGGGTGGGCTATCGCTATAGTGGTTTCTTTTTAAATCATAGGTTATTTTGACACTGACAGCTGTTTCCCGCTCGAAATTTTGACAGAAAGTCAGCATCATCCCTCTGCGCTTCGAAATGAGTGGATTTTCGATTGAAGAACTTCGGGAAACATTGAAAACTTATTTCCAAAGTGAGCGCTGTGTAGCCCAGACAATGCGTTTTTTGAAAATATGTTTTGGCCGAATGAAGCACCCACCGCGTCCGCTCTACGCAACTTTGTGCAAAAAGCTGCTAGTGGACAACACTCATGATCCCCTTCATCGTACGGTGCGCACAGACGAGAATGTGGCTGCCGAGAGCCTCATTGGGACATTTTTCTTCGAAAATTAAGCTGCGAACAACCTTTCGATCAATGGTGGGCGTTACAGAGCTATGTTAATCGATTTTTTTATACTGAAATAGATTACATGGATTTGGACGAACTTTGGTTCATGTTGGACGGATGTGGCGCTATGCCACAATCGATCTTTTGCGCACCAAATTCCCAAATCGTGTTATCAGCCGTCTTGGTGATGTCTATTTGTCGCCTCGGAGCTGCGATTTGACCCCTTTGGACTTTTGTTTTTGTGGGGAAGGACCGATGTTATTATTACACAAAGAGTCATACTTGCTGATAATATTTTCAATCATACTCCTCTGAAGAATGGCATAAATTTTATTCAACAAAGTAAACACTGACATTGCAACACAATTGTGCGAACGAGAATTGGCACAATACCTTACCCAGCCGCCTTCACCCAGGTCGTACTTCTGCTAAATCTCAGTCAAACACATAGGAGGTGCTCAGCATTTCGAGTTTCCAATTCAATCAAATTGACACTTCATACAATAGTTCCACTCAGAGACGCTTGAAATGCAAAAGCAAATCCATTCAATCTTCGGAGACCGATTTATTTGTGAAAGGGTTCAGCAGACACTGAAAAGGTGCATACATAGTGTTGTAGGTATGTGCTTGGATATAAATCCATTCAATCACTTTACGATCTGCACGTCCAGTTTGTTGCATTGTTTGGTATAGATACTGGGATAACTTCGGAGCAAGATAGCACGCTGTCATCGTTGAGATGGTCAAACATTTGTGCACTTCACACTGTCCGAATACACATTTATCCTAGAGCAATATTCAAGGACTTATAATGACAAACAGTTGCATTGCAACGAAGAAAGGGGAATCGCTGCACACAATGCACACTTTTATTTATACTTGAGTTATTTGTGTTTGTTTATCACAATCACTGTCACATTTTCACAACAGTGAATTTCATTCATTCGTCATTGCTGTAGGTAGGAACATTTATACTCGTAGTTTGTAGATGGTCAAATGTTGTACCTGTCGTTATTGGGAGGTTGTGCTTCTGGCAGCAGCTTTAAAAAATGATAAATGTAAGAACTATAACCAAATCTACGTTGTCATGGCCCTTAAAACGTAAGTTTAGTTTAATTTAATTGCCTAATACAAGCATTTAAAACTTAACAATAAACAATAGAGTAAACTTTAGACTAAAAAAGAACAAATACAAATATTGAAGGTAAAATCGCAAACATAACACTTAAGCGAATAATGATTTATTAAATATAAAAACAAAACATTTATTAGTTAGAAGGAAATGAGACATTTATGATTAGGGTTATTAATTTAGTGAAGCGCATTTTTAACAGCTGCTTTGGTGCAATTTAGGTCAAATAAATTGGGCGACATGTTTGCTTTGCAAAGCATTCTTGTTAAAGGCTCGTGTTGGCCATAGTCAGTACGGCGATGGGGAAGGCGGAAAAAGGGGATTGATCGTAAACGACGAGGATTAGTGTTTAGTGAAATCTGATGCAGTAGATGTGGGCAATCTATGTTTCCAGATAGTAACTGATGAATAAAGATTATGTCAGCGATGTCGCGACGAGTCACAAGAGCCTGTAAATTGAGCAACTTTAGGCGATTCTCGTAGGGAGATAAATTGTGACGGTCATCCCAGTCAAATCCTCTTGGCAAAACGAATGAATCTACGCTGGACAGCTTCGATCCTCAAAATATGTACCTGATGGTAAGGTGACCAGACTTGGCTGGTATATTCAAGAAGGGGTCTTACAAACGTCGTATAAAGGGTTTTAATGACAGGGTTAGAAAACTCCTTCGACCAACATTTAACAAAGCCGAGTGCAGAATTAGCCCTGCTAGTAATGTTGTCAATGTGATGTCGAAAATTAAGTTGAGCGTCGCAGATCAGGAATAGATGAAACAGTGGAGACAGACTCGTTGTTGATGAAATAAGATCTATGATTCAGGGGATGACGTTTACGTGAGAAAGTAATAGCTTGACATTTTTTCACGTTAAGTTCTAATCGAATCTGTTGACACCATGTGTAGAAGTTATTAAGGTCATCAGATTGTAGTGAGAGAAAATCAGCGGTTCAAGATATTTGTTTAGGGAATCTCATATCATCTGCGGAAATCTCCAGGTCTGAGAGTAAAATGACCCGTACTACATCATTTATTGTCAAATTAAAGATCAATGGTCCGAGATGACTCCCCTGTGGTACACCAGAGGATGCTATGAATGGCTTAGAAACGGAGAACTAAAAAGGACACTAAACTTGTGATCTTCCAAATAGGACTTAATCCATGAAATAAGCCGCGGTGGAAAACCGATCGCTTTTAGTTTGAAGAGCATGACGTTGTGAGAGATCTTGTCGAACGCTTTGCTGAAATCGGTAGCCACAACATCCACTTCCTTACCATTTTCCAAGGCACATAATGTGCTAGAAACAAAATCCGTAAGGTTTGTGGTTGTAGATCTGCCCTTAAAAAAACCATGTTGCTTAGGGGAGATTATTGATTTACAATGGAATTGAACATTGAATCGTAAACGATGCTCTCAAAGAGTTTTGGTATGGAAGATAGTTTGGCAATGGGTTGATAGTTGGAGATATCGCTCTTGCAGCCCTTTTTGTGGATGGGAATAATCAATGAGTCCTTCCACAATTTAGGGAAAATGCCCTACGTAATTGAAAGCTGGAAAGGAGCATAAAGAGGCAGTGATAGTTTATAAGTAACAAACGCTTTATCACAAACGCATACTAGTTTCAAGAGCACAGCCTTTCCTATAGTAGCAAACACAACTACCAACGACCACTCCGTGTTTAAAGCTGGGTAGAAATTGAGCAACCATCCCTTGCAAGCAGGTCTATGCAGGCATCAGACTATACACGCCGAGGTGTGTAGGGATACATCTCAAACAATTCGTAAAAAAAGTCCGAAAAAGGCGCGTGTCAGTATGTACGAGCTAATTTCTAGGAGCAATAAGTAGATTGGATGCGACGTTCATTGTTATGATCTACATTTCTCGAAATAGATCTATAAATAAAAAAAAAAAAAAAAAAACAGAGAGAGTTCTTGTGTTGTGTTTTAGTCGAATGAACCAAATCTTAATAAGTTAAGAGTGTTATTCATTTATTTAAAAAGTTTTCATAACGCAATCCAATTCAAGGTTTTTTATTTTTAGAGTGCCTGTGAAAGACCTAGCTTTATCAGTTCAATCCTCAAGTCCAACCTACACATATAAGTACTTACTTTGGGAATCAAGTTGAAAGAATTGAAAATATGGATCTCTCGAGTTGCAACCAACCATAAAATTTCATTATAATCGGTTAAGTGATTCAGATGAGCGACAACAGCGCCACCTATCGGGTCCAAAACTATGCCTACTATCTTTCAAGGGTCAAGCAACCTGCACATGCACACCCACAAAATTTCATTGAAAACGGTTGAGTGTTTTAGGAGTCGTGTATGCCGCCGGTAGTGATGGCGACAGGCCAATTTCCATCACGGAATTCGTGTCAATTTTACTTCCAAGGCGCCCCAATAGAGTATTAAAGGTACAAGTGATGGAAATGAGGTTAAGAGATGCCATATCTCACCGCCATCTATGGTGAATTACACAGGTTGTTTTTTTTAATTTTTGTTAAGCGGATGTATTAGGTGTTATTACCGGATCCGGACCCCAAAGAATCACGTCCTTTAGATAATAAGTACAAATTTTATTTTATACACATCGCTAGATATCCTTTTATTAGGAGTAGGTAACTAAAATCAGCTAGTGCGTTTAAATGCCAACGATGATTGTTCGTTGTTCGGTGACTGATGGAGGTGAACAGTGGCGTAGCGGCGTGACTTTATTATGACGAAAGCGAGGAGTTTCGTTGCAAGACTCATGTCAAAATTTGGTATCCCAGCGAAAGTCGTCGGTCTAATTTCAAAAGATGCTTGCCACTGCTTGAAGGTCGATGACGAATCTACCCGAACCCTTGGAGGTGAAAAATAAATTTAGCCAAGCGACGCATCTTCTTCTCTTCTTTCTGTTTCAATAACTGTTGGCGCCAATAGCAACACTTTAACTCGTCCTGGAGCATAGGCCGACGCATGCCAATAGGAAAAGCAAAGAAAGACGATTTTTCAACGGTCGATTTGAGTACCTACTTGTAAAAATGAAAAAAAAAAAATTGGATAATTGCTAGAAAGTAGCAGATAGAAACAGGTGGATGAGGGCAAAACCCTGCAAGTGTTTGCAACAAATGACATCTTCCGTTGACCAATGTGACGAAACTTCAGTCGAGACCGAGAGTTTAGATTTTGAAATGTTAAAGGTCTTGGGCTAGTTGCAAACTTCGAACACGTTTGCCATTATGAAGCTCTTTCTTAAGGCAACTTTGTAGTAAGACCATTGGAAAAACTATCTAACAAGTTTTTAATACAAGTATTTCTTGACCATTTTAACGGATTGAAAGCATGAAAACGGTTGAAGATGTAAAGACGGCAAACTTTACAAACAATCTGACTTTGTCAGAAAAAATCCCTTTGACTCTTGAGGTGGCCAAAACGTATAGAGGACACGGACATCAATCATCCATTGTTAGAGTGCGCACAAGCTTATAAGTTAAATCCCAGACTAGAATTATTCCCAGCACCAAATCTTACTGTCTTCCTAAGTTATCGTCTAAACATCTAATCGCATCTCTAACCTGCCGAAAAGTGTACCAATCCATGCTCAACTAAGAAAGACAAAAACACAATTTTTAACAATTTTCCTTCCTCATTTCGCTTTGTTCTCAAAATTGCACAACAGTCGAGATTAGTTCCAGCTGTCACCGTCATCGTTAAGGAGGGTTTCACCGTTAAACCGTAATTGCTGTTAAATCTTAATATTTCCCTCAGACATTGTTAAAGTATAAATGCTTTCAGCCACAACACAGATTTGCTATGACAGCAAAGTACAAACCACATAAAGGAGGTTTGGATACGAATTCAGAAAGCTGCTTTCCTATTCGAGGCGTAGTTACAGCCTTCTTTTTTTTTGTATGCGCTGTAGACACTCGTATTATTCAAGGATACAAAAAAAAGCCTCCTTAATTATTATTATTGGCGGTGTTGCTTTTTCCTTTCGGCATAATGGCTTATTGTTGCCATTATGGTTGGTGTTGTCATAATGCTTATGATCCTGGTTTTCTTGATGTTAATTTAGAATTACATTTTTTTCTTTTTTACATTGTAGGACTGTTTCCTTTTTTGTACATCCAACTTTGTGTAGGATGATGCGAATTAGCTTATTGTATTTTATGACAAACGGAAAGTGTAAGAAACATATTTTAATGTTCTAACCAACATAATATTATGTTGGGGATTGGTGCTGCCAATGAAAATAGGGCATGAACAAAAAGTGACAGTTACTTTTGTTGGCTCTTAAATGTTGTGATAAAGAATTAAGAAATAAAATTATGTCGACGATATGGGTTCTGTTCTGAATTCTGATGCCGAAGTTTGTTTCGATGGCTCAATTTGGTACACCGTAAGAGTCAGAAGGTTCTTATAACAGTTTGCAAATGGCGACGAGTTTATTAGGCAGAAAGAGAAATTTTGTAATAGTAGTGACAAACGAGGGAGGCATAGTGTTCGATTGAAAAACGAAAATATTTTCCAGAAAAGAACTTAAATGTTTGATATTTTTACCCGACTGTACACAGAGAGGGTTATGTGTTTCGCGCGTATCCTATGTACGTTCCTACGTGACCTCCTGTAGCCTAAACGGCTTGACCGATTTTAAAGAGTGAGATGTCACTAGATTCGTATTCTTCCCCGGAGTGTCATAGGCTAAACAAATAATTATAAAAATATAAATTTAAAAAAAAAAAATTGTCACACAGTGAGAAATGTCAAGAGATGGAATACACTGAACTGTGGAAAAAATTACTTTCTGATGTATTCACAATCGCGGTCTTGTGGAGTGTTAGGCCCGATTCGCCAGGGTGTTCACCATTTTCCTGTGAAGACGATAAAACTTACGTTAATCCGGAGTTTTTATTTTTATTGGACCGGGGCGGTTTTTTCCACTTCGGTCCATGCAAAAATAAAGATTCCAACCGCTATACCGACAGAAATATCAAATTCTGAAGATTGGTCCAATTTTTGTTGTTTTTGTTGTAGGACTTAAAACAAACATTCTATCTCAGCGAAAGTAAAGTACAATAACTAGTGTCACCTCCTCCAAGTCAGTCTGACTTATGCAAGCGTTTGATAAAGTGCTAGTTGATATCTCTGTTTTGTTTTCTTTTTTATCTCAATTTGGGGAGAAATCTCGTGAATCGTGTCCTTAGGGCTCGATTCTGTGTCAAATTATCCGGGTTACTGGTGAATAAATCCTTAAATATGTACTACAAAAAGTGAACTACTGTGATCTACAAAATTGGGTCGGGCATAAAAAAACTTGTATAGGATAACAAAGTTGGTTTATAATGGTCAGAGTAATGTTTTGTTCAAATATTGCTAAAAAGCGCCAAATTCCCATTAGGTAGTTACTTTAACTTCTCAGCTGTTACACAATACGTATGATAAACATACTTTGTCAACTCTACAATGCTTTTATCTTGTTTTTCCATTTATTATCAACTTTTCGGTAAATTTTTTAACATAATTATGCTATACAGCCATATAAGATCTGTTTTGTTTTCCTAAACGTTTCTTACTTGTTTTTTTCTTCTTGATTGACAGGCTACTTTCCAATGAAAGATCCTGCATGTTCCGCAATTTAGTCGCGGTTAATCTTATCTTGCCAAGTCGAACGTTTTCGTTCTTTGTAGCCGGCGCAATAAATTGTTCCCGTCCAACATTTGTCGGACTGTATTGTTGACATGTCCGATTAGTCGGTTTCTATGCTTTCTCGCGAAGCTTCTTGTTTCAGCTTCAATTGTTGGAATTCCGAGATCTCTGTGGATATCGTCGTTTCTAATATACCATGGTGCTTGTACAATTTCTCTAAGCACTTTATTTTGAAAAGTTTGTAGAGTATTGACATTTGTTTTCTTGGTACAACCCCAGAGTTGTTTACCGTAGGTCCACACCGGCTTTAGCACTTGCTTGTATAGAAGCAGTTTGTTTTCGGTACTGAGCTGGGAATGTTTTCCGAGTAACCAGTACATTTCTCTATATTTGATGTCGAGTTCTTTACGTTTCATTTTCACGTGCGAATTCCATTTCAGCTTTGCATCGAGTGCCATTCCCAGGTATTTGGCCTCGTTTGCAAAGGGTATTCGGGACAAGTTTAGAAAAATTGTCAAGTCATTAGTTTTCTTATACGTAAAATTCACGTGAACAGATTTAGTTTCGTTGAGGGCGATCCGCCAGTCCCTCGTCCATTCATTTACCTTATTCAGTGCGATTTGAAATTTTGCAGTCGTTTCTTCAATTGTATTACCTACTGCTAGGATAGCGGTGTCGTCGGCGAACGCAGCGAGAGTAGTGCCATCTTCTCTTGGTATATCGCGAGTATATAACAGATAGAGAAGGGGCCCAAGGACACTTCCTTGCGGCACGCCGGCCGAAATTTCCTTTAATAGGAAGCTCAGAGTATTCGTTTCCATGTCTAACACGGAAGAGTCTATTCCCGAGATATGATTCTAAAATATCGGGAAGAACTTGTCGTAGTTTAAATTTCAAGCCTTCATGCCACACCTTATCAAAGGCTTGTGAGACGTCAAGGAATATGCTTGAGCATATCTTTTTTTCTTCAAATGCTTTCTCAATTACGTCAGTAGTTCTATGCACTTGGTCAATCGTGGAATGCTTGGTTCTGAACCCAAACTGGTGGTCCGGGATAAGATTATTGTTTTCTATAACCGGTTGTAGGCGCGCCTGGTAACACTGATCTATAGACATGTTCTTGGTTCGTCGATTCGAGGAGGTCGCATCACTGCTGTAAGATAGTTTTAACCACAGGGAGATAAAAATCTGAACAAAACGCGATAAATTGCGCTAGATTACGCAAAAAAAAAATTCATTGAAAATAAAGAGGTAAATTTAGCTCCAGTACTGAAATTCTGATATATTTTGATAAGCTATAAAGTCCTTATTATATTAGGACATTTTGAAAGATTCAACTCTCAAAATTTATATACTTAGTCTTGGTGGCAAATCTAGCAAACAGTGCGTCTACATCAGGTACCTACATCTATTGAACGATATCATGTGAAAATGCAATTTGTTCGGCTTCTTACAAATATTCCTACATTTTTGCACCGTAACCAAAATTTCAGATGAATATTACGGCGATGCTAAGTCAAAGTTCACACCAATATATTGAAATAAATTATCAAATTAAAAGCGCTAGAAATTTTGCTTGGAGCTAGAATTTTTTAATACACGTTAAAACTGTCATAATAGTAATTAATTAAACAACAACAAAAAAAAAAAAAAAAAAAAAAACGCGACTGACTGTAAAAAAAAAAATCTCACTGACATTTGTGTGATAATTATTTTTTTAATTTTTTTTAATTTATATTTTGATATTTCTTTGTTTAGCCTATGACACTCCGGGAGAGAATAACAATTTAATGACACCTCACTCCTCAAAATCGGTCAAGCCGTTTGGGCTAGCGGGCGTCACGTAGGAACGTACGTAGGATACGCGCGAAGCACAAAACCGTCCCTGTGTCCAGTCGGGTAAAAAAGAGCCAGATCTAGCTCAGAAAGCACCAAACTGACAGCACTGCATCGCATTCGTAATCTTGCTGTCTCTCTTTCACCGGTGAACATTCAGTAGCGTGTGTTCAGTCTTCAGTGTTCTGTTCACTAACTATACTCTGTCCAAGAAAAATTGTCAGTACAGGCCTTATGGAGGAGCTTTTTTTCTACCAGTGGTGCCTGTAGCTACTCTCACGGCACTCAAACACAAGATTTGCCACTGAAATAAAAACGAAACCACTGGCATTCCAAATAATTTGGTGTTGTAATTTTCCTGAAATACGCATACATTCCACCACAACCAGTCTGCCAACAAGCCGCGGACAGAATGAGCACGATCGTCTTGTGCTCGCTTGCTATTATCATCAACCAAAATAAGCAGTGTATCAGTGTGTGTGACTGAAGAACATCAGAAGAGTGTTACCATTTGTCAATGAAAGCATATCATTAAGGGTTTTTCTTTCAATTTCGTCAAAGAACTTTCGGTTTTGGTGCTTTTGAGAGCGACTCATTGTGTGGGGTGTTGCCATTCGGGTTTAATTTGTTTGTATTTCTGAAGGATCCAATACTATTCAGTTTAACCATTTTTTTAATTTTGTCTTTTAGATATAAGGTTCATTCGTGAGCTGTTTTAATACATTCATTTCATTTTACGCAACAAGTGATATCATAAGTGCGTTGTAGTGATATTGCGATAAATTAATAGTGATTACTAGGGCAACCGGATTTAAGAAAAAGCATGTCTTTTTGGGATATCGTATTAAATGTTTTGATAAATCTTTTCGTATAAATGCATTTTTGACTTTGTGGAGTATATTTTTGGCATATTTGTCTCGCACTCGTAGTCGCAGTAGCTTAGTGGTTAGTGTGTTGGACTGCTATGCGGGAGTCCCAGGTTCGAATCCCGCAAAAACCCAATTCCGACTCAGGGTTTTTTTCCGCTGCGCTACCTCTCGCGAACGTCTGACAAACATCCGAGAGTATAAATGTCTTAAAGAGCTTCTCAATTAGCCATTTGGAGTCGGCATAAAATTGTAGATCCCTACCATTCGTTCCAAAAATGAGAAACTCACACTAAACGAATGGTTGTGAGAAGCTAGGCCTAGGGTCTCTCCAGACCTGTTGCGCCAACTATTTTTTTTTTTTTTTTATTTGTCTCGCACTGGAATATCGAAATGACGAAGCAGGTAAACCTTTACTGCTTATTGTAGATCGTTGGGTTTTACCACATCCGGTCACTCGTCCCCAGTAAAGGTAATGCCTTGAAAGGATTTTATGATCCTTTTTTAGGGTTCCGTAGCCAAATGGCAAAAATCGGAACCCTATTAGATTCGTCATGTCTGTCTGTCTGTCCGTCCGTATGTCACAGCCACTTTTCTCCGAAACTATAAGAGCTATACCGTTGAAACTTGGTAAGTAGATGTATTCTGTGAACCGCATTAAGATTTTACACAAAAATAAAAAAAAAACGGTAAATTTTGGGGGTCCCCATACATAGAACTGAAACTCAAAAAAATTTTTTTCATCAAACATATACGTGTGGGGTATCTATGGATAGGTCTACAAAAATGATATTTAGGTTTCTAATATAATTTTTTTCTAAAGTTAATAGTTTGCGCGAGAGACACTTCCAAAGTCGTAAAATGTTGGTCCCCCCCCCCCCCCCCCCCCCCTAACTTCTAAAATAAGAGAACGATAAAACTAAAAAAAATATTAGATGTACATTACCATGTAAACTTCAAATGAAAATTTTTTGAACGAGATCTAGCGAGTAGTTCTTTTTTCTACGTCATAAATTGTAGACCTCAATTTACCTTTAATACAATCAACTCAAAAAAAAAAAAAACATTTAATTTCATAAACATAAACCTTATACATAAGCCCTGAACCATTATTTCCTAATAATAAATGATATAAAAATACGCTATTATTAAAATAGGTATCGATCAAAGTTACAACGAACTACAAGAACTTTTATGTTATGTTACTTGCTGTTTCGGAACCCTTCATGAGCGAGTCCGACTCGCACTTGTCTTACTTTTTTGCTACTGTTTCCGCGAAGATCTGCACTGCCGGGTGATAATTTTTAAACAAATATTTTATCCAGTTATCTATGTCTATATTCCAAAATGCGCAAGTGCAGTCCTTTTACCATCTGTTTCCGTATATGCCATTGCGTCGTAGCTATATAATTTTGTATTCCAATTACCTGTTTGTGTATATATAAATTTTCCGTTTTGATTGTTTTTTGTTTGTGAAACTTTTATTTTTTTGTTGGAAAACAAACCAAAGCGATTAGGAAAAAGGAAAAAGATAAGCGGATTTTTTTTCGTCCAGCAATAATAAGATGCTAGCCCTAATAGTATTGCTCTCTAAATCATGGAGATTTATCATACATACTACGTCAACCCAGTGGGAGCTTTAAAGAGGGACAGATTTATGTAAGTCATTGCAACCAGACTGAGAGACAAACATCCTATCTTCCCTGTACTGACAATTTTTTTTGGACAGAGTATGTGTATAGTCACCGATGCACTTTTGCGAATGCCTGTTGTGCCCGGCAAGTAAAACGCGCAAATTCGTCGTTTCGGGCTTGTGCCGTTCTTGTGCAACGAACAATTGTTTACTTAATTTAATTTTTATATTTTCTCCGTAATCATATGCTATTATAAATTTGATATTAACAAATAATGACTTTAAAGTAATCTTATTACTTTAAAGTCTGAAGTATTTATTTAGTAAGAATCGCATAATTTTATTTGGCAACAACTTTGTACTGTTTCAAGAAAAAAAGTACAACTTTACGTATTAGGTATACAAAAAATATATTTTAGTACTGTTCGTTGAATGATTAGCTTATTAGGGGCAGTCAGGAACCTTAGCTTTCTGGGGTTAATGATGAATCCCATAAGGCGGTTTTGAAGAGCATATAAAGGTTTATTCAATAAGAGGTGTTATTGTGAAAGGATATGGTCCTCTATGCGTGCTCGTGGTGGCCATTTGGCTGATGTTGCTTTTCATTATTCACGGCATACCTCTTTATTATGAAATAAACATCCGATCGTTTATCTCAAAAAATGGCATTTTTCTTTGAATACCCAAATAACACCTCTTATTGGAAAACTCTTTACCTAAGCTTGTGAAACAAAGCCGCTGTTTGCAAATTACGCACTCCAAGTCCCTGTTGTCTGATCAGGTTTGGGCATTAAAGTCAAGTATGAAGAATATGAAAAAGGCTGCAGAAAACTGAGCTAAGAGATGAATAGTTATGGAAACCGATTTTCTCTTCGTCGCTATGTTCAATTACAGAGAATTTTCTTTTATATGATTAATGACACCGAAAGCTCAGTATCGCCCATTTAGTTGGTCGACTACATACTAACTGAAGCCACCCACTAAAGGAAGAGATACGCGTTTGTGTAGCCGCTGTAAATATTTAGAAGACAAACAATACTATCTGCTGGAAATTGGGAAATTGGCCTTACAACAAAAGGCTTATCCGCCATTGACAACTAAATGGTGGTTCGTCCGACTTAAAGGTTATAGTCTTCCGGGCGAAAGGACAAACAAAAAAATGTTCTGATAGCCAGAACTTGGGTGTTCATACCGGCTGGAAACCACTCATTCAGCTGTCTATAATGCTGTTCATATGATCTTAAAAAATTGGGATCTGCCTTTTGTCAAATGAATGACTTTTCACAGATCGCTTCAGTTCTTTAAAGGGAGCTTCTCAGTTCCAACTATTCACTTTCAAACCTGCACGAAAATTTCCATCTGTTACTTATGATCTACGATTTGTTTAGTACTGCAATAAGTGAGATCGATTTTCAATTTACAACCTAGCCAGGGTCGGCATTCTGTAAGGCAAAACGTTCAAACGTTTTCGTGTGCACGAAGAAATTTGCTTGTGTAACATAGGGCAAATCATTCGTGCGCACGAAGACAGAATATGATCAATAATTTCAGTTGCATCAGAGTTTCATAGAATATTTTTATAACACCCGTAGTTAGCCACACTTGATGTTTTTTTCTCCATTAACCCAGCGAGCAGGTGCTGTTCCTCTAAAACCCATCTATGACGACCGATAGCACATCAACTTCCCGAGTAGGCCTGATGGTCCAAACGACCCACCGCTGTTTTATACCTTAATTCAGTAGCAGCTACCACGAGCCTGACAATAAGCTTTTATTATTGAATGGGATTGCATCATTAGTCCATAGTGGTGTTGGCTTCTCTGCCAGAAGGATAATGACAACGATGTTAATGTTGCCGTTGACGTGAACCGATTCAATTAGCAAACTCTCGTCCTTTCAACGACCTACATCATGATGCAGCCAGGTGTCGATTGAATGCGATTAAGTGCAAGCACAATGTTTGCATAATTTGAAAATCACTTTGTTGACCCACCCGAACCCGAACTACCCGAATATAAGCCGAAGACCAGCTTCGCATCCAGTGATAATTTGCGGGTCCTATTGCTGTTAATGCTCTTTGCAAATTGAACTAATGAGTTCATATTTCATTACCATAATATGTTTGGATGCGCCACACAACGATCATGAGTGTGACAACAAAAGCCCATATATTCGGAGGCGAACCCATGCCAATGGCTCTTCTAAGCTGAAAGGTAAAACCACTATCAACCAATAAAATTCAATTATAATCATTCTAAGTATAGTGCTCCTTCAACGACTGAAGATGGGGCGGGCATCATAATGAATTTGCCTCTATCAGCATCACGAGCCAAGGTATTGTACCGCAACCTACAAAAACGTCGGTCAAAATCACACCGACAGGCATTAGGGCCTGAATCCTTAAAGCACTCCATCCATGGAAGAGAGCAAAACAAAACAATTTGTTTGTCGGTACTTGTGGCTTGGTTACGTGCTCTGTCACCCTGCGGGTATATCCAGCAGTCGTATCCCGCACATCCAGAGAAGCAATTTAACTAATTTATCAAGTTAATGAGGAAAGTTTTGTGCAAGTGTAATTCATCGGTAAGATGGGCCAACGAAGAGAGGCCCCTGTGACTCTCGAGTGTGCGTTGCGTTGGTAGGGCAACAGAAACAAAAGGGGGATGTCATGTGTTCTGGCCAAGGGACCACAAACCATATTTAATGAATCCCGAAAAGAGATGGATTACTCGCAGCATTAACACTTTAATTACACTAATCTGGACATTTATGGTGCAAGGCGGTGGAGGGTTCTTTTTTGTTTATGCCTTAACACATGCTGATGGTCAATTAGGAAAAATACCAGTAAGAAAGGAGTCATGCAGCAACCTTTAAGTACGTTAACCAGAATCGCTGGGTGTAGGTTAACAAAACTGGGTGCTGCCCCTACAGCGTGCTGTTATACCTTCTTCTATTCCGTTGGAAAATCGTATCACAAAAACCACGTGCAGCCCCTGGATAGCTGTACCTTAAGAGAGCATATAAAACCAGTGTGACCCTATAGGTGAATTGAACGCTACCACATGCTTTGAGAGCTTCTAGGGCCTGTGGCTTGTTCTCATAGGCTCCATAAAGAAAGAAGTCTGGGGCGTTAAAATCGGGCCATTTTTCCGGTCAGGGCAAATTTCCAAAACGAGAGGTCAACTCTCGACTTAGATGTTGCGGTCCTCTGATCATAGAAGAAGAACGTATTTATTAAAGTTGACAATACTCATCTGAAGTGCGGGAGCTTGTACAAGGACCCATATTAGACAAAAAATGTTTTTTCAAGAACAGTGGGCAAAGCTATAAATATAGAAGAATTTTCAGCCTCATACCCACTAACTTTTGATACAGAAAAAGAAATTAAAGAAACATCAAAACGTTATCTCAGACATAAAACAACTATAGAGATCAAAATTAAGATATGATGTGAACATACCATCTTTATATGGCCAAGACTTTCCTAGAAGCTCATTCCTCACCCCAGTTACATTGATTCCACATCGAAAGCCCTTTTCAGCTCAATATCTTGTGCTGAATGCGGTATAGACGTCTCGATCAGTTGTTAAAAAAAAATTGACATCGCTATATTTCGCAAAAATAAGTAATAGTTCGATTCACTTTTTTTCAAATGAACTTTATAGCTCATGACCATGCCAAAGTCAGTACTTAAGTAACAAAGAAAAGTTTTTCTAAGGTACGTGGTTGGTCTTTTAAATAAGACTGTTTCATCTTCCTTTGAGAATATCGATTAGTCCACTGGTACTTGCGAGCATTAAGTATTTAGTCTTCGTATTATCAAGATGAACAACATTTTCTTACATTTGCTAATGCCCGTCGTTCACTACGTGGTATAGTTAGGTATAGTTAGTACAACTTTTCGGTTGCAAAAATAAATATTTAACCTAGTATGGCGTTGAACGCGTTACAGGTCCCGTACACCTAGTTTATAAGCTGTGCGATTATAGCTAGTTTAACGAAATTTAAAATGTCGGCAAAAAAAAAAAAAAAAACGTCTACTGCCTTTTCGTTGTGACGGCTAGTGACTGAAAAGGTTCATTGACGCGTTGCTACTCTCTTACACTTAACGAAACATTATTGGTTGAGCAACCATCTGAACACACAAATGGCACCTGACAGCTAGTCACACTTTTGTGGAATAAGGAAAATACTTAGCACACTTAACTGCGAAGGGAAAACTGTATAAAAAGCTTGACCAACTGTGGTTTGATTAAATAGAATGGCCTGTGCGGGAGGCGCAGACATATCTATCCTTGAACAAAATTCTATAAGTTGAGCAACGGCTTCAACAGAATTCCAATCTTGGTGAAATCAACGCGAATCACAGATGCACAACCACTTACAAAAAAAAAAACAATATATTGACGAATGGCATTCATCAACATGATATTCATTGACATGACGTACTATTCATCAATATGATGAATAATTTCATGAAAACTTTTGATTTTTGATTGATGAACCGCTTTCAATATGAAGAAAGTGCATTCATCAATTTTTTCAACATGATTCTGAAGAGAATTTGATGTATTTTCTTTTGAACTACGTTCATCATTTCATCAAAACATTTCATCAATATGACGAAAAACATTTATCCTGATGTATTTAGTTATTTGTTCATCCAGTTGATGATTTCTTCATCTTATTGATGAATGAAGTCATCATATTCAATTACGATTGCTAAGTTTTGAATTTTCGTCATTTGATGATGGCTTTCATTATATTGCTGACCGTGTTCATCAAAAAACAGACATTAATTTTTATTATGGAGAACGTTTCGAATCGAAACGCGACAATCGATGCTCTGTACAGACATAAAAGTAGACTGCTCTCGAGGCTTAAACGGCTACACAGACAGTTTACTGACAGGAACGATCCTGAGATAAGGACACTGAAGTCGATGATCAAAAACTTGAAACAGTTGATCACCGAAAATTACAGAAAATCTGTAAGTTTGTACTGGGGCAATAAAATTCGGGCTATAAAATCCAGTAGTCCGAGTATGTTCCCACAAATAAATAAACTGTTCAGGCGGAAAGATCATAATGACATTTCATGTGTCCGAATACCTCAGACGAACGAGAACAGACTACTGACTGCTGGCATAAGTCCGGAAGGTGCTGACTCGAATGACGGTTTTTTCGTGGTCGAAGATCCACAGGAGAGGGTGGATTTTATGGGAGCTTTCTTTGAAAATGTGTATACGGTGAACAACCCTGTTCGCCGTAACCACGACCTCGAGGAAAGGGACTTTCTTAACCGCGGACCGAAATTCAAAATTGGCGATTTGAGAACAACGGTTTCACCGTGTTCAATGACGACAACCGTGCAAATGGCACAATCGCCGATGTAAATTCTCATCTGTTCGTGAGTATAGATGAGCTTCGGTGCATCTTTGAGTCACTGAAAAACACGCTATTTAACAATGCGCTTAATAATGCATATTATTCGGCGCAGTGGAAAATGGCGGTGGTACACCCTATCCCGAAAAAGGATAAAGATAGGACAAACCCTGCTAATCTGCGGTCAATCAGTTTGCTCCCTATTATAAGCAAGGTAAAGGGTGTCCGCCAAAGAATTTTCGACTTTGAATTTGAATAAACGGCGAGCGGGGTATCGGCGGAGGGGGGAGGCGTATTCATTACGCTTACGCGTCGTGCGGATTTTAGTAGCCATGGATCGTTGGTCGGCGGAGCATCGTGCGTTTGCTGTAGAGGCATATTTTAAAAATAACGATTCTCCCGTGGCGGCGCGCAGGATATTCGCAAGACATTTCAATATTCGGCGTATACGGGATTGTCCTAGTACGCAACTTATTGGCAAGTGGGTGCGAAGTTTTCGTGAACAAGGACCTGTAGTGGGACACGGGCCAGGTGTATCGCGAACTGTGAGAACTGACGAAACAATTGAAGCAGTTTGTCGTGATGTTATTGCAAATCCACGTCTTTCACTAAGAAAACGTTCTGCAGCACTGAATTTGAAAAAAACGACTGTGCACAAAATTATTAAGGAAGATTTGGAATTTCATCCTTACAAAATTCAAATCACTCAAAAAATTAAACAAAGTGACTATGGATTGCGGTTGACATACGCTAGAACCATGCTCGGCAGATTTCCTCGTCCTCGGGGTTATGAAAACATAATCTTTTCGGATGAAGCACATTTTTTACTGGACGGGTCGGTAAATAAACAAAATTGTCGATATTGGGCCACCGAGAATCCAGAAGAATTGAATGAAAAGCAGATGCACTCAGAAAAAGTGACCGTTTGGTGCGGAATAAGTGCAAAAGGAATTATCGGGCCTTATTTTTTTGAAGACGATAGACACCAAACAATAACCGTCAATTCCCAAACCTATTCGTCTATGTTGGAAAACTTTTTGGAACCTGAGTTGGAGAACAATGAATGGGTAAACGGATCGACATGGTTTCAACAGGATGGTGCTACACCACACACTTCGCGAGCATCAATGAACATTGTAAGGCGCATTTTCCCCGAAAAAGTCATAAGTCGTTATGGTGATATCCCATGGCCCCCCAGATCGCCAGACTTAACACCTGCGGACTTTTTTTATGGGGATTTCTTAAATCTAAAGTCTACGTTAACAAACCGCGAAATTTATTGCAACTGAAAAGAAATATTCGCAACGAAATCAGAGGAATTTCGCAAGAAACTTGCAAAAAAGTTTTCACAAATATGGTGTTTCGTTTAAATGAGTGTGTTCGTCTCCGTGGTAAACATTTAACTTCAATTATTTTCAAAACATAAATCCGCGTTTGTATGTTTTATTTTAAAATAAAAACGATTATATAAAAACCTGTGAATCCGTTATTATTTAATTTTAAATTCGAAAATTGTTTCGCGGACACCCTTTATTCGAGAAAGTCGTCAATAGATCTCTTTTAGGATGGGTTTTAGAAAATAAGATTATTCCGGACAACCAGTTTGGCTTTAGAGCGGGGCATGACAAAATGACATGCTTATGGGAAAGAAGTTCGTTGTCAAAGCTGGCAACGTGACTTCGAGCAGGGTTTTCGAAATTAAAAACGGCTTACAACAGGGAGCAGTGAATTCTCCGGTCCTGTTTAATATTTACACAAGTGATCTGGTGGGCTCCCTCAGACACGCTATAGCGTACGCAGACGATTTAGTGGCGTACAGGTCAGGACCAAAACTCGAGGTCATCAACATCCTTCTGCAGCGTGACTTCGAGCAAATTAAGAGGTATTGCGATGATTGGAAGTTGAAAATCAATTTCCAAAAATCGGAAACGATCCTGTTCAGGACTCCTTTGGCTGGGGCCTCTAGGGACACCAGAAAAAACTGGAGAAAATTAACAATTATTGGACAGCAGGGACAACCATTGGTGGTGAAAAACGTGTTCAGGTATCTCGGCATCCGGCTCGACCAGTATCTGTATTTTGACAAACATGTAGATACTTGTCTTGCCGGGGCTAAGAGGGCCTTCGCTCTGACAAGGAGACTGTTTCGCAGCAGTCAACTTGACTCCAGGGTGAAGGTCATTTGCTACGTGGCCCTTATAAGGCCTATCATCGCTTATGGCTGTCCCATGTGGTTCAATATAGCGCCGTCCTATATGGAAAGGATTCGGGTGTTTGAGAGGCAATGAAATACTATCCCAACAGGACCTTATACAATGGGGCCCGAATAGGATTGACAATTTCCTTATTAAGGTGATTCGGAGACACGTTGCTAGGGCGATGGCCAGTGATAATAACCTGATCTCAGGGGCTTACTACCCCAATTTAATGTACCACGAGAGAACGCTTCAGTCTGGCTTTATCCCGCCTGAGGCATTTCTTCATATAGACATGAAAGGGTTAGTCCAGAAAAAAGATGGTGTGCCGGTATTGTACCATAGCCACCGCGGCGCGAGGGATAAGCGGCTCATTCACGACGGGTACGCCGCCAATGCTCAGGAGCTCCTCCGTTTTAGTACCGCTATTGCGGAACGGGACAGGGTCGATACGGGAAAGCACCGAATTTTGGTGGCTTGACGAAGACGTGAGAGTCGATACGCTCTCCCGGGCCGGTGCGCTACTTTTGTAGCATTCCTCCTTAGTTTTAAGCTAGATTAAGTTGGTAGGTTTAGGGTTAGAGTAGGGGGTTTTTGGGAGGTGCCGAGCTAGCCAACATGAAAGAGTGCTTCCGAGACTGGACCGACGCTTATGGCCTCGGTCGAGGCTCGGCGGCGCGGATGAACCCTTGTTGGCGGCCGACAGGCAACCAAAGACGCGATCAGGATGGTGACCAATCGATAAGATTGCTCACCACCCTGATTATAGATAATTGTAGGTTAAGTAGCTTAGGTAGATTTAAGTAGTTTTAATAAATCAAATAATAAAGATTCCAAGTTTTCTTAAGTTTGTTGGAAATTAAAAAACAAAACAAATCATAGATACAGATAGATTTAAGGCCGAAAGGCAATAATTTTAAGCATATTGTTAAGTTTAGAGCGCTCGCTAAGAGCTAGTAAGCTAGAATTAGATAAATGTTAGTTTTAAATTAGATTTAATCGTTTTTGTCTAGTATGTAAGTTAATGAAAGATTAATAAAAATGAATTTAAAATGACAATGCTCATCAAGCGTAAAGTATCTACACAAGGTGGCACGGAAACCATTTCTTGATAGTTTAATGATGAACAATTAATATCTTAAAACAGTTAATATATGTGATTTAGAAATTTCATCATATAATACGTAAATACGCCAAACACATTTCAAACACAAATGGATGTACTTGCACCCTATGCCCTTAAAGAAATGCAGGCAAATGCCAGTTTTCTGATTCTAATTGGGATCAAAAAAAAAAAATATTCCTTGGAAAAATAAAAGTAACTCCGAAGTAAAATCTTATATCATAAAAAATCAATATTCCTTGAGCGCGTGAGTTTTTGTCACAATCACAAATACATGAAATAAAATTTGACAGCACAGAAAGTGTACATCATATATGAACACTGTGTGCATGATGAACAAATTCGTCAATATGGTGAATACATTCCTCACAGTGATGAAATTAAAGGGGAATTTCGGTTCATCATATTGATGAATTTTTCATAATATTGATGAAAAAAGTTGATGAATGATGAACTCCATTTCTGTTCATCATATTGTTGAAAAAGTTCACTGGACTGAAATTGATGATTTTTTTTTCGTCATATTGATGAACTTTTTCATGATGTACCTTTTGGTTCAGTCATGCATCACTATGTTTATCGAACAACATGAGGTTGCGCACTAAGCCTACACTTCTTGTTGAGCCGTTGATCCATGTCCAGTGATGCCAAATGAGGCATAATTATGCCTTTTAGACATTATTCCAATGGTTCAGGCATTGAGGAATAATTTTTATAAAAAAAAACATACATTTTTGTGAGATGTTTTTATAATAAATTCGTACAAACAAATTTTGCATTTTGTAAATCTAGTACTTTGATCAAAGTCGCTTCATTAATTTTCACGACAGTGCGTCAAGCTTATTTTGCAATTCTTTGGCTTACGTACTCACCAAACTCAAACTTTGACCTAAAAATCAAAAAGGGTTTAATTGCCTTTTGATCGACCAGCATTTTATTAACAAATATTAGTAACTTTGTGGGTTGCACTTAATTTTTGTAAAAGAAGCAATTTTTATCAAAATGGCATAAGTTTTTTGAAAAAGGCATATTTTGTTCGGTCTTAGGCATAAAAACTTCAATCCGGGTTGGCATCACTGTCCACGCCCTTCAACCGATTAAGAAGCGTTGCTTGTAGAGAATCGCAAGCTGAATAGTTGCGTCGATGCACTTAGTGCACGACGGTCTCTAATATCGCTCATATCGAGCGCTAGACTCTGTATTAACGAACGTATCGCTTCTCATAGTCAGTTGTGCGCTTACACTCATCCATTACATTCATCGTGCATAAAAGAAACAAATGTCTCTGTTGACTTTCATTATATAAGTAAAAATACGAAAGTATTCCTCTAGAAGCGTAGATGTGTATTTGGATTACATGCAGCACACTCTTAAACCTATTTCCCAGGATGATAGAAAAAACATTTTTGCATTAGAAAATTCCCTTCACAGCAACTACATAACACATGTAAGGATACCACGGTACACTCGAACAATACACTTGCTAAGGATGGTAAGAAATCCTATTCAGCCGCCCCCTATTCCCATTATGACAACTCCTTTTATTGTGATGTGTGGTTGGACGAACACAGTGCACTCGGGCGTATGTGCAACTGTTTTTCTTTTGCATTATCCTTTGTTTGGTCTTGTTTATGTTTATTCTTATACCACTCTCGTGGAACCACAATTTTCCCACAACACACAAAACGAACCAACAACAATAGCTAGCATGACATTGACGGGCTTGAGCTTTTCAACATTTAACCTCGTTTTGATGTGTACCGAGCTAGTTTGTGTGAGTGTGTGGACGGGCTCGTTATTTGTTTGCTGTGTATTATGCTTGTACTTGAATGGATGCTTCAAAAGGTAAGTTCAACTGTTGCTTGCTTGTTGTTAAGAAGAAAGACGCATAGTGAGAGGGTGGTGTTTTTAATGCCTAAAAACACATCTTCAGTTTAACGTTTGCCTTAACCTAATTTAGATTGATCGTTCTTTGTGATAGTTCGTGTGAAGGTTACTTATGTGAGCAACATTATGTGGGATTCCATGCCATAGCATCGCACTAATGTTGGGCGGTTTTGTCTCATTGTGGGTGTGGTATGTAGGTATAGAGCGGTAATAAAATATATGACTGAGTGTTTTAGTACAGCGCTTTTAGTTCAGTAGACTGGCTTTTTGATGATTTCTCCGCGTTTGGCTCTAACGGCTATGCTTATGCAGTCCCAAGTTACGCTACAGGACTCTTATCTGTATTCGATATTCAAACTCACACTTGTAACTCACTGTGGTGTGCCTTCGTAGCCTAACACGATGCTATACATCCACGGCTGCAAATGAAATGGGCTAACCCTACTTCTTGAAATTTTTAAGGACTCTTTGGTATATGCCCTGAGTACTCATCCTCTGAAGTAATAAGAATAATTACTAAAGCACCCTTTTATTTTTTGTTTCTAAGAAAACCTTGGCATCCCCTTACATAAGAAGTCCGTTCTAACCATCCTACTGTGGTATGAAAAATATTTTTACATAATATTCACTCATTCGTTTCCAACCTAATTTACCGCAGACCTTAACCTTTTAGATAGATATTAAGAATACTATTACCACCGCTGGCTTGGTCCAAGTCCTCACCTTCTTTCTGCTTCCGCTTGAGCAATTGAAAATAACTCTTAGGGATTGTACAGAGTAGGTATCACATCACAAATCTTGGGGCTACATTTTAAGTCCTTTTTTTTTGTTTCCCTTGTATACTCGAACAAGAGAACTTTTCCTAAAAGAGGGGTGAGAAAAAAAGTAAAACCATTTCGGTAATTAAAACGAACCGGAATGGGGTAGTTTATTTTTGTTTCGTCTGTTTTAGTCCACTCTGCCGTGGCCGAAAATTTCATTACAAGTTTTTTTGCGGAGTTTACTTTTTTCTAGTTTTTTTTTTTTCTGGGTTTTGTTTGGCAAAATTTAAAACAAAAACAAATAAAACGAACCGGCGATCCTTGGTAATGACTTTCATTTCGCCAAAAGGCTTGTAATCGGTCTCGAATTCCTACTGCGGTTTTCTGTTGAAACAAGTTTTGTTTTTGCATTTCCTGTTTTGTCATTCTCCACAGGATATGTATTTGCTTTAAATACCGTTGCGATCCGGTACAATGTTGTGGAGAAATACGCTCGAGGGTTTATTAGTAGTATCGAAATGAAACAAAAGTTGTTAGTCCATAGAAGGAATTGGGAAAAAATGGTCGAAATAAAATGGAAATGTCGGTGTAGAAAAATGCAAATTGAAAACAAAACGCAAGCGATTTAGAGATTTTGAATTTGTTCACTGGGGAAAGGGGCAGAAAATGCGTTTCAGGAAGTGGATAAAATGTTCGCAATGATGGGGTGCTATTGTCAGTAAATGTGCGGGCGGAATTAGAGATACCTATTAAGACGATTTATAAGGTTTATAAATACCTACATATTTAGCTGAGAGAGTGTTGCAGTTTTGAAATGCATCATTCATTAATAAACGTCTCATCGAATTAGTTGTCATATTTCGTATAATATTTAAACAAAATGTTTTCACAGTAAGACTACAATTAAGTGTAGTGATTTGTGGAAGCCATAATCAAGTTCTAATACTTTAATACACATATCTATTCTATATATTTAAATAAAACAAAGTTGCAATTTGTGTAACACGTTTTCAACACTTGTTGAATTTCACTTGTTTAACAAGCACTTGTTGTATTGTGTTATAGGCCCCTGCGGTCTGAAAAAGGCGATTGCAAAAAAAAAAACACCACCGGGTGGAAAGTTAATTCTTAATTTAAATAACTTAAGACATTCTTGGCCAATGCAGAAAGCTCTCTGATAACTTAAAATATTTTTGGATATTTAGGCTTATTCAATTTTTTTTAAACTTTCTCCATTACGTAGTAAGAGAAAGTTATTATATTCGTACAAAATTTCGAACTCGAGCTGTACATCAATTCTGCCATTACGATGATAGAGGAACTAAAAAAAAAGTGGATGCAAAATTCTGTTCGTCTGTGCGTTTGTGCCGAGAACTACAGCCCAAACGTCTGCCCGGATTTCGTTCAAACTTCCGATTTGGCAAAAAAAATCGAATAAAATAAATAAAATCGAAATTTGGACATAGGTATCTGGAAAACGGTCCATACGAGTGTTACAAAAATTCCTTTCTAATGTAATATACTCATTTCTAACTTAATAGCAAACTCAGTCTTTTGTTCTGTAGATTTTATCGTACAATAGATTTTTTGAAAAAAGTAATTTTTTCTTTAGTTTCTACCAAAATGCATACTTAGAGTAAAATGGTTGTTAGGTCTTATCGCCCAAGGTCATAACGCCCAAATTAAAAATGTCATAACGTCATATTTTTCTTAAGAATATTTTGTTGGAAAATTTATTGAAATTTGGGCAAACTGACATTGATATTGGGCATTATGTCATTACTTACGTGGTAAACGACGTTAGCTCTGATCGCCAAAGGTCGTAACGCACAAATTAAGAAATGTCATAATGCCCAAAAGCTGTCACATGACCCAAAATATAGTGGCATAATTCGTCAAAAGACCCAAATTGATTATCAGATCGCCCAAAAAACTTTAAATTCGAGAAAATCTAAATCTTGAAAATGTCGTAAGACCCAACATTCCTGTTTTTTTATTTTGGGCCCTGTGACGTACGATTTGGGCGTTATGACATTTGTAGTGAGCGACACCAATTCGTCTAGTTTCATCAGAAAAAAAATTTAAAATGTCTGTGAAAGGTAGTTCTAAAGGGTTTTCCAATAAGAGGTGTTATTTTGGTATTTAAAGAAAAATGCCATTTTTTGAGATAAATAATCGGATATTAATTTCATAATAAAGAAAAAGGTATGCCGTTAATAATGAAAAGCAACATCAGTCAAATGGCCACCACGAGCACGCATACAGGACCATATCTTTCACAATAACACCTCTTATAGATTAACCCTTTAGTAAGTATCATGTAACAATGATGGAACGGCGGCGACGCGGTTCGGGCGCGCCGCCGCCGCCCCCTTGGCGCGGGTCCTTAGCGAAGTTATTTTCTTATTTAAAGATTTTTTTTGGGTCATTTGTCTTAATATTTGGGCTTTTTAACGCTTTTCTTCTTATCTTTTTTGGTCATGTGCCAGTTTTTATGCTTTATGACACATTTTCGTTTTGGGTGTTAAGAGCATGAGCGATGAATTCTAAAATATTATTTATGTCATACCGCCCAAATTCAAAAACAAGTTTTCTTTTGGGCGTTATGACATTTCTTGATTTTGGCCTTAGGACGTTTGAGAAAAGTCTTGGGCTTTGATTTGTTAAGGAAATTTGGCTTTTGGGTGCTATGACATTTTGTGATTTGGGCGTTTTGACCTTGGGCGCTAAGACCTAACGCCTTAAAAAACTGCTCATCGAAAACCCCAATTTCGATTTCGATAAAACTTTAAGATCCAAGTCATGTTTATTTATTTTGGATGATGGGGTAGGGGAGTCTAGATGATTTGAAATTGATTAGATTTTCTTATTTTTTATGACATTATAATTATAATATAAAAAAAAAACAATACGTTCATTAAAAATGTTTACGTAAGCATGGGGGGAGGGGGTAAGAGCTTTGCTTACTTTTGTGGACAAGGGGGATGCGGGGTAAATAATCGTAATAAATTTGCTTACGTAATACTTGAGCGGCCCCTTAAGCAGTAATATATTTTGAACTAAGCATTTCAATATTTGGTAATGTCTGAAAAATTGTATAAAAACCACTCTAACAATTTTGATCAAAGTACACATTAAAAAGAAAATAAGTATCGGTGGGGTGACCTAATGTCTACGGACATGTAGTATTCATGGACGTTATTTCTGTCCCAAACGGACATTATATCCATGGACATTATGCCTTATTAACAAACAGAGATAATGTCAATGGACTTTAAGTCTATTTTAAAATTTCGTGATTGGAAATTTTGTCGGTTGGACATTATTAATCCCCTTAGTTTTTCTCAAAAAACTCAAAAATCATTTTTTTTTAATATTTCTCAAAAATGACTACCCAAAAGCCGATGTGCATTCATATATTTTTGTTAAAAGCTCAACACCGCACTTCAACTAAAAATACAATAACAGCAATGCAAAACTTATTTTTAGCAAATATTACCCACTTCTTCTTTTTTTCAACCATTTTGAATATGCACTTTAAAATAATACCAACCACTTGGAGTTCCCACAATCAGAAAATCTCACTTCAATTGCAACCCCACATATGTCCATCGGTATATTCAGTTTATAACTGCTATTGCAAATTCAAAAAAAAAACTCTGAATTCGTACATAATGTGATCATTGACACCTTAAACCAGCGTCACTAATCTATTCGAGTCAAAAATAAACACATGCCCTGACAGGTCAGAAAACAGAGACTTCTAGTATACGCTTATATCCCTTAACCCTAGAATCTTAAAAAGCATAAAAGCGTATAAAATAGTGCAGTAGGCGCTTATCCAAGACGCCACAACAACGAGAAAATCGCGTATCCCTCAACCTCTCGAGAAGTCCTATGCTGCCAGCATCAAGTGCCGAAGACCAGTGGCGCCGATGCCAAGAAGCCATCAAAAACGCCGCAACTGATGTGCTCGGTTTCACCAGCCCACCCCCACGAAACCCCTGGTTTGACGAAGAGTGACGGCAAGCACATGCAGCAAAACAAAGTGCCTACGAAGCATCGCTGCATAGAAGGACGAGAGCAGCTCGTCAGCTCTACGAGCAAAAAAGGAGGGAAGAACATCGGCTTCTCCGGAGAAAAAAAAGAGAGCATGAGAAGCGCGCGATCGAGGATATAGAGAGGTGTTACTCCAGGAACAATGTTCGGAAGTTTTGCCAAAAGGTAAAAAGAACGTGTCATGCCAACAAGACCCGAACGGAGACCTGTAGAGACGAACAAGGAACCTTGTCCACCTGACCAAAATGAAGTGAGGATAGCAGTATCTAAGCTCTAGTCCAACAAGGCTGCTGGACCGGACGGCTTAACTGCCGAGCTGTTAAGCCGTAGCGGGAGATGACCTGGTAGAGAGCATACACCAACTCGTCTCCAATATTTCGTCAGACGAAAGTATGCCTGATGAATGGAACCTCAGCATCGTTTGCCCGATCCACAAGAAAGGAGACTCTCTGAACTGCGCCAACTATAGAGGCATCAGTCTCCTTAACACTGCGTATAAGATCATGTCTGCTGTACTATGTGAACGCCTGAAACCTTTCGTCAACGATCTGATAGGTCCCTATCAGTGCGGTTTTAGGCCCGGTAAGTCCACGACCGATCAAATATTCACACTACGGCAGATCCTGGAAAAAACCCAAGAATACCAGATCGATACTCACCATCTTTTTGTCGATTTTAAGGCCGCATATGACAGCGTTTATAGAGACGAGCTATACAGAGCCATGTCTAGTTTTGGCATCCCTGCCAAGCTTGTCAGATTGTGCAGAATGACGATGGAGAACGCTCGCTGCTCCGTAAAGGTCGGAAACAATCTCACCGAGACCTTTGATGTCAAAAAAGGATTTAGACAAGGTGATGCGCTGTCATGTGACTTCTTCAACATCATTCTTGAGAAGATTGTGCGAAACTCACAAGCCAACACCAGAGGCACAATTTTCTATAAGTCTGTGCAACTGCTTGCATACGCTGACGACATTGACATTGTTGGTACAACACAGCGAGCTGTCACTGGTGCGTTTGCAAGTATTAGTGCAGAAGCGGCAAAAATGGGTTTAGTGGTGAATGAGGGTAAAACAAAATATATGCTGTCAACAAGAAGGGACACACGACATCGACGAATCGGGCAGAACGTCACGATAGACAGCTATAACTTTGAGGTAGTTAGGGACTTTGTCTACCTCGGCTCCGCTATAAACTCTGATAACGACATCACATCAGAAATCAAACGAAGAATCACACTTGCCAACCGCTGTTTCTTTGGCCTAAGACGGCAACTGATAAGTAAGGCCTTGTCGAGAAATACTAAGGAAACTCTGTATAAGACCCTCATCATCCCAGTCCTGCTTTATGGTGCAGAAGCATGGGCGCTATCAAAGGCGGATGAAGATCTCCTTGGTCGTTTCGAACGCAAAATTCTTCGAGTGATTTTTGGTCCCGTTTGCGTTGACGGGTTTTGGAGGAGAAGATTTAACAGCGAACTCTACGAGCTGTACAGCGACATCGACCTAGTCAGAAAAGTACGCATCAGTCGTCTAAGATGGCTGGGACATGTAGAGCGAATGGACACCAACGCTCCGGCCCGAAGAGTCTTCGATTCTAACCCGGAGGGACAACGCAGTAGAGGAAGACCTCGCCTTAGGTGGCGCACGCAAGTGGAAGGGGACCTCAACCAACTTGGAGTGCGCAACTGGAGGCAGTTAGCCAAAGATCGCGCTAACTGGAGAGGCGTATTGGTTGAGGCCCAGGTCCACCCCGGACTGTAGCGCCACCTAAGTAAGTAAGTAGGCGCTTAAAACTCTGTAACTATAAGTTGGGAAAAAAGCCTGCTACTGAGAGCTTCAACTTTTAAAAACTCACATTGTTAATGTACCTACACGGGAAGAACTGCAAAGTCAATAATTGCAAAATTTTGAGTTGCAAATTACGAATTATATATTTTTCGCAAATCACAACGATTTTGTCTTGAATTGATACAAAAATTCGTAATTTGACATTGAAAGTGAATTTTATTTAACACTATTCCGTTTTCTACATTTCATGAACCGTTTCTTTTATCAAGTATTGCTGCTCAGATTTGGACTTACCCACCTAATAAAATAAGAAAACATCCAATCAAACTTTCGATAAACGAGAAAGTTTCGTTCGACCCGTTTCGACTCGTTTTGTTAAAAATTATTTGACTAATTTTTTTTTTTTTTTTTTTTTTTTTTTTTATATATTTCTCCCGGGAAAGGCGAACCTATAACGCTTCAACAGCGCCCCGAGATGCCTGCAGATGTATGTTTGCTCTGCACTTGAATTGCTGCAAATTGTAGTCTTCTGGAAATATATTCCCAGGAAGCGAGTTCCAAAGTTTGCTTGTCCTGTAACAGAAGGAGTTTTTGAAAGTTGATGTCCTCGCGGTTGTCAAGTGTGCTGTATGGTCATGAGCATTAGCAGCCTGTCTTGTTGGGCGCCCAAAAGTTGCATTTCGAGGGATAATGTCTTTGAGTTCCTCAGAACATCTACCATGGAAGTACCTATAGAACAAGCATAGGTCAGCGACTTGTCTTCTGTGTACCAACGGTTGTAGATTCGATGTGAGTGTAGGGTCTCCAATGAGCCGAACTGCTCGTCTCTGTATGCTATCAAGCAGGTTAAGTGAATGTTTTGGGGCCGAGCTCCATATATGGGAACAATATTCCAAGCCTGGTCTAACCTGTGCTTTGTAGAGAAGTAGAAGTTGCTTGGGGCTAAAGCACCTCTTTGCTCTAAATAGGTAGCTCAACTTTGTGGACGCCGATTTTGCGATATAGGATATGTGGTTCTGCCATGTGATTCCTGAATTGACTGTGACTCCTAGAAGATGCATTGAGTCCTTGTGATGGATTGCATGGTCATCCATTTGGATCTGAGGAACTGTTGATGCATTTTTTCTGGAAAATGTTGTGATCTGTGTCTTGTTTGCATAAAATACAACCAAGTTGTCCTTTCCCCACTTCAAGATTTTGTCCAGATCATCATTTAGAGAATTAATTTGTTCACATCTCTGATTGTGTGATGTAGCCGTATTCACAGGCCCACTGTTCGAGATTGAGGTAATTTGAAGGCATAGGCGCAGTGGCTTATTGGTTAGTGTGTTGGACTACTAAACGAGGGGTCTAGGTTCGAATCCCGCAAAAACCCAAATTCCAACTTAGGATAACTACCTTGAAAGAGCTTCTCAATTAGCCGTTTGGAGTCGGCATAAAATTGTAGATCCTTTCCATTCGTCCCAAAAATGAAAAACTCACACAAAACGAATGGTTGTGAGAAGCTAGGCCTAGGGCCCTTCCGGACCTGTTGCGCAAACTATTTTTTTTTTTTTTTTTTAATTTGAAGGCAGTGACAAAAAAATTATTTTGTTCCATTCAAAAAAAAACTTTAAAAAAAAATCCCAAATCTGTCCAACAGTTTTCATAACAACTGCGGCAACAGACATAAAACCACCAACATTGTCACTACGGATGTTAATAATTGCTTAAATTAAAAATGTAGCTCAAATTTCAATCCAATTGAATTTCACTCTTGTTGGCTAAAATATCCCAAATAAAGGATACTTTGTAAAACTATGTATCTATTGCCATAAGCTTCTTTCATATTGTACCATTATTCGGCTCGTAATATGGACTAACGAATGGAAACAAGTTTGCCAGCAGTCGGAGGCGAGTCCTGCATAATAGAGTTAAACAACATACCTATTGTGAGAATTCTATGGCATTTCAATGCACAAATAAAAAATAAACGAATGCCAAATACCATGAAATAAATTTCATACGAGCAATTTGCTTTATGGTTTCCATCAATTATGATAAAATAATCAAATTTCGCTCTACAATTTCGGAATACCACAATCAATTCGAACGCAAAGCGTTTATCCTGCGAATTTTCCGCATTACAATCGTGATGACTGCGGTCGTAATGCATTCGTGTCGGCTGTTGTCAGAACAAACACTATACCATACCCCATGTCCTTGCTGGTCATCGCATCGGGCATGAAACAATTTTATTTGGCCAACACGAAAGGACGTTAGATTGCGGCCGAGCGGCTGAGTGGCCGAAGCGTAGCACAGTAACGCCCTTAGCGCGATTACACTCACACACACATCGAGACGCATACTGAGTGTCAAAAGCACAGAAATATAACCCTTATTTGAGGTCATTTGAATTGATGCAGCACTTTGTAACGGCCCGACCCCTGGTGCACATATGAAAACTGCGAAAAGTATCAAATAAATGTTTGACCCGACCGCACATCAACGATAGTCGCTGCGTCATCACTATATCACACAAGCACACATATGGTGCAGTTGCATGGATACCCTCAGTTAGGATATATGAACCTCTGTCTATCATGATGAGCATTGGCCTTATCCATCAGCTCGGCGCCGGAAAATTTAATAACAATTGATGCCACTGCTACTGTCATTCGGGGAGTAAAAATCTGAGGACAAAATTTATTGACACAGGCCTGCGGTCAGTACCGCAGTTCCACGGTTTGTGGCTGTGCCTGCGCTCTGTGCTAGGGTCCCGAACATGTATATATGATATCCTGGCACAGTTAATGATAGACCGGCCATGGGGTGGAGCAAATTTTCAATGAGCTCAGCATAAAGTTTTCGAATTAATTTGTTTTTGCAGCGGGAAAATCAATTACTGACCGGCAGGACGGCAGCCAGAGGATGGAAATTTCGAAAATCACTGCCATTGCTCAGAGCTCGCATGCCGCATAAAATAAACACCATATGGTGCTGGGCGGTTGATTTGTGTTTTCATAAGTGAAAATATTCCATCATCGGGTTTTGGTTTGGACAGTTGTTCAAATTCACTTCGGCTGGACGTGGCGGAAAAATCGACGGACCGTATCACGAGAGATTTCGCCATACCGCACTATACGCTTGTTTGCGGGGAACGTTGTTCGGCACGTTATTGGCGATGAAACACTCTCACTTGGTTCGGAAAGAAGTAGTGCAAGGCTTTGCTCACCTTTGAACTTACTTCCCTTCAAATTGACATTTTTCTGTGCGATGCGAATACTCACTCCCCGGTTCCGCCCGAGTTCCAAGCCCCATTCGGCTGTCTCACTTAATTCTCGGTAATTAATTCTTTGACATTATCATTGCGGTGGATAGACGCTGCCAGTCTGATACTCGTATTACCTTCGGTGTGCATGGCAGCTTCACAAACAAGCAGGTCCTTACTCTAGCTAAATCGGATTACTAATAACCGCATGTTGAACTCGGTGTTCCTCCCGCTTCGTCTGCGTCTTCAAGAGGTTTCATTGTGAATGATGTGAAAGTTTAATGGCTTTTCAGTTGCTTGGCATTACGTCTGGGATTCGCTTTGTTGGTAATAGTTTCTGAAGCACGGGTATACATTACGACGCACATCTGTGCGAGATATCACTTTCACTTCTGTCGCAACTCAGTGACAGCTGAACAAATTAATTCACTGTACTTATGCATATATGTATGGGTTGGGCATGGCTGGGTTGTGCTAGGAACAACTTGGGGTCAGTTTGTGTTATTTGGTCATTTTGTTCAACTGTCGGTGTTAATTTTAGTCTCTTCAATTGATATCTCTAGAGTTTGAGTTGAAAGGCGTTAGCGGCGCTGATTCAAATTGAGCCCGTCACTCTTTGATGTGTGTTCGGGAATACGATAGTGGCATTAGTGTGGCAGTTAGATTTCAGATTCTTCTTGGGCGAGGATAATAGATACAAAGCAAAATTAGATATAATGAACAAGGACATGGGCGGCAACCAATAATCCTCTCTTCTTACCAGCAGCGGATTGTACTGTATACTGATCCTTGACGAACACCAATAACCACTACTGTGATGAGAATCGAAAACTCATACGGCGGGAGCGTTATTGTTATTTGTATTAGAATAAATCAAAGTAAACTTGTATGATACATAATTAAGTGAATTTGGATTTCTTGGAGGCGGTAAAGGCAAGGAAAGCTGTTAATGTGTCTTGTGCTGCTGCTGGAGGTTCTAAACAAAAATCACTTTCTGCGAGAGCCAACAATAGCCAACTCTTGTTATGAGAATTAATAATTTATTTATTTAAGTTTTGGTTTTTTTTTAACTGCATTTTTATATAATTTTTTTTAAATTACATATATTAAACAAATACATATTTTTGTCCCGCATTTATTTTTGAAGACTTAAAATGTCTGCACTACTATTTCTTAAAAATACTCTCCTTTTACGGCTGTAGTACTACCTTATAATATTTCTCTCCAGCAGCACTGGTGGGTGCCATTTGATGTATTACAGATGGCGAATTCACACTTTTCTGACAACTAGCATGTTTCATAAATTGCCTAGGATAAATTTGCAATTTCTTATCAAAAATGATTTTTTTAAATAATTGGATTGGAATTCATATTCTGATTTTTTTTTTTTTTTTTTCATATGAATTTGAAGTGGCAATTGTCTTGTCAAAGGGTATTGAATCAGAATATCAACTAAGCACTCAAAGAGTTCTTGACGTCTAACAGAGCTTTGTCGGTTAGCCCACTTTGAGCAATGATAAGTCATCATCATCAATAACCCAGCCGGAGTCCCATTTAAAAAATTGAAGTTTAAACGTAATTTTTGTCAAACTTTAAGATTTCTTTGTTAAAAACATTATCCATACTAATAACTTCAAGGCTCGACTTTAAATTTGCGGAAACTCATTTTTTTTTGTTAATTTTAGTCGGAACTGAAAATGTTAAGGGTAAGGCCCATTTTTAATGAAAAAAAAAAAAATCTACCGTGCAAAATTTAAATTCACTGCACTTTTTTTGAGGAATGTACTGCAAAAATTAATTATTCAAGTGCGAACACCAAACTACCGAACCGATTAAGCGCATCAAAGCGTGCCTAAACTGATAGACTTATTATAGCTTGTGGTTGTGAGTCGAGTCGCCATTTCTCTCTAATGAACAGAAACATTTTTTATACTCACTAGCTTACTCAACGATCCCGGGCACGCTGCTTCCATTTATCCAGATCGAAGGCTCTGCCATCTGGGAATGCTTGGTTTTTGACACGGAGGTTCGGACTTTGGTATTTGTATACTCAGGAAACTGTTGACAATAATTGTTTAGCGGTGGCGTGTCCAAATCGATGTTGAATATGCGAAGGTAGACGGTCAGATTAAATTTTTAAAAGGCTAGTTACGGCCGATTCAATGGTGCAAAGATCGGACAAACGTATACCTTAGCAAAGTTAAGCCAACAGGGTATGAGGCGTAAGGCAAAAAGTGCAACCTATATATGAACTACAAGCTTTCGGAATCCGTGTACTCCTTTGCATGCTTAGCAAAGATACGTATGGACGGATTCATCAGGTTAAAGTCTGTGCTAAGTGCCCTTTATTGGCTTCATTAAATGCTTAAGCAGTACTACAAAAAAAGGGTTATTAAGATTCTCAACATTTTGTTAGAAATGTACTAATAATTTGACGGAGTTCTTTTCTTTTCATTCATCACAAAAAATTAAATATCACTCAAAAGGGAATTGTTGCGATAAGCTAGAGCTTGGATACCTTTACTGACCAATTGCGAATACTGTTTATTTATTTAATGACCTTAAAGCTGACTACTAAATTCGGAAAGCTGTAAGCTATATCATACTGAAATAAACGCAAGTTTAGGCTCGTGAGGTTGTTACCCTGTAAAGCAGTGATTCCCGACCGGTATGTCACGGCTCATAGGGCGGGGGGCATGTGGATTGTAAAAAGGAGGTGTGGACATAATTTAAATTGTAAATTTTTGATGCAAAGAATACAATTTTGAAGGGTTAAATATTTATTATAGTGTGCAGATATTCCAACTTTCTCTTCATAGAAAATTCAACACCTGAAGTAGCATTGAACATCTTACATCCTTACTATAATAAAACTGTAACTTTTTTTCCGGCTGTAATCTGTGAGCAAAGATTAGATTCAAAAAGTACTGCACAAATTTGATTTCGGTTTTCACAGTTGCATAGGAAATTGTTTAGATTTGAACATAGGATATGTTTTACCGTTATTCGCTGTCCGGAAGTGGAAATCTAAGCTGATATCTAAGAAAAGTTGTAATTCTCGGATGCCTTCTAGCTCCTAGCTTCGGAATCACTCATCCAAATGAAATGGGATTTTTTTGAGTACAAAGTTCAATTATGTACAAAGATTTTAAGATATAAATCATCTTTGTACGTTATCCTGAAGTCGAACAATAAGCAATAAACTATAAATTTAATACAATTGAAAAAAGCAAAATGTTCGATTGAAGCTAGATCGTTGGATTTTTCCAGCGTTGAGTGGAGGAAATTTTGTGTGTGTGTGCGGCTTGCGGCAAAACACTTTCTGCGGTGCGCTTTTTCTTTCTCTTTTTTTATGCACCTTTTGGGCTTTGTGTTTTTTTTTTTTTTTTTTTTTGTTCACGTTTTTAAATTGAACTGGAGTATTATGCGAGAAACAGATTAACACAGCGACAGCAACAGCAACAGCGAATTTAGGATTGGCTCCAACGTTGATGTCGCTGTCGATGTTGCTGTGCTAATGTGTTCAAAGTAATTAAAATACATTGGTTCTAAAGTTCTGTCAAAGTTGCTGTTGCTGTTGCTGTGTTAATCTGTTTCTCGCATTAATGAATAATGAGTTGAGTAGTAGAGTAAATGAGATGCATGGAGCATGGGATTGAGAGAGATAGGTCTGTAATTGAGATTGAGAGGTAGTCACACTCATTGTCAGTTGTAATTGTGATTTAAAATGCGTTATAGTGATTCTGATTTTATAGTGATTCATGTGCATGCCAAAACCTGTTTGTGCAGTTGCACCTTTTTTGCTTTATGTTTTGCTTTCTGTTTTTTTTTTTTTTTTGACGTGAAACTTCTTATGCGACTTCCAACTCAAGGTCGCGTTAAACGTTTAACGCTAATAATTGGATACTCAAAGGCGTGAGCGAGGGTGAGGGTAGCGCACATTGCACAGCACAAGCACGTTCATATGAAAAAGAAAAGAAAAGTGGTGGTTGTTTCTGAGGAAATGCGCACATGGCTGTTGACGTGCGCTGATGGACTTATGGTGGTGTATATAGAAATTGAGTTCAAGGGTTTTGTTTCAATGGTTGTTATAGTACATACCTACATACGTTGATACCTACAGTATAGAATTGAAGAATTCAAGAAGTAAAGACGATATAGGTGAATTATGTATGTTGTTTGATTTATTGAAGTGAAACTTCTTAAATGCTTAATGCTACTATAAGCATTGCATACTCAAAGGTGTGAGGGTACCGCTCACGCTTCAGAGTATGCAATGGTGAGTGAGTTTATTGGCACCAAATGCTGGGAGAAGAATATTCTGTGGTGAAGATTAATTTCCAAAAATAATGACTAAATTGGCAATTAATGTCTTATTGAAGTGAAACTTCTAATGCGACTTCCAACATATCGTATCTTACTTTAGTTGTCATTATCCCATTGTAAATGTTATGGATTTGGATATTTCTCCACTCGAAAATGCTAATTAAAAGATGCGATCAATTGTGAATTGTAAGTAATGTTAATAAAGTTTGTCTTAAGGCCTAGTATCCTGCTCGCGCTAAATTTTATCTCCCATACAAAAATGTCTACAAAGATAAAATTGAGCGAGGCAGTTTAGCAAAGCATCAGTATCCTGTTTGCACGCCAAATCCTTAACTTCATATAGATGGGCCGATGAAAAGTCTCCACTTATTTAGCTCGCGAAATAAATGTCCGGTGCATTAAATCGAAGATAAATTTTGACATAAAAAAACGGAGAAAAGTGTTTGTGTTGTGTTTGCAAAGAATTTTTTGTGGCGGAAAACGCGGATAATGTTTGCGTGATAAATAAAAGAAAACGCAAAGCCAAATAACAGCTCCAAAACAGAGATACATATACATATAAATAAAGCGAATCAATTTTCAGGGGGACTTATGCTCTCATTTGGCTTCATCTTTTGGGTTATAACAAGTGTTCCACTATGGTAAGGAGATTGTGGAAAGTTTGAGGACACATGTTGAACTTCTTCTTATAATTTCTAGGTTTCTTACGTCTTTCAAGTTTGAAATTCGAAAATTCTATTAAAATTTCGTTCACTAATATCAGTCATGGTACTCATGGTTCATAAGCATATGGGTTTTGTCCCATCTATATCATGTTTAATAATAATTTAGCGACCATTTATCTTTGGTGTGGAGAAACGAAGTGGAGACTAGGGGCGCTAAAATTTAGCGCGAGCAGGATACTAGGCTTAAAGAAACAATATGATTTCACTAAAAATCAATTTCTACCCCTTCCTATTTTCATTTCCATATTACGAAGTTTCACTTCTTCCGCGCGGAGGGACTCCACGCACTATTTTTTTTTTTTTTAATTTGAACTTGAGGATGTTTGTGTTTGAGTAGTAAGTGAGCGAGTGTGGCGCATATGGGTTATGGGATTGAGAGGGATGGGGTATAAATTGTAACAACTAACAATAACAGGTGGAATGTAATTCTCGCATAACTGGCAGTTTTTCTTCTCTTTTTTCGGGTAAGCATCTTTTTGTGTAACGCTAATTGTTTTGTTTTAAATCTGAGAAGTGGAACTCTGGCGAAGCAAGGCGAGCACGGGTCAGCTAGTATCGAAATAAAATTCAGCCTCTTTTAGTTTTGCAAAAAAATGTATTGAAAAAGATTTGCCGAAAACACCGTCGACATCCTAGTTTGCCATTGTTCCGTGCTATGAAAATTCTTCCAGTCCGTCATTTGTATTGTTTTAAAGTATTGAACATTTTTTTTATCAGATCGGGAAATATGAATTTTAGATTAATTTCTGATTATAATTTACGTCAGAATTTGTTGTTGTTGTTATCTGTACCTTTTTCCCATACCACCGCTTTTCGTAACTTTTATTTGGTCTCATCGAGGCGCCTTTTTAATAAACTACCCCAACCAATCAGATCATTAACCGTTCCTGGAAGGTTTGAGAAATGTGTTAAACATTGGCTTCTTCAATTTAATTACATGAATATAGACTCTATTCTTTCTGACAATTTGGTGTAACTTACATAAGTCCTTGTTTTTTATCTCTTTTTTCTCTTCTTTCTATTTTTAATGTATTCATATTATCTTGTTTTCTTTTTATGCAACAATGTGTTTATAACTATTTTAAGGATCATACCACCAATAATTAAACTATTGTAATAAAATTAATTGAAGTGGCATTTGAGACTATTTTAATACGTAAAGTATACAAAATACAAAATGTCAATAAACTATCTTCTATATAAATAAAAATGAAATGATGTTCGTTGGTAAGGGCATCACGAGAGAATGGCTGGACCGATTTCGCTAATTCTTTTTTTGTTGTGTTTGTTATTGTCAGGAGAACAAAGTTATGAAAGAAAAAATTAAGAAAATTGCGCGGAAAATTAGAAAATTAAAGTTTGAATGGGGAAATACACTTTGAAAAAAAATTAACGGGATAGAAATCAAGTAGTGACACTTCAAATAAAAAAAAAATATTTTGAATTTTTAAAGCAATTGTTGTTGTCAATTATTTTAATTATTTTAATTATTTTCCAAGCAAATTGTTGTTGTCAACAATTTTGAAGTTTTTTTTTTTAAATATAGGTAGATATACCCAAAAAGTTTGTTCTAATAAATTATGTTTACTATGTTGCATCAAGTAACTTTTTGAAATGAAGTAGATAGGTTCTTTGATTATACAAAGATGATATTATGGCCGACGATATTTTGCATCGAATTCGCACTGTGACATCGGATAATGAACTGGAGATGTCAGATGAAATGCGCAACAAAGCTTTGATTTGACGCATTTAATCGAGAATAGGAGCGAGAAATGGACTTCTAACGAATCGCATTGAGTCAAGCTGTTCGAACAAATGTGCCAATGTTGAATCTATATATATAAAAATGAATCCCTATTTCCCTTGGTCACGGCATCACGCGTGAACGGCTGGACCGATTTCGCTAATTTTTTTTTTTTTTGTTGTGTTTGTTATTGTCAGGAGAAGAATCTTATGAAAGAAAAAGTTAAGAAAATTTCGAGGAAAATTAGAAAATTTAAGAATACTAAGCCACCATATTAAATTATATCTAATGTAACCATAGCGCTTTTACAATTCAAACTTTTTTGATGTAACCTTATGGCGTTGGCATAACATTGACAGAATGCGTGCTGCAAATATCGTCAACGAGGATGTAAGCAAAATAAATATCGTTTAAAACAGATGCTTCGATCGGAGTTATTATATTGATAAAATACATATAAAATAATTAATTTATTATTTTTAACAAAAACTGAATTTCTTAGTGCACATCGTCGGAAAATCCTCAACATGTGGCGTTGTAGGCGTATGTCGTTATTCAGGTCAATTAAATTTTCTTTAATAATAATCTTCTTAATTCATACCTATAATTCTTTCGGGATGAAACTCGATGATGATGATATAACTCGATAACCACTGGGTCAATTTTTATGATTCTTCTTTTGTTTTGTTCGTATTGTTGTATTTCAGGTTAACGCAAACTTAAAAGATAGGATTTTTGACCCGCTATACGGCGTTGTAATCGATCTCCGAAACCACTCACCCGATTTCAATGAAATTTTATAGATTTATATTCTTCGTTCCCGCTTGAAGGATAGGATACTTTTGGACTTGATAGGTGGCGCTGTTGCCGATCGCCGAATCAGCGCTACCAAGTTGATTGAAATTTTGTAGATGGATATGGTTGCTTCCAGTTTTAAATTTCGGATAGTTTTTGACCTATAGGTGGAACTTTGAAAAACACAAGCGGGATAAGAAAACGGATTGTGGCACGTCTCACTCAAAAACAAAATCAAACGCTATTTCTAAAGTCATATGATGAAAATTATTAATGGACGCTGTCCAAATAAAGCAATTTGCGAAATGTGAGCATAATTTAATACGAAAGGTACGGGCAAAGCCGGGTGGGTACAGTTACCTACATATAAAAGAGACTGACGTCCGTATGTGCATCCATAACTCGGGGACAGGTAGTTCGATTTTTATGATTTTTTGGTTGGAAGGAAGGGCATAATTCTACCTTTTGTTGTGAAAAAAAACTTTATGGGGATTAGCTGAATTTTTGAATTCTTTAAATGTTCCGGGCCTACCTCAACATAAATTGTATTTGAAAGTCGGCTCAGTTAAAATTTTGTTGCGCAACATCAATGTACCGAAACTTTGTAACGGATCGCATTTGATTCGTGGGGAAGGATCTCATATCAAATATCATGCAAGTGATGAATTTGAGGGGAAAATTCAAAGGCAAACACTCTTATTCCGCAGATTTCGCTTATTCAGAACGATTTACCATTCGTTCGACTTCAATTTCCCGTGCGTCTCGCTTTCACTATGACAAATAATTTATTGCAAGGATAATCGATGGATGTTTGTGCATTTGTAGCATCAGTCTTGATTCCCCATGTTTCTCACATTGTCAATTTAGTGAAAAAGCGGATGGTTGGACGACACGTCAACATCATTGCCGAATTACATAAATTAGTTAGTGCATTGTGCATGCTCGGAATTATTATTTTCATTACATTAACAAATTTGGGCGGAACGAAGTTTGCCGGGTCAGCTAGTTTCAAATAAATCTAAAAAAAAAAAACCTTACAGGATAACATAACACGCGTAATTCGTGGAATACAGGCCGAAATGCTCGAAAAAGTGACGCAAAATTGGACCTTCCGAAAGGACCATTTGAAACGGAGCCGCGGACAACATTTACATAAAGTTGTCTTTAAAACGTAAATGGCAAAGGTCTATTTATCGATTACAATACAAATTTTGAATATTTGATGCAAATTTTAGTGTTTTATTCGATTTTTATAAAAACTACGCTTAAAAAATCACCCCTTATATAAAACAAAGTTGCATCCGTTAGACCGCCCATAACTCGAGAACGGATTGTCCGATTTGAGCTATATTTTCTTTGTTGTGCTTGCCTTCGTCCAAGGAAGGTTCATACCATGAGAAAATTAGAAAATTTTAAAAGGAAATTAGAAAATTCGTAAAAATTTATTTTCCATAATACTTACTTTGAATTTTGTATTTTTTTTATATCAATACACAGTGAGTTCGCATCCCCATTTGTCAAAAATTCTGCATGCGCACATGCGCAAGTCATTGACGTGAAGTTTCGCGTCACTTTGATGTTTCATTCTGCATTTGTTATTTACCTATCACAACGCCGAAAATTTCAAATTTCAACCGGAAAAGTTGAACAATAATTGTGAAAACCAGAATTCGCATACTTTCAGAAGTATTGGTGGTGGGGATTTCTGAAAATTAGATTTTATTTGGAATGGAGAAAATTTGAATCTCTGACAATGGGGCGGATTGGGAACCACTGCAAAAACGACTGCTAACCTTGGCAGAGTTATACAACAATTTCAACAAATTATTCACCTCCTCTCCGACTACACTGCCGGCTATAAAATTAAACTATTGTGGTATTTTTATTTGTCAATACTGCAGAGGTTTCTGAAATGACTTCTATTGGATACTAGCCATTTCTTTGCAGCTCTGTCCGCATAGGGTATTATATAAAAAGCTCTTTGGTCGCATTTTAATAGGAAGCAATTTGAAATTTATATTAAAACTAGCTACCCCGGCGAACTTTGCTCTGCCCAAATTCGTTAATGTAATGAAAATAATAATTTCGAGCATCCAAAATGCACATGCTGCTTTACGTAAGTCGGTCAATTCAAATTCGTTATTCACAACTTATACATTTTCAATAGAAATATTCGAAGTATCTATAGCAATGTCGATGTGTTTCATTCAAACCTCAATGATTGACGTGTCGTACAACCTTCCGCTTTTTCACTAAAGTCCTTTATTTATGGTGCACAACGTACAAAGCGGAAGGTTTGCTAACACACCAATTTCCAGCGATTGGAATAAAAGCGAGACACACGGGAAATTAAAGACGCCAAATACCAATGAACTATACAACTTTAGAAATGTCGTTTGATTGGATTTTTTGAATCGGAGGCACCACAACCAGTTTTCCTATCCCGGTTATGTTTTGCAAAGTATCACCTATAGGGTCCAAAACTGTCCCGTCTTTCAAACTGAAATACAACAATACGAACAAAACAAAAGAAGAATCTTGAAAATTTGCCCAGTGGTTATTTTATCAATTTACTTTTTGGAAAACGAAATCCGCACGTATGTATTTTTCTAATTAATTTTTGAGATAGAAAAGTCAAAATAAATACTTAATAGGAAGAATTATTGGATGCCAAATCAGGACTGTACGGCAATTTTCCGGAATTTTCTCTTTTCCTAAACCTGATATACAGCAATACGAACAAAACCAAAAAATAATCATGAAAATCGTCCCATTGGTTATCGAGTTATAACATCATCGAGTTTCACCCCGAAGGAATTATATATAATATAGAAGATTAAACAGCTAGACTACGGATTACGTGCAATCTTATCAGCCCCCCTTTCTTCTGAGGACATATTCCAAACTCCGTTCTGGCCTACAAGCTAAATATGAAACATATTACACTATGCGAATGAGAGAGAGTATCCAAAGCTGTATGGAATTCTTGGGGAATACATCTTCGAAAATTTAGAGAAAGCCTGAAAGGGTGCCCTAAGCTAACTGATACTAATAAATTTGGAGCTTCTCGCTCTTGCCTTTATTTTGAATGCTGTTAGTCTCCCAGAAAATATCGAGGAGGACTCGTTTTAGTGTATTCCACATTATACACCTTTTAAGCCCAAACTGAGGAAACCCCCTCCAAAGTGTGTAGCTCTAATTAGTAGCACCTTCCAGAAACGTGATGGGTCCGCACATACGTATATTATATCTTCAATTAAGAAAAAGTAAATAAAACTCCATGCGATTTCCTTACCGACACATTCTTCCAGCAGTTCTTAAAGTCTCCTTTCAACTTTTAATTTCACTATAGCTAGTACAATTCATAACTAACTTCGTCCTCCAAATGACACTGAAAGAAAAACGAAAATATTTTCACCATTCGTCAGCTTACTTGTTCCATTTACAGTCGAACTTGTTTCCTTAATCCAATTTCTTTGTCTTTCCTGTTTTGTTCAAATGCGAGTACACGGACACCCAAATGAAATACAGAAATAAAAATAAAGTTCATTTGTGAGAATGGGCGGAGGACCGAGGACCGAGGACGGTGCCCGGTCTGTTCCTTGTTTTTCCACCAAGTTAGATAGGGATCTGCCTCCCTGCATGCACCACACTGATGATGACCGCGCGCCGCACAGCAGAGACAATACTGAGACCCCCAACTTCGGCCGATTTTCCGTTACTTGCCTACAAGCTATATTTCTATGGGGTGGTACACGCTAAGTGCGTTAGTATTGTTACATAGAAATTTGTATTGACAACTGTCACTCACCAACACACTCGCACCTTGCGTGTCCCACTTCCGCTGTCGGCAAAGTTGCTTCCAGCGTTCATAGAATTTTGTCAGTTAAATTTGAAATTATTCGTTTCGTGTAAATAGTATTTTATTTTAGGAATTAGTGCACTTTTGCTGAAAATATTTATGAAAAATGATTACTGTAGAATGGTTGTATGAAAATAAAAACATTTTGGGCAATTTTTCTTCAGTTATTTAAGAAAAATGTACACATCAAATCGAAGTTAATGATATTCAAAAGCAGAAAATACACAACAATATTTGTCCTAATATGTTTCTAGTATGTAAAACATCTCATTTAGATCGCATTATTAACTAAACAAATTATATTAATCGTTTTTTAAAAATTTATAATAACCAACCAATAGCATTCAGTTATCTTAAAATGTGGTATTCTCGAACTCTATCACATTCCCCCATGGTTGGTAGCGATTGGCAGCATTGAATTTATATTTTTTGTATGTTTTTACATGTCACACGGATTCTAAATAGACATAACACCGATAGGAAAACAAAATGGCGAATTTGAAAAAAATACTGAGGGGGCCAGCGGCAAGAGGATTGTGAGTTGGGGGTCTCAGTATTGTCTCTGCCGCACAGACCTTTCAAGTAAAATATTCCCTGCTGTCCAACACCGGACTACAGAATGCACAAGTTTTCCTCATCTTGTGTACTCGTTTTTGCAGTCACACTCAGACACTTTGGAACTTTTTCCTCATCCTTAATTTTTGTACATCGAGCTGTGAGTAAATTGCATACCATAACAATAACGAAGACAACAATGCAGATACAGACAGATACGAGTATATACATAAGTGCACTGCAGCTGTAATCCTATGCAAATTGCAGTAGAAATGATTTCCTCGAGTTTTAACTCCATGATTTCGATTTTTTTTTTTTTTTTTTTCTTTTTTTTGTGTTTTTACTCTCTCAAAATGCGACTTAAGCTTGAGGATTTTATTTAAAGTTTAATTGCGTTTGCATTGAGCAATTAGGGTGCAGCAGCAGCTACAGGAGCTGGTGCGATTGGATGGAGTCCTGCCATTTAATTGGGGAATATATGTGCTGATTTACAGACGGGATAGGGAATCGGGAGCGTCGTGAAAAATATTTTATTAGACATTGTGGGATTGTGGGGTCTTAAGTGAGTAAATTGAACGAATGATGATAGAAAAGGATAATCTGGCTGTAAGAATGTTATCATGTGAAGACCGTTTGTGTGTCAAATGAACTCGCCGGTGGTAATTGGGTTTTAGTAAAGAGAAAGTATTAAAAGTGCTTGGAAAATGAGATTGTGATGAGTAGTTGCAAATAAGCTCTGAGTTGTCTGGTTGAGCGTATTAAATTTTAGGGATGTCCCATCCTGCAGCTCTAACCGAAGTCATAAACATTTTGCATGAAACTGTTTTGGTTTAAGCACGTCCAAATTTGTTCGGAGATACGGAATTGTTTACTGAATGTATCGAACAAATTATCGATCTTGAATTTGGCGTTTTATCCAAGCATTGCCCGTTGGAACTTTACTACTGACCGATCTAAGGAATTAGAACGCGAAATGAGCTTCCTTTGGCATATTGCTGGTGTGACTCGCAGAGATCGTATATAAGAACCACCGGAACATACGACCCACTCAATTTGAATTAAGAAGGCCGCGGTACGCAAACATCGCCAATGCCTTTTACCGATAGGCAGGTATCCCTGGGTATAATAGGACTTTAGGGCTGAGCTCTGATGTTCTAGAGTCGGTGGCGGATCGTTGGTATTTATGAAGAATAGGCATGATGCATGACCGCATGTACAATAAGAGGATAGTGTGCAGACCGGCAAATGGATGGCCCATGGATGCCATTACTATGGCTTATAACATCTTTGACGTTGCTCACGTTGGCTTGGATCCCAGTGGTCCAATTTTTAATGACTATGCCACATATTTGAGCAGTTTAAGCGATCGCATTGGTTATGATGCCTTTAAAATGGCGTCGGTCGATTGCGGTTAATTGGCATAGACCTGCGACTTCAGGAAACCCCACGAGAAAAAGTCTAGCTCTGTCAAATCGCACGATCTTGGTGCCCAGTTCAAGTCACCTCTTCAATAGACAACCATAACCATACCCTCAAATCGTTAATGCAAAATGTCCATCGGGGCGTCTTCTCTCTGGCAAATAGTCACGTCCTGCGGGAACCAAATATCGTCTTCTTTCTGATCGTTCATTTTGAGCCAAGAGAAATCGGTTAGCATAGTTCTGTTACGCCTCACTAATGTCAGTGTCAGAAAAAGTACGGATCAATAGCCGTTTCTTATTATCAGCCATGACCATGATCCATTATAGATCATCGATTTAAATTTGCTTTTAATCGAGATCAAAAATCATGACCTGAAAATTGATTCAACTAATTCTCGCTGCGTTGTTTGTTTCATTCTTAAATGTTGGTGTGCCCGTAAAAGATAGCCAAGCCCAGTGTTGTCAGTTTAGGTTTTTTTTTTTTTTTTTGTAATTGGAGTGAAATCTGGGGGAAAAAATTGTTTAGGGGGAAATCTTCAATTTTTCTTTTAATTCTATTTTATTCTTATTTTATTTTTTTTTTTTGTTTTGTTTGGGGGTTCGCTGGAAGGAAAAATCATCGAAAGACATTGCAGAGCAAGTACGCGAGGGATGCTTCTGCAATAGTGAGGGACTCGAACAACCTCTAAAAAAACCTCCCGGGAGGGACTGACTTTCGTCATCCCGAATGGGCCGCACCTAGTCGTTCGACTAATCGGCAATTTATTTTTAAAATATTTGGAAAATTTAGAAGAAGAATCCGCCGTTTGTCGGATTTCGAAACATTTTTGTTTGAAGACATTACATAATCTCTTGGCCTTGGCTAACTCTTATAGATCAAGGGGTTTTACCCGCCTCAATCTTCTGATTACATAGCCAGTATTTAATAGTTCTGCAAGTTCAACGTTAACGTGGTTAAGGAGCCTACCTCTGTGCCTTTGGGCAACCTTTTTAACTTCATCTTCAACCATTTCAATATTTAGATATCTATGTAGATCAGCGTTGCGTATGTACCAAGGTGCATTAACTACGTTCCTTAGTACTTTTTTTTTTAAGACTTGAATTTTTTGTAAATTTGATTGGCATGTGCATGCCCACAATTGGAGCCCGTAGGTCCATACTGGTTTCAAGACTTGATTATATGTATAGCAGTAATTTATTGTAGTTGGACAGGGATGAATATCTCCCAATAAGCCAATTCATTTTACTGTATCGCATGTTCAGCTCATCTCTCTTTTTCTTTACATGCGCTTTCCAACGCAGTTTAGCGTCTAGGGTCATGCCCAGATATTTAGCTGTATTTGAGTATTCCACTACATTGTTATTAATGTATACTGGAATGTGTGGTACGTTTTTATGCGTTAAATTAATATGGACTGACTTTAGGTCATTCAATCTAATCTGACACTTTTTGGTCCATTCTGAAATACCGTTTATTGCCAATTGGAGCTTTTCTGTTGCAATTTCGACAGTTGCTCCAACAGCAAGGACATCAGTGTCATCTGCAAAAGTTGCTATAGTAGTTTCTTCACTTTCAGGTAGATCGCTAGTACAGGTATAGCACTGGACCAAGCACGCTACCTTGTGCTACACCAGCTTTAATTCCTCTTAATGTTGAGTACTCTGTCTCTTGTTTAATTCTGAAGAATCGATCTGTTATATATGACTCCAGAATTGTTGAATACTGCTCCGGCAGTTGCCTTTGTAATTTATGGATCAGTCCCTTATGCCAGACTTTATCGAAAGCTTGTGCTATATCAAGAAATATTTTAGAGCACACATTTTTCTCTTCGAATGCTTTTTCGATCTTATCTGTGATCCTATGCACTTGATCAATTGTAGAGTGCTTGTTTCTAAACCCAAATTGATGAATTGGAACTAGCAATTTTTCATCAATTATTTTTTGCCGACGTTTTGCCAGCATTTTTTCGAATAGCTTGGACAACATTGGTAGCATCGATATTGGGCGATATGAGGTTACTTCGCTATGGGTTTACCTGGTTTTGGTATCATTATTACCTTCACGACCTTCCACATGCTTGGCAAATATCTCAACTTAAATGCAGCATTTATAATCTGCGCTAGCTTTTTTAAACCTTCGAGGAAATTGTTTTAAAATTTCACCTGTGATTAAATCGAACCCTGGGGTTTTTTTTATGTCTATGCCCTCTTTGATTTCTTTGGCAAGTTCTTTAGCTGTTACCGTCCTAATAGGTCTGTCTTCTTCGCACCTTTCTTCGTTTTCATGATAATCTTTATCTTCATAAGGTTTGAAGACGTTTTCAAGGTACTTTGCAAAAGAATTTGCCTTTTCTTGACTGCTTTTTGCCCAGTTACCTTCTCTGGTTTTTGCTGGCGGAATGTGAGCTATTGGCCTGTTCATTTTCGTTGTTGCCTTCCAGAGCGAGTAGTCGGTACTAGCATCATTTGTAAGACTGGTAAGATACGTTTTTAAAGATTCGTTATTAAATTCTCTTACAGATTTTCTGAGCTTATTATTTAAGTTGTTCAGTGTGGTTTTATCGCTTGGCGCCCTTGTCTGTTGCCAACGTTTTCTAGCTTTCCTCTTTCTGTAATAATTTCACATATTTCACGAGGATAAGAGTTTTGTTTAATCTTCTTTGTTCTTTTGGGAGTTGCAGCCCATGCAGCTTTTTGTATATCCAGTGTAAATATTTGCACTGCTTCTTCTAGTTGATCTTCCGTTTGAATAGCTGATGATAGTTGTATAAATTCTTCCAACTTCTGCCTGAAGTGGTTCCAATCAGTCAGTCTATTAACTAGTTTAGGGCTATGTTCTTTTATTATTATTCTATCGCCAAGTGTAAGAAGTATTGAGGAATGATCTGATTGAATATCAGGACCTTCTTCTATATTTATTTTATTTGAAGATATATTTTTGGTTATAAAGAAGTCAACAAGATCTGTGGTTTTATTCCTATCTGTAGGCCATTAGGTAGGTTTCCCCGTTGAGTGATATTTGGCGGCGACTTCTTTAATAGTTTCATATAATTCTCTGCCTCTAGTATTTGTTAACCTAGATCCCCAATATTTATTCTTGGTATTAAAATCCCCTCCCGCGATTAATCTATTGTGAAATATGCGGAAAAGACTTTTAAAATCATTTTTCTTTAGTCTATAGCTAGGAGAGCAGTATACTGCTGCAACAGATATTTGTCTACTGCTCGTTTTTATACTTATGGAAATTCCTTGGATAGCTCATGATTGGAATTTTGCTTCTAAATGGTGTTCAATCGTATTCTTTATTAACACTGCAGCTCCACCTTTTGCACAATTGTGAGGATGTGGGGAGTGATATAATTCATATCCCTGCAGTTTAAAGTCAGTAGTGAATTTGAAGTGTGTCTCAGAAATGAGACATATATCTGTCTGGTTTATGTCGAGAATGACTTGTATCTCGTCCTTTCGATTCTCGATACCATTAGCACTCCATTCAAGAATTTTTTTTCTGTTCATCATGTTTGTCTTTTTGGCACAGCTTTTTTGTTGCTGTTCTGTCTCGCTAGCAATGATATTCTTATTTTATAAGTATTATAAATAAACCTAAGTCGTTCTTTTCTGTCCTAACAACATACGATTCAAATTTGAATATGACATTCGAGGATGAAATAAATGTGTGTTTTATTTTAAAATGTTTTAAAATAATCGATCGATTCTCCGAAGTCATATTTACGTATGAAAATTATAATATCTTTGGACTATTTTCGTTTACAAAACAAAGCAAGTTTTTAGAAAAAAAAAAAAAGGCTTATGCCAGCATCACTTGGAAAATGCTATCGTTTTTTCTAATATGTCCTTAAATACATTACCGGATTTTTTTGTTAGCAACAAATTCATGAAAGTTGCGTTGAGTCTGGTGTAAATTCCAACAAGATGTTTTTTTCAAAAGGCATCATGCGGTGACATTTTCATCGGGGGTATTTATTTGGCGCACACTTATGTAACACGTAAAACATATTTTAAAAAATTACAAAAAGTTGGAATTTTTTTTTTTTTGAAAGAAGGACGTTGCCAGACTAAAATATTCAACACCATTCACAATACAAAAAATCAATAAGCAGTTTTTTCATATCCGGATCAGATCACACTTATAATCAAATTGGTGTCCCTTTCCCCAGCGTTGTCATAATTGCAGATTTGTAAAAATATTTTTATGGCAACACTGCCTATCCTCTATGGAGCTCCGAAGCCCAGTCAGCGAACAGACGGCGTTGCCTACGGTTGGATTCCGATTTATGGATCCGTTGGATCTTGTGCGGATGTAGGCCCAAGTCCCAATATAAAAATCTTCAATTTCGAGTCTGCAAAAGGCCAACTTCCTGAGCACACTTTCACACTTCACACTTTCCTGTATAAACTCTCACAAACCGCGGCAATGTTCTATGACGGACAAGCGTTTGTTTGACAGTCGGATGTTAGCTGACAGAATCACTTGTCTTTGTTAATTATAAGTAAATGCAGCACCGATCCGGCAGACAGCTTTGCCAAACTGCGTATAAGCCTGTATAGACTCTTCAAGTTCTGGCACATTATCTCACCGATCGTCAAATATTATTTCGCATATTTCTGGTGTCGTTCGGGGCAGTTGTGCTGAAACGACCGCACCGAAACAGCAACCCAGTGGTGGATGGTATAAAGAAATCCACCCGTTCATCATCAGCTAATCAGCGACTATCCTTTGTCAAGCTTCAAAAAAACATTTAAACTAGAGCGATACGAAAACAGTATACCACGTCATAACTTCTTTCTTCGGCTAATCGCAACTTATCTAAAAACCCAATAGTTGCACAACATCTGCCAACGATAAGCATGAAAATACTGTATCACCTTTTAACAGCATTCCAACGTTCACCATTTATCAAAAGCTTAAGCGCACAACCTGTTCGCCAATTTATGGCCAAGGATATAGATGTGATCCCAAGGAACAACAAATTTCACAGAACAATTTTACAATTGTAAGCAAAAGCGAAACAGCTCGTTGCCTGCCCTTTCTTCGAATTCGGGACAAATTGGATAAATCACTGCAGATAACCAGAGTCGAAGCATCATCGTCGTTTTTCATTTGCCATACGGCCATACCTATAGGTACCGATTCGCGGAACCAACATTCCAACATCCTTTCTAAACGAAGCGTTTTTCTCTTTGAAAAAAAAAACAAACTCTCTCGACAATCACACGATATCCTTCTCGTTCCTTTGCGAGTTGCTTTTTGTTTACCTCAAATCAATTTCAACGCTTTGATTATTAATGGAAATATTATTCAAATTCTCAATTCAATTTCAAAATTCCCATTCCCTTCATGGGAGAACACTCTTGTCGGTCGCAGGCTAACACTAGAGGTTGTTGAAGTGTATTTAAATTCACTGCAAACGAATGCGGGACAATAATATGAAATCATACGAAAAGTGATAAAAGGATGTGGGATATCCCTAATTTCTGCCATTGAATGAATACTCGAACTCGATGAGCTGTTATTATTTTTCATAAATTAAAAAGCACTTCCAGGAGTAAAATATTATTATCGGATTTATTCAGCCTGAATTATGATATTCAAATGAGTGTTACAATTTGTATACCTACACAAGGAATCAAAAAGGAAGTAATGAACATTGACAGCGTTGAATAGATAAATATACTCCTTGGATAGGGCTAACAAGATTTACTGCCTGAAAACAAAATCATTGCGCCTTTGATTTTGCAAATCAATTGTCGTTGAATTTTATATTTGTTTGTCTGTTTGATGTTTGATTGTGTTTGTCTTGAATAGCTTTTTATTTATTTAAGTGTTTTGACGAAGTTAGACAAATATTTCAGCTGAGTATCTGCTATTTTTTTTTTTTTTTTTTTTTTTTTTTTTTTTTTTGATATTAATACAACATTGCGTCGTTTAGGTGACCGCCATTTTGGTTTTTACAAGACTCCACTCATTTGATGAAATTTTCTGCCCCATTTGTTTATACGTTCGTCGATTTATGGGAATCAAGGTATTCACCGACCAAGCTTAAACTAAGAACTTCGTAGACCTTTTCATCGGTTTTACGATTCATCCACATGTCAGTTAAGAGTGATACTTTTTTTAAGGTTTTCGAATTCGAACATGAAAGCAGAGCGCGCACTTTTTTTTTTTTATATACTTCTCCCGGGAAAGTCGAACCTATAACGATGTCTTTGAGTTCCTCAGAACATCTACCATGGAAGTACCTATAGAACAAGCATAGGTCAGCGACTTGTCTTCTGTGCACCAACGGTTGTAGATTCGATGTGAGCGTAGGGTCTCCAATGAGTCGAACTGCTCGTCTCTGTATGCTATCAAGCAGGTTAAGTGAATGTTTTGGGGCCGAGCTCCATATATGGGAACAATATTCCAAGCCTGGTCTAACCTGTGCTTTGTATAGAAGGAGAAGTTGCTTGGGGCCAAAGTACCTCTTTGCTCTAAATAGGTAGCTCAACTTTACGGACGCCGATTTTGCGATATAGGATATGTGATCCTGCCATGTGATTCCTGAATTGACTGTGACTCCTAGAAGGTTTATTGAGTCCTTGTGATGGATTGGATGGTCATCCATTTGGATCTGAGGAACTGTTGATGCATTTTTTCTGGAAAATGTTGTGAACTGTGTCTTGTTCGCATTAAATACAACCATCAAGTTGTCCTTTCCCCACTTCAAGATTTTGTCCAGATCATCATTTAGAGAATTAATTTGTTCACATCTCTGATTGTGTGATGTAGCCGTATTCACAGGCCCACTGTTCGAGATGGAACAATATATGAAAAAAAAAGTGACATTGAATTTTTTTTTAGCCGTTTAGGTAATGAACGGACTGACGTGTGGAACGGTTGTTGACTTGATTGAATTTTGTTTGGAAAATTAATCAAGTTCCCAAATTCTCTGCTGGACCAGGGGCTATGTATTTATATAGCTGAATAAGCGCCGCATGGTTGAAGACATTTCTATACACTTTGAGTCTGTGATGTGTATAGAGGCCGGAGTTTTGCTCTCCGGATCCAAGATTTACTCAAAGAAACACCAAAACTTTGGTTAAGAGGTTCTCTTTCTTTAAGTACTTTACTTTGATGTTACGTTTTTATATAATCACAAACTATAGATAAGGTTAGGTTTATGGGTGGATACGGCATTTGATGCCCTTGTTGGGGGGTTAGCCGATGTTGTTGGCGGTGATGCGTGTTCCCTCTCATTTACTCGATCTTGTCCAGCCATCCTGATATGCTTATGAACCTGTAAGGATTTGATAAAAATACATCTGAAAGTTCGTGTATGTCATGGAAGTATAGTATCTTCCAAGTGTTCTGTTCCTCTAGTGACATAGACTTGGGCATTGACAGAGGAAGTGAGGTGTGTCCTCGTGTAACTCCTCGTCTCCTCAACCCCCGCATATGTCGTCATTCTTGAGTTTCAATTTCATTGTGTGGTTTCGTAGGAAGTTGTGACCTGTTAGGGCCCCTACCAGTTTATACGTCGACGTTCTATCAAATCGCATGGGTTTGCTAGTCCGACTTGGATTATATTCCGGTCATATCTTCCGTGATATTTCACAAGTGGTTAACTCCTTCCACCTGTTGTTGGCTTTCATGCGGATCTTATTTTCCACTCTCTATGTGACTTAATCGTCCCATATTGAACCATAGCAGAACCATTTCTTGCTAGTTCATCAGCCATCTCATTGCCGGTTTTGTCCCTGAGAAGCCCTTCGCGGATTGCGGCAGCGGCAGCGGCGAACTAGTTTCGATTTTATTTCAATAGCAGACACTGCTCTTATAGCCGCTTGGCTGTCAGTAAGATAGTGTAACGAACGGGGACGTTTCGTTGCAACACAACCTTTTGAACATCCAAAGGTAGCCACAATTTCTATTTGCCGAACAAGGGCGACAAAACACACAATAACTTCTCTAGACAGAACATATCTTGGCTCAAAGTGACTGCGTTGTGTCATTGTAATTGGGGTATTTTGCCGAATGTGAGAATCGAAAAACGATTGCCAATTAAAAATGTTATTAATGATATTTGTCCTTGGGATAATGATTAAAAATAAAGCCTATAGGAAGTGGTGCTCGAGTATGTTGAATGATCGTCAGCTCAGAACCGAGTTTAAATCTTCTATGTACCATGCCTACTCAGCTTATATCAATGATGTCGAGTCCAAAATCAAATCATAGCCAAACACTTTTTGAAATTTTTGTTAATTTACAAAAGAATAGTGATAATTTTCCGGTTTCATTCTCCTATGAAGATCAGTCAATAGATGATCCCCGCATTATCTGCAATAGTTTTGAAGCATTTTTTCAATCAGTGTATTCGAATCCCAGTTCCGTTATAGATGAACACTTTTTTTTCTTATTTAAATGCATCACAATCCTCTATTTTTAGTCACATCGCTTTTCCGGAAGATATGATACTGAGTAAACTTAGAAATTTAATTTTAATCCTGGACACGATGGTATTCCAGCAGACTTTTTAAAAATGTGTGCCCTTCCTTTACATTCCGTACATTGCCACATATTCAATGTATCGTTGACTTTATATTACTATATTACTTTATATTACTAAAGACCGCACAAGCTTCTTCTTTACAAACTTGAACGCTTAGGGTTTCCTACAATTTTTCTTAGATGGCTTTCATCCTATTTAGGAAAAAGATGCCAATTTGTAAAGTTTCGAGGACAGTTATTCGAAGAAATCATGGTAACATCTGGTGTCCCACAAGGAAGTCACATAGGCCCACTCTTATTTATTTTATTCGTTAATGATGTTGTCAAATTTGTTCCACATTACAATATCCTGATGTTTGCCGATGATTTCAAAATATACTCTTCATGCAATGATCCGAATAGTGTTCATGGATTGAGTGCACATCTCCAAGATTTCGTTTTTTGGTGCAATAAAAACAGCTTGTCCCTTAATGGTTGTAAATGTTCGATCATTACTTTTTCCCGTCGTTCCTCGCCTTTCTTTCACGTGTATTCCTTTGACAGTAATGTTATCCCGCGTGTATCTTTGATAAAAGACTAGTAGTAAACTATCCTACATTTACCACTATGAATATATCAGAAATAAAGTCAATAGAGCACGGGGAATGCTTAAACGTTATGCTAAGGCGTTCACCGAACCCTATGCGCTAAAAACTTTATATTTGTCGTTTGTTCGATCACTGCTGGAATATGCGTCTATTTTTTGGTGTACATACTACAATACTCATATAGTAAGAATCGAAGCAATTCAAAAAATATTTCTCAGGTTTGCCCTCAGACGTCTACCTTGGTCGGATTTTAACAACTTACACCTTACTCAGCCCGATTACAACTTATTGAACTCGAGTCTCTTGAGGTGAGGAGAAAGGTATCAAGAGTTGTTTTTCTCCACAGAATACTTATTGGGGAGATTCACTGTCCTGATATTTTAAGTCTTGTGGATCTTAATGTTCCACCACTTAATTTGCGTAACAACAGATTCTTTTAATATTCCTCGTTCTCGTACAAATTATGGTAGATCATCCTCTTTAAATGGTTTAATGTTATTTTATACTGATTGTGCGTCTTTAATTGACATTAATATGACAATACCATTAATAAAATCCATCTTGTTTAATTATTTCCAGTTGTAAATGTATTGCTCAACTCTTATATTAGTTTTATACTTTTGTACTTGCCTCTTTTCTGTATTACCTTTATTTACTTCATTTTTCTTAAATATTTGTCTCTCATTTCATTTGTACGGTGTTACTCATTTTTTATTTTTCTCATGTCTAAAAAAGGCCTAAGACTTTGTTGAGAAACAAACAAAAAAATAAATATTCACACTTGCAAGGAGTTTCAATCAGTTGTTCAGCATTAGAACTTTCTAGCTCCTAGCGAAAATTCCAGGGCATTTTATTTAATCATTTATTTCAATTTATTGGTAGCAATGGTTCCAATCTCCTTGTTCGGAATAATGTTTGAAGATCCTTTAAAGTAACATTAGGCGCATTGGTTAGTGTGCAGAGCTACTGAGCGAGCGGTCTCAAGTTCGATCCCCGGAAAAAAAAAACAAATTCATCTAAATGTTTTTTTTTTTCGCGAACGTTTGACAAACATCCAAGAGTATAACTACATTGAAAGAGCTTCTGAAATCTCAATTAGCCGTTCAACACACAAAACCAATGGTTGTGAGAAGCTAGGCATAGGGTAGGATACACAAAATTATTGAGGCAACCAGTTTTTTTATTTCTATGTAGCCAAAAACATTTTACATACTTATCCAGTTTAGTAGTTGTCCGTTTTCCATTTTACGGGGTCATCAATATTAGATCCGATCCAAGGCTCTTGGCTGCTTTGAAACCGCCCTGTTTACCCATGGTTGTGTAGGTTACCTCATGACCACCCACGTACAATACAACCAGCTTGTGTTAAAAATTGTATACGCGAATTTGCCGCTCGAAACTTCCTAGCTTGTTGCGTTGCCAAAGCTATACTATTGAATAACTCTTCATTTATTTTTTTCTTTCGTGTTTTATATTTTTTTTATTTAGCTGTTTGTTTTCAGTATACATGTATAAATGTAACGCAATAAATACCAACGTATTGCTATGATTTTTGAAGGAAAAAAATGTGCACCATCCTTCTGCTCTTGTAAAAAAAAAACAAATAAAAATTGAAATAATTTTTAATTCAACACATATTTTCCATTAGAGAAATTATTGCAAACATTTACCAACGTACCTGCCTCAGGACATGCCAATTAAACTGCTACAAACCAAAAGCGGTATTGTCTGTTTTTCAATTATTCCCTTTGCCTCCCGCTATTTGTGGTAACCGCAAAATATATTTGCATATCCATCCATGCAAGAATTTCATTATGCTGTCGAAAAATGTTCTCTATACCAATATAATAAAAATTCATTGCTCACATCATAAAAGGGACTCTTTCGAAAGGCCAACGACTACAGGTTATACTCTCTTTCATGTCGAACTAAGATATTTTATGCCTACTGATGACGAACCGATGCCAAAGGGGACAATGGTGAAATAATATTAACTGCGCTTAGCCTTGATTAATAAAATACGAATGGGTGCGGAAGCGGATGGCCTCGGTAGCGGCAGTCTTCAAACTTTCTTTACGGGATGTTCTGTCAAAGTGTCTGCCTACGACTTTGCTACTCAATGTTTTAAGGATGGTATAAAGGCGGGAAGTCAGCACAGGTCCCTCGTGCGAATTTATATGGGAAGGCGTGTTGAGCGTCAAAAAACTTATCTATTATTCGGAGCTGACCGAAAAGCCAAACCGAATTTTTTATTTGTTATGGACGCATTTCCGCTCAGTTTAAATGGATTCAAATGGAATTAGAAAAGTTTTTCGTTCCTGCAGACAGGACAATTAAGAAAAAAAAAAAAAAAAATCTTTGAAACAACTTGGAATAACGCGTGATTCACTGGCAATGGTGCTCAATGCAGTTTTCCTCTATTTTTGTGCAGACAAGTTTGACTTTGGACACATTGAAGAAGGAAAGACGAAGAAAATGCGTTTTCCTTGATGTTTAGGTATAAGAAAGGTGAGGACTAAGGAGTTGTGTGGAGAAAAAAAAAGTCCCCGCGAAATTTGACACAGTGGCTTTAAAAATAATAAGGGTAAAGGGGAGTTGTGCACTTGCGTGAGCTCTGGTACAACATAAAATTAATTAGCGATAAAAATAGACTCCATTAGAAAAAACAAAAAAAAAAAACAAAAAACAAATAGGGAATGCATGGTAGGTACTAGCATTTTATTATTCCCATGAACTGATCTAGTTCAGATTTTAGGACAAAGTGTCAACAACAATAAGTTAGTGAATTGTTGTTTTTCGAGGGAACAATTCTTAAAAACAACTCGTAGACACATTCACTTTGGTAGGAATGATAGCTTCATCATCAGACTCCTTGAAGTGATTGTTTAAATAGTTTTTGAATTCTGACAGTCAATTCTCCGTATATAATTTCACTTGGGAAGACATTTCTGTTTTTCCCCTGCCAGGAAATGAACTTGCATTTCGAGTTTTCTCCAATTGACCAAGTTGCTACTACTTCGCCAACTGAGCGACGAGTACAAGCCAGACAACTGGTGATTAGAATAGGGATGTTACGGAGGTGGTTTTACCGGAGTCGGAGTCGGAGTCGGAAGTGCCATACCAACCTCCGCGGAGTCGGAGTTGAATCGGAGTCGGAGGCGGAGGTCGCACGCAGACACAAATTATAAATAACGGGTGATTTTTTAGCTGGTTTGGTTTTGGCAACACTGGTTTTGACAGCTGACGTGTGTTTAGTACCTTGTGTCACTGTCAAACAGCTTCAGTTTGGTTTGCAATTTAACCATGGATCGTCTTACAAATGAACAACGCTTGCAAATTATTGAATTTTACTATCAAAATTCGTGCTCGGTTCGAAATGTTCATCGCGCGCTGCTTCCATTTTATGATCGGCATTCTCGACCTTCTGAGCAGTCTATTCGGAAGATTGTGACCAAATTTCGCACCAAATTTACTTTGTTAGACATTAAACCACCAACACGTTTACGTACTGTGCGTAGTGAAGAAAATATTGCGGCCGTATCAGCTAGTGTGACAGAAGACCGCGAAATGTCGATTCGGCGCCGTTCCCAGCAGTTAGGCCTTTGTTACAGCACTACGTGGAAAATTTTGCGGAAGGATTTGTGCGTAAAGCCTTTTAAGATACAGCTTGTGCAAGAACTAAAGCCAGGCGACCTACCACAACGCCGAATTTTTGGTGAATGGGCTCTTGGAAAGCTGGCCGAGGATCCGCTTTTTTATCGAAAAATTGTGTTCAGCGATGAGGCTCATTTTTGGTTGAATGGGTACGTAAATAAGCAAAATTGCCGCATTTGGAGTGAAGATCAGCCAGAAGCATTGCAACAGCTACCAATGCATCCCGAAAAAGCCACTGTTTGGTGCGGTTTATGGGCCGGCGGCATTATTGGGCCATATTTCTTCAAAGATGATGCGAATCGCAGCGTTACTGTCAATGGTGAACGCTACCGAGCGATGATAACAAACTTTTTTTTGCCCGAAATGGAAGTTCTTGACTTGCATGATATGTGGTTTCAACAAGACGGTGCCACATGCCACACAGCACACGAAACAATGGCGCAATTGCGAGGCGAGTTTGGTGAACAGTTAATTTCACGTTTCGGCCCGGTCAATTGGCCGCCTAGAACGTGCGATTTGACACCATTAGATTATTTTTTGTGGGGGTATGTCAAGGCTTATGTGTATAGGGACAAGCCCGCTTCGATTGACGCACTGGAAGCCAACATCCATGCATTCATTCGTGAGATACCGGCCGATATGTGTGAAAGAGTATGCCAAAATTGGACTCAGCGGATGGACTACCTGAGACGCAGCCGCGGTCAACATTTGCATGAAATTATCTTTAAACATTAAATTGCAAGGTTCAAACTATCGATTCAAATAAATATTTCATTCATGTTTTCGAATTTTTTGTGTTTTTTTTTTAAAAAAAGTTCTAAGCCTCTTTAAAGATCACCCGTTAGTTCGGTGAGGAAGGTGTGAATTTATTTTATGTAGTATTTTCAAATTCCGAAGAAACGAAAAAGCGACAGGAACTGGGAAAAGGAAGCGCTCGTGGCGGCTTAGTTCGCGAATAACGAGACATCAGAGAGGCATGAAAAGAAGACACATTTGGAGTAACAGAAAGAGAGGCGTAATGCTCGTGGTAGAGTCCTTAAACGGATGGAATGAGCCATGACCGATGAGTTGGAAAGAGAGCGGTGTGAGCAACGACGCCCCATCTTCGTATGAGTTTGACGAGTTCTCAATTCTCACGAAAATTTATATGGAAATTAACTATATTTTGTAGAGTATCGCTAGAACGTTTCATTTGCTATTTATATAGTATAGTGGCCGGCGAACTTCGTCCCTCCCAAAATTGACTTTTTGACTAAAATAATTTGGAGCATTCACTATTCCAATTTCCACCTGAAACTAATGTTGTTGATCCAAATTAGCTTTTGGCAAATACGATCTCACTGTCACTACGATCAAAATTAAACAAAAAATAATAATAAAACTCCCCGTACAAAATATATGGAAAATCAATTTTCACGAATTTTCCAATTATTTTTTTAATTTTCCAATTTTCTCGCCGTAAGAACCTTCCTTAGGCGTAGGCAAACACAACAAAGAAAAGATAGCTGAAATCCGACGATCCGTTCTCGAGTTATGGGGTCTTACGGATGCAACTTTGTTTGCAATATAGGATTGCCCAAATTCGTTAATGTAATGAAAATAATAATTCCGAACGTGCACAATGCACTTGCTACATCATGTAATTCATCCAATTTAAACTCTTTATTCAAAAGTTATATCTATATATATAAAAATGAACCCCTATTTCCCTTGGTCCCAGCATCACGCACAAACGGCTGGACCGATTTCGTTAATTCTTTTTTTGTTGTGTTTGTTATTGTCAGGAGAACAATGTTATGAAAGAAAAAATTAAGAAAATTGCGCGGAAAATTAGAAAATTAAAGTTTGTATGGGGAAATACACTTTGAAAAAAAAAAAAAAAAAAAATAAACTGGATAGAAATCAAGAAGTGACACTTCAAATAAAAAATAAAAATATTTTGAATTTTAAAAGCAATTGTTGTTGTCAATTATTTTAATTATTTTCCAAGCAAATTGTTGTTGTCAACAATTTTGAAGTTTTTTTTTTTTTTTTTTGTTTAAATATAGGTACCTTACCTACCTAAAAAGTTTGTTCTAATAAATAATTATGTTTACTATGTTACATCAAGTAACTTTTTGAAATGAAGTAGATACATACTTTGATTATACAAAGATGATATTATGGCCGACGATATTTTGCATCGAATTCGCACTGTGACATCGGATAATGAACTGGAGATGTCAGATGAAATGCGCAACAAAGCTTTGATTTGACGCATTTAATCGAGAATAGGAGCGAGAAAAGGACTTCGAACGAATCGCATTGAGTCAAGCTGTTCGAACAAATGTGCCAATGTTGAATCTATATATATAAAAATGAATCCCTATTTCCCTTGGTCACGGCATCACGCGTGACCGGCTGAACCGATTTCAATAATTCGTTTTTTGTTAAATTATATTAAATTATGTCTAATGTAACCATAGCGCTTTTACAATTCAAACTTTTTTGATGTAACCTTATGGCGTTGGCATAACATTGACAGAATGCGTGCTGCAAATATCGTCAACGAGGATGTAAACAAAATAAATATCGTTTAAAACAGATGCTTCGATCGGAGTTATGATTCTTCTTTTGTTTTGTTCGTATTGTTGTATTTCAGGTTAAAGCAAACTTAAAAGATAGGATTTTTGACCCGCTATATGGCGTTGTAATCGATCTCCGAAACCACTCACCCGATTTCAATGAAATTTTATAGATTTATATTCTTCGTTCCCGCTTGAAGGATAGGATACTTTTGGACATGATAGGTGGCGCTGTTGCCGATCGCCGAAACAGCGCTACCAAGTTGATTGAAAATTTGTAGGGAAAATTCAAAGGCAAACATTCTTATTCCGCAGATTTCGCTTATTAAGAACGATTTACCATTCGTGCGACTTCAATTTCCCGTGCGTCTCGCTTTCGCTATGACAAATAATTTATTGCAAGGATAATCGATGGATGTTTGTCAATTTAGTGAAAAAGTGAAAGGTTGGACGACACGTCAAAAACATTGCGGTTTGATTGAAAAAAATCAACATTGCTATTCATCATTTATTTCTATTGCATTTAATATAACTTTTGAATAAAGAATTTTAATTGGTCGAATTACATAAATTAGCAAGTGCTTGGTGCATGCTCGGAATTTATTAACAAATTAACAAATTTGGGCGAAACGAAGTTTGCCGGGTTAGCTAGTTAAATAATACAAATAATGTAAGTGTAGCAATGTCGATGTGTTTCAAACAAAACGCAATGATTAACGTGTCGGCCAAACTTCCGCTTTTTGACTTAAATGCTTTACAATATACCTACAACGTACAAATTGAAGACGCTTAAATACGAATGAAATCCGCGGAATGAGAATGTTTGCCTTTGAATTTTCCCCCAAAATGGTGCTTATGTTTTGAAAAGTACCACCTATATAGTCAAAAACTTTCCCATCTTTCAAACTGGAAGCAACCATACCCATCCACAAATTTAATCAACTCGGTAGAGCCAGCGCCACATATCAGGTCAAAGTGGTTGTGGCCGATACTCGACTGTGTTACAAGCAGTCGCCTCGAACGGAAAAAAATAGAAAAACCAACCACTCACGAGAATTACAATTTATTCAAAATTCATTTACTACGGGGTACGATTACAATTTAATTTCTGAGCAAGCGAGCTGTTCGGTTGAGTGTTGTGCGATGACTATCCGTTTAGCGGGAACGAAGAATATACATCCAGAAAATGTCATTGAAATCGGTTAAGTGGTTTCGGGGATCGACAACAATGCCACCTATCGGGTTCAAAATCCAATCTTTTAAGACTGTCTAAACCTGAAATACACCAATACGAACAAAACAAAAGAAGAATCATAAAAATTGGTCCAGTGGTTATCGAGTTATATCGTCATCAAGTTTCACCCCGAAAGAATTGTAGGTATATAAAACAAGATTATTTTTGAAGAAAAATTGAATTTAACTGAAAAATTAAATACACGCCTACAACGTCATATGTTGAGAATTTTCCAACAGTTCTTCTTTCCTAAACCATCCCTGATTCAAGACGAACAGCTTTCTTTTTTAAATTTTCGAAATTTCTCGCAAAACAGAAAATATATCCAAAATTGGACGATCCGTTTACGAGTTATGGGCGGTCTTACGGATGCAACTTTGTTTTATATATACCTAGATTTAGTTTGTGGAATCGCTTACATTACTTAGAGTCAGCGTTGCCTATAAAAATTAAATAGGAAAAAAGGCGTCCGATCCAAAAACAAAAGGGACCCCAACATATAATACTTATACAACTTTTTACATTTTTTGCATTCTTTTTCGATTACTAAAAAATAAAATCTTACTTAAATTGAAAAGGGGCCATTTTAATAATTCTTAAAAAAAAAAGTGACCTACGGATCCAGACCCTCAAAAAAGGATCTATTTGGCCTCTAAAGGCCCAAACAGAAACGCTGATTGGAGGAAGTGTAACTCCTGGCTAAATTAATTTCTCAGTAGTGAAAAGAGTACAGAGATCGACTGCGTATATTAGATTACTCCCGTTTTATTCTATCGCCTTTTTATACGCTAATAATTTTTGTTTTTACTATACGTACTTTACATCGGAGCTGGAGCAGTTATCGGGCCATTTTTTTTTTTTTCGAGAACGCCGCTAGTCAAACGACAACAGTGGACGGTGCCATGTTAACCGTTTTTTTTCTGCCGCAATTGGACATTAGGACTGGAGGACATATAGTTCCAAAAAGACGGAGCTACGGCACACACTGCGCGAGCCACAACCGATATTCTGAAGGCGGCGTTCCCAGGTCGCCTCATCTCTCGTTTTGGCGATTTGCACTGGCCCACAAAATCGCCCGATTTAACCGTTCCAGACTTTTTTTTGTGGCATTTTTTGAAGTCCCGTGTTTACGTGAACAAGCCCGAGACCCTAGAACCCCTCTAGAACAACATTCGACACGAGTGCGAGAGTCTGTGGCCCGAAGTTCTCGCCGAAGTGATGAAAAATGCCATAAAACGAGCCCGTATGGCAATCAATTGTGACATCCGATATCAAAAAACAGAATCGAAGTTTTTCATTAAGAAAAAAAATGAGAGCCAAACAATATCGGATGACTTCTTTTGGCCCACCTTTATATATTTTCCGTTGTGGATTCAAGACATATTTGAATACTCTCAATCGGTGCAGAACAGTTTTATTTTTTAAATTTTGCTTTTCAAATGTTTCCTCTTCTTTCGAATTTTCAGAGCGCCTTTTTAGTATGACTGCAAGATCTTCACACGAGCTTGCAACAGACCAGTTCATTAGGACGCTTGACTGTGACTTGCGCTTGAGTTCCTTATACCCTTTAGCAGTGGTCATTGCATAGCGGATAAAGTATTTGAATCTGACCTTAGCGGCAATACGCCATAGATTATAGACACATTATAGAGAAACAAAAGTATCCACCACTACCTAGATGCATTTTCAACTCGAGAGCTATATTACAAGGTTCCGTCCCCCGTTCCGGCTCTTAAAGTGTCACTTAAATGTTGAATACATTACATAGAATAGTGAGTCCACTACCCAAAGACCTGCAAATTTGAACTGAGACGTCAAACACAACATCGTTTCGATTGATTAATCTTTTATTAAATCAGCAGCATAAATAACAATTTTCGATACAATTTAATCTTCTCGAGTCTCGGATCTCGGTACAATTTATATAAATTTTCAGAAACTTCACAAACAGATATACCTACCCATTCTTGTGCGCTCACAATAATCGCATGGAATTTGATTAATTGCACTATGCTTGCAGGAGCATTGTTCTACATCATCCAGTATGGGATGTATCTTCAACGTATACTCTATCATCGAATAATGGAAGATGCCTTGCCATAAATGACTAATGTTTGCTGACAAGATGTGTGAAGAGACAACATTCTGTGGGTCTTTTAAAATTCGGAGAACCTTTTCGACGAATACATAATGAGAACTATGACCCTATTTGTCGAAGGGATACTGTGTAAAATGATGGTGACAAAGCGAGTGGTCGTTCAGTTATTCCAAACATTACGTCCCTAAAGGCTTTAACAGTTTTACTTTCCGGCATTAAACCATTTTGCTTTACTCTAACCTAAAAGCAAATTTATAGAGACGTTCAAGAACCTTGTTTATTAAGGCCCGTCTTCTCATACTTCTCATAGCGATTAAAGTACTTCTTAAATAGCTTATGGGTTACTTTTTCTATGTCATAAACTGTAACATAAGATCTTAAGTGGAGCTTAAATCGCTATGAGTGTTATCGACAGACGGGCCTAATTTTGACAACAAAACTTTGTCTGACAGCTGGCTGACTCAGTGCTTCAGTTTGTAGTGTTTTGTACAGTTGAACAGTTTTCTTAATTTTTCACGTTCAGGTAACAGACAAATCTAGCCGACTGAAGACATCTAGATTTGTTAATGTAGCCAGTGCTGTTATAATTGACACATTACGGTAGTATTTTGCATGCACAATTGCACACTGCCTGCGTTTTAACACCTCTTATGGTATATAATCAGTGCCGTCTTCAGATGATGGTTGTCTTAAAGGACAGAGTCAGGCCAGAGTTGTAGGTTCATTGTGATACCACATGAGTGAAGGAAAGGACCTAAAATTCCAGACTGGACGTACTACTGTGAGCCTTAATGCCTCGTTGGGTGGCCGGAAGAGTCATAGCGAGACATTCGAATTCAATTACCTACGTGAAATTGTTGATAAATAGGGTGGATATGGAAGTGACTGTACGCACCACGGCTTGTCTCAGATAGGGATAGACGTTGACTGAAGCAGTCTACCCCCGCCTATAGACACTGACATCTCGTCTGAAGACCGGAGAGGGAGACTAGTTAGGCGAACCCCACTACAGACTAAAGATACACTGAAAATTTATGGGGTGTACTAAGAATTTTCCGTTGCTTCAAATGAATTGCTATATAACTTATTGGAAAAGAGAGGAAAAGGCGAAGAAGACCCGAGAGAACGACAATTGACAAATAAACACCTCGTAGGTCGTAGCAGCAACAACGCACAGAGGTTGGTCTTCCCTCCGTTCTAATTAGGGATGATACGGAGCTTCGACTCCGAATCCGATGTGTCGGAACTTCCGGTTTAAATTGCACCTCCGAATCCGGCTTCGGTTCCGATATAATCAAATCGGAGGTTTATCGGAGCACCATCATGGGTGACGAGGCGACCGATGAACATGAACAACAAAGAATTATCGATTTGCGACATTTTATAATACGACTGTCTTTTCACTCTTTTATGTAACTATTTTACATAACTAGGCGAGATTTGCATTGAAGTTGAGAGTGCGTGTGTCAATTTTATATTTTCAAATTTTATATATTTATTATCTTGAATAGAAAGGAAAATATATAATCCCCACCCAGCGTTGCCATAAGTGCAGATGTGTCTGAATTTTGCAGATATTCCACTTAGCTGCAGACTTCTAAAAACCAGAAATATAGGTATATACTATATTTTCTTCTTAAAAACAAATCTTAACATTTGTTGCACACTTGATTTGACGGTATGCTGTCATTTTCTTATTAAGCTTCTTCTTTTTTTCTTTCTTTTTTTTATTAATACATAAAACAAAAAAAAAGTGAAGAAAGATTTTTCTTTAGAAATCTGCATTGCAGATTTTTTTTTTTTGTCATAATTGCAGATTACGAACGAACATGATACTCTGATACTAGTGGTTATGTGGCTGACAATATCCGAGTCTCACATCCCACATGCAATACTGAAACTGGATCTATTGGTTGATGAAATTTGTGCTGAAAATGACTACCAACCTGCACGTGACGTCACACATATCAAGTCAAATGCGAGTTGCAAAATTTCATCTCAATGACTCCTAATTGGACGATGTTCCATTTCGACGCACAGCACACTCCATCGTCGGAGGGAGGCACTGGCACATCGCACAACACCGAATGAAGAATATTAATGTAAATGGTTCCTTTGAATTTGTATTCGCGCTGATGCCAGTAAATTAGCATATTTTAATTTCCAGTAGGAGGTTCCTCTATACCGTATAAGTTTGTTTTTCTTGTAAGACTGCTCCTGGAACAATGTTAAGCTGTAAGCAGTTTCATTTCGCGTTGTTTGTTAGGTTAATTTTTTACTGCTATCATTGGCAATTTATTCGAATGATACAATGTCTGATTATTTATTCAGTAAATAGAAGAAATTGCTCTACATTATGTTAATTGTGAACATTTAAAATAGAGGCGGTACCTCCCAATGCCGGCAGAATGACAATAGACCGACAGATATCTTAACGACTGTGACGGCCTTAAAAGTTAAGGAAAATAGATAAAATGTTTGTGTTTTTTAACAAAATGCCCAAAAATTTATTGAAGAAGTACTTGGCATTGACTTAAATAAGAAAGAATACCTACAGTTTTTTTGGGGGACGACTAGACCTCTTGCTAGAAACATCCAAGGACTCGGTCTAACACACAAAGACGACGGTTTAAGCTCCTATATTGCCGCGACACGACATGGGATAGCTACACATATCAGTGTGATCCAACTTTATAAGGTAACGCTACGCGAATATAATGACGCTGCAGAGTCTGTGATTCTTTGAGTGCAATAAAACAAAGCCTCCCAAAAGACACATCACAGCCTCTTCGGTATTACCCTTCATCAACTTGTGGACCGAAAGTGGCACAGAGCGTGAATAAAATTGGAAACTACCAAACTTTTCATGTTTTAGCAACGAGGAGAATTCCGTTTAGCATACACACATAAGTATAACTCAACGAAATCGCATCCATCTTAAAAATTTGCTTACGATGCAGAAAATTGCAATATATTTAATGAAATTCTAGATTGTCAATCAACCAGAAATTGCATCCAGTGAAGTGTAAAATTACAATCTCATCGACATGCAGTGAGTAGGGCAATTGAGCGATCAATACTTTTCAATTTAGTGAAATTAGATTGAACGATGGGCCTGGGCCATGGTTGCAGCAGAGTGGAAGAAGTATTTAAGTTAAATCATGAGGTTGACAAGACGACGTCAATTATTTATGCTTAAGTTGTAGAATTTGTTTGTGCAGGTAGATGGAGTTTAAGAGCTGCTTTGACCATAGAGATCTGAATGACGCTAAATATCATATTTGTTCTAAATTAAGTATGGCACAATTTTGTGTTCAGATTCTGTTCAGTAACAAGTCATAACAACCGACTTGGCACCATCTTTTAACAATGGAATTTAGTTGGATATGAGCTTGAAAAGAATATAAAGTCTTTCACAATTTAATTTTTTTAGATTTTAATTTGACTAAAATCAAAAGCTTTTTCAAAAGTCGACTGTGTCGCAGCTTTACCAGTGCTTTCAGTTTAAAGTTAGTCGCAGTGTTGCCAGGTGTTGGGGAATTCCCCTTTTTGGGGGGGATTTCAATCAAAAATGTGATGAAAGGGGTAAAGGGGAATCTTTTCTCTTCTAGAACGAAATGTGGGGAATGTAAAAAAAAATAAATTAAATATATTAATCGTGAATACTTAACTCCAACAATAACATTTAAATGGAATCAAGGTCATGCTGGAGTACCCAATTGGGTAATGTATGGCTCAAGTATTTTACCTTTGGCTCAATGCTCCGAGCCACATGTGTCTCAAAACTTAAACATACCTTTTATAAAGAAAAAATGTTGGAAAATAAAAAAAACGTAATAAGGAAAATTGAAATTTACTCGACTTCTCGAATTCCGAACAACGCTGAACGGAACCAAACCTTTTTGCGCATGTGTGCACACCCGCGCAAGTAGCGGGTGCTATTATAATCGTATGACTGATTGAAAAATGACCCATATTCAAAATGCAAAGGTTCATTCTACCTGCACTTTAGTTTTTGTATTGGAATTTGGGAGACAAATTTATAAGAACCAGTCAGCTCACTCAATATTTTGATTGTGGGGAATCCATGGGGAATGCCACCACGAAGAATGGGAAAAAAGGGGAATTTTGAGATCTGTGATGGGGAATTTAATTTCCTGTGCCTGGTAACACTGTCAGTGCCCAAAATGTCGTTTTAGTGCCGACAAAGTAGATTTAGCGCTTGGGCGTTTTTTAGTACTTAAAGAAATATATTTAAGTGCTTTCTAAACGCTTCCGCTGGACACCGCTTTTTTTTTTTTTTTTTTTTTTTTTTCTTTGAATTTTCAGTTCATTTATGTTGAAAGTAAAGCGTTCTTCTGTTTGCCTTTTCGCTAATTGATTTTATAGAAAGCCTTTTCAAAAGATTAGAGAATTCGCCTTGAAATTACCTTGTTTGCCACACTCAAATGGAGATGTGGAAAGGGTTTTTAACCAAATGAGTTTATTACAAAAACAAACTAAGAAAAAATAATAATAATACCTGAAAATATAATTTCCAAAATCGGTGCTTTGCAGGCATATACCACAGGGCCAATTTAAAAAACAATTTAAATGTATCTATGTTTTTATTATTTTTTAAGTTTTATTGAAGTATTTATTTTTATTTTACTGTGCAATCGCTATATGACTGAATATGAATAAACGTTTGTTGTTGGTTTTTTACTTTTATTTATGTACTTTGGAGCTGTTAAAAAAAAGAGACAGTTTTGGTGCCCAAGAGGTCAAAGTAAACGCTGACAATTTTAAGAACGGTGCTCAAACGCCAGAATGACTTTGGTTTCTTGCTCTACTACTACTGTAATTTTTCCCCAATAATTTGAGTTTAATTTTCTTTAAAACATGTTTTAAAAAATATCAATTCTTTCCATTCTCTAGACAGAAATAGATTTTAAGCGGGAGCCTAAAACGGTGGGGACTGTACCTGGTTTTGCCAGACGGCCGGGACTCGACGGGATTGTCCAGATAATTTTAGCCGTGACCAGAGTCCCGGTTAAAAGCAGTTTTTTTTTTTTTTTTTCTGGGAAGATCGATCCAAGTTGTTGTAGATGGTGTATCAATGTATCATCCAATTCGTTTGCTATAAATGCAGGAGTGCCCCAAGGATCTACTCTTTCTCCAACTCTATTTCTTCTCCACATCAACGATTTGCTTGGATCGACAAATAATAATATCTGCAGCTTTGCAGATGACAGCACTCTTATATCCTCCATCTCGAACAGTGGGCCTGTGAATACGGCTACATCACACAATAAGAGATGTGAACAAATTAATTCTCTAAACGATGATCTGGACAAAATCTTGAAGTGGGGAAAGGACAACTTGGTTGTATTTAATGCAAACAAGACACAGCTCACAATATTTTCCAGAAAAAATGCATCAACAGTTCCTCAGATCCAAATGGATGACCATCCAATCCATCACAAGGACTCAATGCACCTTCTAGGAGTCACAATCAATTCAGGAATCACATGGCAGAACTACATATCCTATATCGCAAAATCGGCGTCCGCTAAGTTGAGCTACCAATTTAGGGCAAAGAGGTAGATACTTTAGCCTAAAGCACCTTCTCCTTCTCTACAAAGCACAGGTTAGACCAGGCTTGGAATATTTTTCCCATATATGGAGCTCGACCCCAAAACATTCACTTAACCTGCTTGATAGCATACAGAGACGAGCAGTTCGACTCATTGGAGACCCTACACTCACATCGAATCTACAACCGTTGGTGCACAGAAGACAAGTCGCTGACCTATGCTTGTTCTATAGGTACTTCCATGGTAGATATTCTGAGGAACTCAAAGACATTATCCCTCGAAATGCAACTTTTGGGCGCCCAACAAGACAGGCTGCTAATGCTCATGACCATACAGTACACTTGACAACCGCGAGGACATCAACTTTCAAAAACTCCTTCTGTTACAGGACAAGAAAACTTTGGAACTCGCTTCCTGGGGATATATTTCCAGAAGACTACAGCAATTTAAGTGCAGAGTGAAGCGTTATAGGTTCGCCTTTCCCGGGAGAAGTATATAAAAAAAAAAAAATGGTGGTGTATTGTTTCGTCAACAGGATTTCGGTAATGCGAGGAATATAATGAAAATTTTCTATGTCAATAGCATAAAAACACATCCCTCCCGCAACCCTCAGAAAAAACAAACATATATACATATTTGAATTTAATCAAAAACGATTTATTTCGGATTTTGTGTAGCTTTCGGTTAGAGCAGAAGAAATATTTAATAGTTTCCATAAATCCAGGATGGATTCATTGAAAACTTTTCGTTTTATTTTTGCATCCGATACGTCGGTATTGACTTGGGGTCATATTTTAATTATATAAGTAGGGAATTTCATAACTTTATCTAGGTCGCCTATTACTTTGCTGAAATATAAAAAGGCCACTGTAACAAAATATTTATTAAAACCTGACCCTAGATTAGATCTTTTTATATGAAGAAAGAGTAGGAGACTTAAATACGATTGCTATTTCTCTTAATTTAATCATTTCTTAATTGTAATTCATGCTTTTTAAATTCTTCTTATTGGAAAGACATGAACTTTCAAAATAACCCGACGCAACCCTGGAAGACTCTATGCAACACTAGGATTTGAGAACATTGTGAAATTTATACCCTATTAACACCACTACCGAAAACCGTGTTTTCATCGAAAACTCGAAGATGCACTCACACACGTCAATCAGCTCTGAGAAACTTCTGTGTAAACTATTTTAATTACAAATACGTATTAGTTAACAAATAAAATGAATTCAGGGTATTTAAAAATAATATTTGCCCCTTAAGTGTGAAAAAGGACTTCCAGTTGTGAGTTGTGACATTTGTTCGGTCAGCTATTCTGCTGAATTTGCTGAATATTGCAAAAAGTTGTGTTTGTTTCAACAACAACAGCACGTCTTTAAACGACTGGTTTTGAAAACTGAAGTATGTATGGGAAAACATCTATTTTCGAACAAGTTTTCGCGAAAACCCGGATTTCGGCTCGTTGTGATCAAGGTATAAAGTGCATCGATAAGCAGCTGTAGAATGGGATAAACCATATTTCGCACTCACCCTTCAACTCCTCTCTTGGCTCGAAGCAGCTCAGAGAATTTCAACCGGCAAGTTCTGATAAATATGTCAAATTCACAATGTTGACAAGAAACGAATTAAAAATCCTTCTTAAAAATCAATTGCACCAAATTAATAAAGTCTGCGAAAATAAAGAAAACTCGGTAGTGGTCGAAGACGTAGAGTAGAACGATTCAAAGTAGCTCGAACTCGAAGTCTAACCACATACTTTGGGGTATTTTTGTCGCCTCTCTGGGAGAGTTTCGCTCAGTTTTTTTAGTCGCTCGGGAAAGTACGCGAACAGTTTACAATACGAGTATATCGGCATGAAAAATGAAATAACTCCCCAAAATTTGTACGGAGGTGGGGATTTATTTCATGGGGTTTTGGGGACTTGTTTTACATTACAAAGACCAAATGGCTTCAATGATCTCATATCATCCATTCTCTCTTAGACGGACTGTCTGTGGATTGATACCGAGGGGTATCTTCTTCTGTTTCGGTCACCCCTTTCGTACATCCGAAACAAACCGTCACTCGGTCAAACTCACCTTTTGACCAAGCTGCAATACCCCCGCAGCATGCGTTTGTAGGCTGATTGCTACAATCGCCACAAATACCGCGCTTTTTGCTGCATCCGCCCTATTCGATAAGTTGCCAGAGGACACAAGCGAGGGTTGTACTGATACGGTCACCACTCGCCTATCCGAGGGCATACTGTCGACCGGTCACCTACTCCTTGACCAGCCTTAACAAATCTCCCTAGTAAGGCACACAATGAAAGGGCCGATTTATTAATCACCAATGGCGCACACGGCTACGCCACCATGAAGAGACGTTATAGGATTACAAGCGAAGGGTACACTGTTTCGGTTTACCCGGCGCTTGTATCCGAAGACATATCGTCCAGTTAGTTATCCCCGGTCTCTCCCTTCAAGGAGTTGTCTGAGGATTACAGGCGAGGGGACGACTGTTTCGATCACCCCTCTGCCCCAACTCTCTACTCGAGACGTTAGAATTGCTTTTTATAGACAAAGAAGACAAAAGTCACAGGCACAAAGATAGCAATACGCCCACTAGTATGTCCGGCCTAGAACACTCTGGCCTTACCCCCCCCCCCCCCCCTTCCCCATTCCCTTAACTCATGTGGTTTCACAAAGGGCCGAAACTATATACGGCCTAAGTGTGTCTTTCTAGACAGCCACCTTACCTAACCTAACCTAACCTTGGGGACTTGTTTTCTATTTCAAATTGGGCGCACTCGAATTTCTATCATTGTGTTATGAAATATGTATGGGGTGGTGCTGCCCCCCTGCTCGGATTTACTGTTGGATTAAGGGGTGAGTGCGAGGTTTTTTACTTGTATTTCTTGATTAGTTTTCAAAGTGTTAATTTGTTTGATTTAAATATGTATAACTATGTTTGAGGGGTTATTTCATAGCATTTTTGGGACTTATTTCACCTTCTATTGGGGGCGGGGAGTTGTTCGGCTTACTTCATTGTCCATTTGGGGGCTTATTTCGTTGGCGGGTTATTTCCTGAAGCCGAGTATGTCTACACAATAGAACAATAGAGACAAAAGAAAGAATGCAAGCAACGCATTTTCCGTTTGCGAAGCATAAAGCAAAGGCTTTCACAAATTGAGATAAATATAGATAAAGCCCGTACATTTGGTGGATATTTTGAAACTTCGAAGAATGTTAGTAACATAAAATAAATTTGCATCTGTGGAATTATATTTTATGCATCTGATGCATATCTGACGGAGACTGTTCCTTCTGTTGAATACGTTGATAAATCTCTCGAAGCAACAAAGAACGGACACGAGCACACGACACGGCGGAATTGAATTCCACGCGAAAATCGACATTTTTAAAGCTGAGAGAATTTCACCAAACAAAGTTCATGGTATTTAATTGCTCTATGCTTGATCTTTTCGCTCTTCTGATGGAAGGCTAAGATTTTGTGGCGGACCGTTAGAGCTATATCCACCACATTGACCACAATCTCAAATTTAAGGTTTTTGTCAACTGTCAGGATAAAGCAAAATCAAAAAAAAAAAATCAAAAAAATGAACCCCTTTGAATTTTACTATTTTACTACGCCAAATATCTTAGAAAAAAAAACCGAGGAAGCGTATATTTAAAGGCTACTACTCGAATATTCTTTCACTCAGCTCTAAGTAGGTGAAAAAAGTTAAGCCAGACCTACCAACAACTTCTTAAAAATTAAAAAAAAAATAAGGATTCCGTCGAAATTCTACTAAACCACTTAGATCAAAGGAACTGTCAAGTGATTAGCTACCAACTTATAGATTACTATGTCGCTCTTCCCTAAATGCGTCAGAATTTAAAAAGTTAAGTTTACGACAAAAAAATTAGCTAAGCCTACCAAAATACAAATTTGAGAACAACTTAAAAGCCGAAATCTCCCACTTCCGGAAGAGTCGTCAAATCAAAAATAGACCAATTAAAAAGCAATTAAATCCCATATGAACTTTGTTTGGCGAAATTCCAATGTGGCGGACCCAGCTTTATCCACGTCAAAAATCACCCATTTTGACATACTTCGAGTCAGTTCGGTCGTGGTTAAGAAGACATAATTATTATTATTTCGATGCAAGTAAACATGAATAAGTCCGAAACCGAATGCTTGCTTTCCCATAAATGGTTACCTACTGTTTATTGATCCCATTCAAAGTGCCCTATAGATGCGGCGGATGAGCTTATTAGATCAGAAAGAGTTTCGAATCTAAGCCAAGTACCTTTGAAAACAATTCTGTCCTAGAACTAACATTTTAACCACTGGTTTTTACTAGTAAAACTGTGTAGCAACAGAATAAATTCGCTTCCCGTCACTTAAGATGGGGAGTCCCTTATTATTTCTCTACATTTTTCGCCATAATTTAGAAACCAAAAAAGAAGAAGAAGAAATCAAGCGATTAATTGGCAGTCCTTTGCCAACATCGCACCTTCAGCGAGGGGCTAATTTTTCAACATTAAACATGATGTATATTAATGAGTACCTATCACAAGTACACCCAAGGACCAAGGGGTGTACCTTCCTAAACTGTCGGAAATTTCAGACACTCTCCAGAGTGATGAAGCACGAAAAAAAGGTTGCCTACACGACAAACTCGTTTGTTTCGTGTGATTTCCTGCCAACGATGGGTTATTTGCATTTGTCGCGTTGAGGTTTTTGTTTTTCCCCTATTCATAATTTGAATAATTTGACGAGGGTTAATCATAAGACGATTACGTCTCAACCAGCCGACAGGGATACAGACCTTTTCTTGAATGAAAATTCGCACCGTACATGTCACGTTGATGGAAATAATTTACAAGGTTACATTGTTTTCAATTTGAAGTGTGTTTTGATGGAGTTTTCATCTCAATCTGTGGCCTCTTTAAAAGCTTTACATATCGACGGCTCTCATCTGATCGTTAATAATGTTGTATGATTATTTTTTATTTTTACTTTTCCAAGAGCTGTTCAGTTATAATACAAAAAAAAAGGCCCGACTGACTGTAAACAACAGTCCCGAAATATGTGTAAACACCATGCGTGCGGTATGTATGTGGCTTGATAACTCCAACTCCAACTCCAACTCCAACTCCAACTCCAACTCCAACTCCAACTCCAACTCCAACTCCAACTCCAACTCCAACTCCAACTCCAACTCCAACTCCAACTCCAACTCCAACTCCAACTCCAACTCCAACTCCAACTCCAACTCCAACTCCAACTCCAACTCCAACTCCAACTCCAACTCCAACTCCAACTCCAACTCCAACTCCAACTCCAACTCCAACTCCAACTCCAACTCCAACTCCAATTCCAACTCCAACTCCAACTCCAACTCCAACTCCAACTCCAACTCCAACTTCAACTCCAACTCCAACTCCAACTCCAACTCCAACTCCATTTCCAACTCCAACTCCAACTCCAACTCCAACTCCAACTCCAACTCCAACTCCAACTCCAACTCCAACTCCAACTCCAACTCCAACACCAAGACCAACTCAAATTCCAACTTCAACTCCATTTCCAAATCCAACTCCAACTCCAACTCCAACTCCAACTCCAACTCCAACTCCAACTCCAATTCCAAATCCAACTCCAACTCCAACTCCAATTCCAACTCCATTTCCAAATCCAATTCCAACTCCAACTCCAACTCCAACTCCAACTCCAACACCAAGACCAACTCAAATTCCAACTTCAACTCCATTTCCAAATCCAACTCCAACTCCAACTCCAAACCCAACTCCAACTCCAACTCCACCTCCAATTCCAAATCCAACTCCAACTCCAACTCCAACTCCATTTCCAAATCTAGCACCAACTCTAACTCCAACTCCAACTCCAACTCCAACTCCATTTCCAACTCCAACTCCAACTCCAACTCCAACTCCAACTTCAACTCCAACTCCAATTCCAAATCCAACTCCAACTCCAACTCCAACTCCAACTCCAACTCCAACTCCATTTCCAACTCCAACTCCAACTCCAACTTCAACTCCAACTCCAACTCCAACTCCAACTCCAACTCCAACTCCAACTCCAACTCCAACTCCAACTCCAACTCCAACTCCAACTCCAACTCCAACTCCAACTCCAACTCCAACTCCAACTCCAACTCCAATTCCAAATCCAACTCCAACTCCAATTCCAACTCCATTTCCAAATCCAATTCCAACTCCAACTCCAACTCTAACTCCATTTCCAACTCCAACTCCAACTCCAACTCCAATTCCAAATCCAACTCCAACTCCAACTCCAATTCCAACTCCATTTCCAAATCCAATTCCAACTCCAACTCCCAACTCCAACTCCAACTCCAACTTCAACTCCATTTCCAAATCCAGCACCAACTCTAACTCCAACTCCAACTCCAACTCCAACTTTAACTCCAACTCCAACTCCAACTCCAACTCCCAACTCCAACTCCAACTCCAACTCCAACTCCAAGTCCATCAGAAGAAAATACACATAAAACAAAAACTGTCGCATTTTTCGTTGCATTAAGTATTTTCGTTGCATCATGTGTGGAATTACTATACCAGACTCCAATAACGCGCGCATAACTCCAACTCCAACTCCAACTCCAACTCCAACTCCAACTCCAACTCCAACTCCAACTCCCAACTCCAGCTCCAACTCCAACTCCATCAGAAGAAAATACACATAAAACAAAAACTGTCACATTTTTCGTTGCATTAAGTATTTTCGTTGCATCATGTGTGGAATAACTATACCAGACTCCAATAACGCGCGCATAACTCCAACTCCAACTCCAACTCCAACTCCCAACTCCAACTCCAACTCCAACTCCAAGTCCATCAGAAGAAAATACACATAAAACAAAAACTGTCGCATTTTTCGTTGCATTAAGTATTTTCGTTGCATCATGTGTGGAATTACTATACCAGACTCCAATAACGCGCGCATAACTCCAACTCCAACTCCAACTCCAACTCCAACTCCAACTTCAACTCCAACTCCCAACTCCAACTCCAACTCCAACTCCAAGTCCATCAGAAGAAAATACACATAAAACAAAAACTGTCGCATTTTTCGTTGCATTAAGTATTTTCGTTGCATCATGTGTGGAATTACTATACCAGACTCCAATAACGCGCGCATAACTCCAACTCCAACTCCAACTCCAACTCCAACTCCAACTTCAACTCCAACTCCCAACTCCAACTCCAACTCCAACTCCAAGTCCATCAGAAGAAAATACACATAAAACAAAAACTGTCGCATTTTTCGTTGCATTAAGTATTTTCGTTGCATCATGTGTGGAATTACTATACCAGACTCCAATAACGCGCGCATAACTCCAACTCCAACTCCAACTCCAACTCCCAACTCCAACTCCAACTCCAACTCCAAGTCCATCAGAAGAAAATACACATAAAACAAAAACTGTCGCATTTTTCGTTGCATTAAGTATTTTCGTTGCATCATGTGTGGAATAACTATACCAGATTCCAATAACGCGCGCATAACTCCAACTCCAACTCCAACTCCAACTTCAACTCCAACTCCAACTCCCAACTCCAACTCCAAGTCCATTAGAAAAAAATACACATAAAACAAAAACTGTCGCATTTTTCGTTGCATTAAGTATTTTCGTTGCATCATGTGTGGAATTACTATACCAGACTCCAATAACGCGCGCATAACTCCAACTCCAACTCCAACTTCAACTCCAATTCCCAACTCCAACTCCAACTTCAACTCCAACTCCCAACTCCAACTCCAACTCCAAGTCCATTAGAAGAAAATACACATCAAAAAACTGTCGCACTTCCGTTGCATAATGTTTGGAATTACTATACCAGATTCCAATAACGCGCGCATAAATGTTTACACATCAAAAAAAACAAAAAACTGCAATTAATCCCGCATATCGGTCCCCCAAACAAGTATCCATATCCGTATGCAATCTGCCCATAAGCTATACAAACAGGTCCGCTCTTTGAACTCGTCCACATCCACAGTCATTAAGATACTCCATATTGATGCTGTGTTTAATTAGCACTCAATAGCCGCGCATGATGTCAGATATGTAGGGTCGATTCAATTGAGTGCAAGGAATGGAATGTAAAACCCTCACGCAACAACACGGCGCTGGTAAGTCTGCTCCTATATGAACCCATCATAACCGCACAGCGACCGAATTCAATGAATTCATTTTAAAGCGAACGCATCCTTAACACGAATAAATCGAATAAATCGCAGGGATAACATTGAATTGCATTTTTCATTTCACTGACGCTGACCAGAGAACGTGTAAGGTCATCGAGAGAGTTTCATTTCGAAGCACTTGCGCCACAAGATACACAGTTGAGTGCTTGTGCATCATATGGAAAATGGAATCCGAAGGCATTGATTTACCCATAGTTTCTTTGAAGGGTAATGAGTACGCGTATGTGCTTAATCATGACGTTCAATAATAAATTTAATGAAATTTCGTAAAGTGAGTTGTTATTTGTGGAGCTGCAGCAATCAAATTGAAACGTTTTGTTACTTGGAAAATATTTATAAAAGAGCTGTCTGCTACACGGAGATTAACCGAATCCTTGCTAGCAGAAATTATTCCAATATTATCATTTCCCATTCACTTTGTGCATGGATTCTTCCTGGAATGACATCAAATTACAACATTCTGTCAACAGGTTGTGCTGTGTTGGTTTTACAAACGAAGCATCAGTGCAGGTTCACAAAGGACGTATCCCTGTTTTGTAATTTAATTTAGTAATATCTTGAGACTGGCTCTTAAAAATTCGGATTTGTGTAAAAGATAAAAGATCCCTACTGACGTAGAGTTGCTCTCTCAGTAGGTAGGTATATCACCTTTCAAAAACCAAAAGTCATATAGTCTAAGGATACAAAGACAAGTTGATAAAAAAGGCGATTCGTGCAACATGCGGGAGCGATCTGGAATGAAAAACTGTATTACATATTGAAAGGAGTAAAGCACTTCTTATTACGTTGAAAAGCTGCCAGAGCGACATTAGAAGTGCTGCCGCCAGTGTGACCAATTAAGCATATTTCCTGCTTAATTTAGCAGGGTTATCTTATTTTTAACATCTTTTTTTTTCAAATCATGCAATCAAAGCGGGCGAACCTTGGTGTGAACAATCCATTACAATTCTCATTTATCAGTAAACACACATTCAATGAGTTCAGCAAGCTTGCAATTGCGATCAACTTTCCAAACACAACTTTATTTAATGTTAGTTTTTTTCATATGTATCTTATATTTTTCTGAAAAACCATTTTCTTTGTTAATTTTTGGGTGTTAAACAAAAAATATTTAGCATGATTTTCAGCACTTTTTTATACAAAAAAAACATCAGCAATAAACTTAGCATGATTTCAAATAACGAACTGGTCACACTGGCTGCCGCCGATGTTCTGTGTTTCGCTAGATGTTTTGAAACCATGTTTTGGTGTGGAGTACCAGGAAACTAAAAACGAGGCATGTAATTCAATACCGCAGACAAAATATAAAGAACTGACCACGAGCTCTACGAAAGCGTTCCCACTTTGCTGTAGACCTACTGCACCTTTTTCGAAATTTAAATCTAGTGGCAAAAAATGAAATATACTACTTTTTTTTGTAGTATGCTTACATGCAGATCTAGATTGTGAAAATGTTTCCCTTATCCACGCTTGCCAACACTTCACATTTGGGACAGTCTTTGGCTTTCCAAATGTTTCTTTTCCCGACGAATTCTCAGTCCCATTTAATAACAATGGGTTGTTATTTTAAGGGCCGATGTTGAATGGGAACCACGCCTAAACGTCAAGTTTTTTTCTGCATTTCATTTGACATTTCTCAATTCCAGACTAACTCAATTTGAACCATGGAAAGACACATAATCGAGCAACGCGTTAAAGTTATTCAGGCTTATTATGAAAATGGGCGTTCAAATCCAAATGCATATCGTGCACTTCGTAATTTTTTCGGTCAATTTAATCGTCAATTTACATCTCAGACATTCGGCAATAAGCAGAATTGCCGCATTTAGGCAAATGATAATCCAAGAGTGATTGTCGAAAAACCAATGCACCCACAAAGAGTGACTGTTTGGTGCGGTTTATGGGCTGGCGGCATCATCGGGCCGTATTCTTTCCAAAATGAGGCCGGTCAGGCAGTTACAGTGAATGGTGTTCGCTATCGGGAGATGATAACGAACTTTTTATGGCCCGAATTAGAAGATATGGATGTAGATAATGTAGTTTCAACATGACGGTGCCACTTGCCACACAGCTAAAGAAACAATGGCTCTTTTGCGCGACAGATTCAATTGCCGTTTTATCTCACGTGGTGGCGATGTCAATTGGCCGCCAAGATCATGTGATTTGACACCGTCGGACTTCTTTCTTTTGGGTTATTTGAAAGAAAAGGTGTACGTCGATAAGCCAGCAACAATTCAAGGGCTAAAGGATGAGATAATTCGAAACATTAACGGCATAGAACCTCAATTATTTCCTCAGCGTCCCATCGGATGGAGGTGTGCCGCCGTTTCACACATAATTGAACCATAGCAATATTATCATAATAAAAATAAATGACAATAATTTCCTAAATAATTTACTAAAATACGAATCGGATTTGCTAATTATATACATCTCAATATATAGAAACGTTTCTGCGTATGTATGACCGACCATAACGGCTGAACTACTGAAGCTATCCCCCTTATATTCACACCATATATTTGTGTGGTGCTCCGGATGGTTTATGTTTATTTTAGACCCTATAGGGGGCGCTGGGGTCGCTTTTTTGAAAATTCTTATTTATGAACCGATTTGGCTCAAATTTACACCATATAACACTTAACAAAATAGAAAGCTTTTGCCAAAATTTGGACCCGATAGGTGGCGCTGGGAGATATTTGCGAAAAAATAGATTTCCCTGCATATCAATTTTGTATCAACAACATTAAATTTAATTGTAATAATATGGTTGGCGTTGGTTGTCCAAACCTTTTTGAATTGGACATTTCAGTAATTCATATTTCATTTAGCTGTACAATTCTTCGACGAAATCTCCAAATTAATTTTTAATCAATTTTAAATAGGTAAATTACATTTCCATTCGATTTGCGGCACAAATAATATAACCACGGAAAATGTTCTTCCTGGGCCAAATTGTATGATTCTGCTTTTGTGTTGTTCGTATTGGTGTATTTCAGGCTTAGGCAAAATTTTGGACCCGATAGGTGGCGTTGATGTCGATCTCCGAAACAGCTCTACCGAGTTGATTGAAATTTGTGGATGGGTAGGTATGGTTGCTTCAAGATTGAAATATACTATTGTTTCGGACCCTATAGATGGTACTTTGCATAAAAAATGAGCGTAATAGGAGAACGGGTTGTGGAAGCATTAAAATTAATAATGGACGTTGTCCAAATAAAGGACTTTGCGAAATGTGAGCAGGACTTAATACGAAAGGTATGAGCAAAGGCGGGTGGGTACACCTACATATAAAAAAGACTGACGTCCGTATGTGCGCACTCATAACTCGGGAACCAATCCTTCAGTTTTTATGATTTTTGGTTTAAATTCACATGGGCCCAAGGAAGGACATATGCTACTTTTTGTCGTGAAAACAAAACTTTTTGGGGATTAGTTGAATTTTTGAATTCTTTGGATGTTCCGGGCTTACATTTATACAATTGAAAGTCGGCTCATTTATAATTTTGTTGCGCAACCTTAATGCACCGAGACTTTGTAACAGAACGCGTTTGATTTGGTGGTGAAGGATCTCAAAGGCACTATCTTCAACAGGTCCGTTCAGCTATGCTGAGCTATGCGGACGATATTGACATCATCATCTGTGCCGTGATAGAAGCTTTCACGGCGATTGAAGAACAGGCAAAATCCGTTGGCCTTGAAGTAAATGAGGGCAAGACCAAGTATATGCTATCAACAAACAAACAAGCATCTGTCCACCGGCTAGGACAAAACGTCACTATTGATAGCAACAATTTCGTGGTAGTTAAGGAGTTCACCTACCTCGGAGTAAACATAAACTCCACAAATGATACCATAGTGGAGATCTGGCGAAGAATTACCCTAAGAAACCGTTGCTACTTCGGTTTAGCAAAACAATTGGGTTCAAAATTCCTAACTCGAAGGACGAAATATGTGCTCTACAAGACCCTTATCTTACCAGTCCTGCTTTATGGCGCCGAGTGCTGGACCATAGGCAAGAAGGGAGAGCTGATACTGGGCTCCTTCGAAAGAAAAATTCTTCGGCGGATTTTTGGTCCTGTGTGCGAGGAGGGCGAATGGAGGAGAAGATACAACCGCGAACTCTATGAGCTGTATCAAGATGTGGATGTAGTCAAAAAGACCAAAACACGTCGACTACATTGGCTCGGCCACATCGAGCGAATGGACAATAATGCTCCGGCTAAGAGGACCTTCGAATCCCAGCCCCCAGGTTCGAGAAGACAAGGAAGACCGAACCTCCGTTTCAAAGACCAAGCCATCGCGGATGACAGAGCGCTTGGTCTGGACAACTGGAAGCAGCGTGCCCGGGATCGTAGAGGATGGAAGGCTGCAGTGTCTCAGGCAGAGACTCTTCACGGGTCGGGAGCCCGATAGGTAAGTAAGTAGGATCTCAAATCAAATGTCATGCAAGCGACGGTTTTGAGGAAAAAAATCAAAAACGAACATTCTCATTCCACGGAATCCGCTTATTGAGAACGAATTTGTACGTCGTGTACTGTAAACCATTTTAGTCAAAAAGCGGAAGGCTGGCCAACTAGTTAATCTTCTTTGTTGCGTTTGTCTACGCCGACAAAATTGGAAAATTTGAACGGGAAATTGGAAAGTTTTTGAAAATTTATTTTCCATACATTTTCTACGGAGATTTGTTTTTTTTTTTTTTTTAATTTTGATCGTAGTAGGTATACAGTGAAATCGTATTTATCAAAAGCTATAGTTGGATCAATAAAATTAATTTCAGGTGGAAGTGAAAATTATTTTAGTCAAAAAGTCAATTTCGGGCGGGACGAAGTTCGCCGGGCACGCTAGTATATATATATTTTTGTTCATAAAAAATGATTTTTAAACTGAATAATGTGTGTAAAATGATATAGCTAAAATTAAGTCTTTGTCTTTCTCGGCTCCATTCTTGGCAACCGGGCCCTTTTCGCAGAAAACAAAACATAAAAATATATAAATACATACGTGTGTGTATACTTTTTTGTTTTGTTAAATAATATTAATGAATTTTACTGTTTTTTTTTTTTTTAAATATTACTTTTTATTAATTTTGTACTGTTTATGTTATGTTTCCTTATCTTTTCAAATCAACTGCATTTTTTTATAGAATCTACAGTAGAAAACAGTCCTTAAGTGGCAACGCTGTCTATGAACGTAAAAGAAGGATGGTCCAATGAAAGAAGAAGCATGTGGTCAATCGTATGGGAGAGAAATATCTAGACTAAGGTACGAGTATATATGAACTCATTCATCCTGAAGTACACAAAGGAGCATTTGTTTCCTTTTTTTGGCACTTACAGTCGGTTGTGGACCACAGTTTGAACCAAAAAGTATACCTCTAGCCAGATCGGTCCCTATCCCTACCTCCAGTTACGTATCTACACCAAGATCACTTGCTCTGCTATGCGTTGTCATGGGTGAGCTCGTAGACTCGTCGGGCTGATGCGTTTTAGCTGTCCATAAGCTCCACACGTGCCCCAGTCATCTCTATCGTTTTAACCTTTTTTACCTTTCTTCCTTAAAATTCGTCGTTCAATATTCCATCGATACAAACGGGACCAAATATCGGCATAAGAATCTTTTTCTCAAACCTACCCGCTTTTAACAGAGCCCATACTTGTGAATTATAGAGTAGGAACAGGACGGTAAGAGTCTTATAGTTCTATGAGATGTAGGGTTGCCAGATGTTGCTCGCAGCCCAACGGGAAATTTGGCAGAAATATGGAAAAAATTTCTCCCGGGACAAAATTAAAACTTATAATATTTAGATATCTATCAAACCGGGACGTCTGGCAACGCTAATGAGACGTCTTTATTTCCTAGATACCTTCTTAGCTCGAAGAAACAGCGATTGTCAAAAATGATCCTTCACCTGATCTCTGCGCTGATGTCATTTTGCGAAGTGATAGTGGAGCCCGAGGTAAACAGAGTCTTCAACTACTTCGAAGTTGTTTTGTTCTTTTGTTCGCGTTATGAATGCTCAGAGTCCTTTATTGTAGACGGATTTTGTCTTTATTACCTCACATTCGACCCTAGCCATATCAGGTCAACTGGAACGTTATTGGGACTGGAAGACTTATTTATTACTAATCTATGGGCCTTATTCTTATCATCATTTTTGACTATCACAATAAATATTTTGTAGGTCACAATTTGCAATTTTGTATGGAAAATTTCGCCTGGACACTAAACATGATTATTAGCTACGGGGGCCCTTGATTCCCTCTAAAGGAATATAACACCGAATTTTATTTAGAGCCGCTTAAAGTCTCGCTTCACAGTGTTTTTAACTCCTGTGAACTTATAAGCTTGTTTTCGCTTTTTGGATAGAATCCTATTTAACTGTCTAATTCGTAGGAACATAGTTTTCGATTGAACCTTTTAATCAGATAGGTAGATTTTTTTATTATTATAATTTTTTTTTTTTTTTAGCTAAGCCAAACGGATGCACCCGACTTTTCTCCATGATACACGAGGTAAGGCACAAAGATTCCCGTTTTTATTGCACTGAAGAACACGCTTTTAACTTCCTGCTTTGTATTTTATATTGCAACTCAGTGCAGCCAACTTAATTCCAAAAGCATTGAATACTTCTGTTTGTGATGCATAATATCCAGCCTATAGAATGTCCTTAGATCACAATGAATTGAGTATCTCAAAGCTGAGCTCTTGAGCAGTTTCTAGGTGAATAGCTATTTGAAACAAAAGCTAATCGTTAGTCAATGCCCAGGCGGAAAATTGGGTCAAAACTGGAAGACAATTATTCTACGAATTAAAGAGATTCGATGAATGCCAATACAATTAAAGACATTTAACCGGAACGTTCTATGTGTATCTGTATATATAGCTTACCAAATTGGAATGAAAAATCCCACAATCGCTCCAACAATCCGCTCTATCCATTGTTTTGGTAGTTCGAATTTATTTTCCTTTGGTTTCTCTGGGAAGCATTATTTCTCTCAAGGATGCACAAATTGAAACAGTAATCTTGACAAAATCCATCTCAAAATCATTTAGGCATACTCCTACACATAGCTATAAGAAATCACTCTAAATATCTATATATAGTATATAATGGGAAGCACATGTGTAATTTTCTATCTGAAATTTGGTATTCACATACATACAAGTGCAAGTACATGCATATACAAATACACATACGACATCCCATCTACAATGGCTACGGGAAATGCAGACGCTGCTAGCTTGCTCCTTCACTTGCACATCGTCTATATAGTAATCCCTTTGGAATCTCTATTGTAAGAAGATTTCAAATGCCAAATTCTTGTCAGATGAGGTTTTTTTCCGGATTTGTTCAGCTTTTGGAACTCTAATTCTATTTCGGAGGAGAGCTGCTTTCAGTTGCACTGGCAATTGAGTGTGTAGTATGTACCTACCTATTCATGGAATATGCGAGTTCATCTTGAAGAAGAGGTTCTATTTCTTTGAGTGTGCGGACTTTGCAAATACCAACCGAGTAGGTATGTTTGGGATTTTCCTTTTGTTGGGTGCTGTATTTTTTTTATTATCCCATCTTCTGTTTCAATCACTTTGAAAAATGGAGTTATACGAGATTTGACAGAAACAGACATTTCGTGTTAGTCTTCTGCAAAAAAAAAAAAAAAAAAAACAGAAACCCCTTCCCTGGGGCAGTATTAATTTCTTAATCATTGCTTTGATTTCTGCTTCAGTTCAACTCATGATTCTGAAAAAATACGCTTCAAAATCCATGTCTTAAAGATTTTCAAGCGCTTGTGTATATAGAGACATTTTGATTCTTAGCATTAAAAAGGAAAGCGGTTATCACTTATCAACGCGCTGCCGAGTGGATACACTTTTTTTAAGGAAGAAAATCCACCCCCAGGCAGGGTAACCTTTGGCACCCCTTAGGATCCGATTAAACCTTTTTTGCAAACTAGGACCCCAGGCCCCGCATTTTCCAAAGTAGTCCAAATCGGACCCCTTTACGAAATTTCAGGACTCTTTTTAACGCCTATGGACCCTTTTTTTTAGAATTGCCGGAATATTTCAAACGGGTCCTTTTTTGAAAGCCAGGGACACCTTTTCGGACCCTTTCCGAAAATGTTCGAAGGTAACACTGCCCCTAGGTAGTGTTTGGGATGTTTACCAAAAAACGTTCCATCTCTAGAGAGTGCGGATAATAATTGCCAAATAAATGTCAAAATCGAAATATTTGTTAGGTTTCGTGATTTGAGTTAGCTCCAACATTTGACATGTAGCGGCGCCACTGACCTTTTTGTAATGAGCAAAACGTGACAGACAAAGCAATTGCTAGAAAATTTCCAAGTCTGCTATTTTTCTTACTCAGAGATTTGCTTTGCGGCGCAACTGACCTTTTACTCAAATCGGTATAAGGAACGTTTCAGACAAAGCAATTTTTAGAAAAATTTCAAGTCTGCTATTCTGTCTAGCTCAGAGAATTTGCTTTTCATTTCGTACGCAAGTTTTTATTTTGGAAAAGTATAAGCTAAGAAAAATTGCTGTTCAAATAGCGGCGCCACTGACCTCTTACTCAGATCTATGATCAAAACGTGTCAGACAACGCAATAGCTAAAACAATTTAATGATTTTTTTTACATAGGAAAAGATGACGACAACATTTTTAAGAAATTGTTTAGATTTATGGGTCGAAATGTGACACACTTTTTGTATGAACATTTTGAGTTTAAGGCAATTCCTAATTCATCAGCATGCAATTGGAAATGCTTTTTAAAAATTGTACATCTGATGTTCAAGAATGGTGTTAAAGAAGTTTAACTTTCTTAAAACTTTTTCGACACCAAAGAGTTCGGTACCTCCGTCAACTTGGCAGAGCACATATGTCAAAAATCGATTTTGAAAAGCTCTGAATTATGTGCTAATTATGTGCTAATTTTGTGCTAAGTTTTTGATTTTTGTGCTCCAAGGGTTTCGGAGAAACTCGACCTTGAAAAGTGCTCTGCCAAGTTGACGTCAAGCCAGCAGAGCACATAGTCAAATCGGCCGAAAATTAAAAAATTAATACTCCATACTAATGCCTGATTTATGTGCTTTTTTGTGCTAAGTTTCCAGCTTCGTAGCTCAAGTCGTTTAGCTAGAAATCGCATTACTAATTATCTATTCTAGTAAGTGCATAGAAAACTGTTAACTCAAATCCTAAAAACGGACGCAAATCAAAAAAATTAAAAGCACATACATATCTCTGATTTATGTGCTTTTGATTTGCTTAGTCATTGATTTTTGTGCTGTCCTAATTTAGCCTCTAATCAATTTTTTAGGTCTATCTCTGTTAATAAAAGCCCTTTTACAGCTCTGCTAAAAATGTCAGTTGGAAGAAAACAAAATCACAATGCAGCACGTGTCGACATTGTGGCGCCATAACAAAAACGGCATTTAAAAATAGAAATTCTCAACATCTTAAGGCAAATACAATCCATATAACCAGGCGCACAGCAATTTTAGTATGTATGGGTAGAATAATTCTTGCAAAATAAATACATTCCATTGCGCACTGTTAGGTAGGCTTTTTAGTATGCGTGAATCAATACATATGACCTCAGCCAAATACTACCTGGGTAGGTAGCCATGCATGGAGGAAAAGGAAAGCATATTGTGTGAATATGCGAGGGTGAGAATGTTCCTTGAAAATTAAGTTACGGTAGGTTGCAAGTATTATGTTTGCCTGGTATATTATATTGATAGCATATGAAAAAGGATCGACATTCTTCATACAGAACCGATTTACCAGATTATTTGCGGGTGGAAGGGGGTGGGAAAGGAAAGGAATCCACAAACCATGGCCATATTGCGAATTTCTGGTGGATGTGCGCATGTGTTCGTAAATCAAAAGAACGAACGAAATTAACAATCTTTTAATTCTTAACAGGTATGCCAATTCCATGTTAAACCTTTTAAGCGAAATCAATATTGTTATTATTTATGTGCTCCGAGAATTTAAACACATGCCCCATGGTATTTGTTTTGATTATTTTTTTAGTAGGAAGAATGGAAATGTGTATTGTCGTTTTAAGGTTGCGTTTTGTGGCTGACCAACCACGATCGTAGGTACCAGGCAAACAGCTGAAGGACACCTAAATTATAGAATTATCTGGGAAAGCACCGTATCGGGGTTGATATTTGGGGGTGTGTTTACGTATATTGGGCATCGTTCCGTAAAGGAAAACTTCATTGACCCACAATTTTTGTTTAACCCTTTGAAAGGAGAGAGAATAAGACGGGACATTTAGCGAAGCATTAAGCAATACGATTTCTTTAGTGGGTAAAAAAATGGTGGCTGGGTGTGTAGTGTAGGTAGCTTGTATCTTCTTCTGATCGTTGTTGCTATTCGTTTAGCACAAAAATCGAAGATGTCAAATGGGTGGAGCTTAGGCAATAGGTATACAATCCGAATCGAAATTATTGTTCTAGAGGTAAGTATGTAGCCGTGTTGTTAGCACTCTCTCTTCATTTATCCCACGAAGCGTGGTAATTTTTCCCTTTTTTCCCTTTTCACTGTACTCAAAATCCCTTTTAAATCCCACGACACTTTTTCGCCTCAAAATACAGTTTTTAGAAGTAAAACTTGTTATACAAAGTATCAAAGTATCAAAGTATCAAAGTATCAAAGTATCAAAGTATCAAAGTATCAAAGTATTAAAGTATCAAAGTATCAAAGTATCAAAGTATCAAAGTATCAAAGTATCAAAGTATCAAAGTATCAAAGTATCAAAGTATCAAAGTATCAAAGTATCAAAGTATCAAAGTATCAAAGTATCAAAGTATCAAAGTATCAAAGTATCAAAGTATCAAAGCTATTCGTGTTGTTAGCACTCTCTCTTCATTTATCCCACGAAGCGTGGTAATTTTTCCCTTTTTTCCCTTTTCACTGTACTCAAAATCCCTTTTAAATCCCACGACACTTTTTCGCCTCAAAATCCAGTTTTTAGAAGTAAAGCTTGTTATACAAAGTATCAAAGTATCAAAGTATCAAAGTATCAAAGTATCAAAGTATCAAAGTATTAAAGTATCAAAGTATCAAAGTATCAAAGTATCAAAGTATCAAAGTATCAAAGTATCAAAGTATCAAAGTATCAAAGTATCAAAGTATCAAAGTATCAAAGCTATTCGTGTTGTTAGCACTCTCTCTTCATTTATCCCACGAAGCGTGGTAATTTTTCCCTTTTTTCCCTTTTCACTGTACTCAAAATCCCTTTTAAATCCCACGACACTTTTTCGCCTCAAAATCCAGTTTTTAGAAGTAAAACTTGTTATACAAAGTATCAAAGTATTAAAGTATCAAAGTATCAAAGTATCAAAGTATCAAAGTATTAAAGTATCAAAGTATCAAAGTATCAAAGTATCAAAGTATTAAAGTATCAAAGTATTAATTATTATTTTATTTTGTGTTTCTTTTGATTTACACTTTCCAGTTTTACCCTCGTTTCGGCTTTAAGTAATAAGTTTTGTGTACGCATTTGAGGGTGGAGTCGACGTGTGCTTACAGTCTGATGTGTAATTTGGTCAGGAGGAATCGTTGGACCTTACTTCTTTGAAAATGAAAACGGCGTAAGGGTAATTGTGAATGGGGAGCGATATCGTGATATGATTGAACACTTTTTAACGCCACAACTTCATGCTTTTGGCTTGATTAACATGTGGTATCAACAAGACGGTGCCAAATCGCATACAGCCAGGACTACAATGAAATTACTGCGAGACCTCTTTCCACAACAAGTTATTTCAAGAAATGACGATGTTGATTGGCCTCCATTGTCGCCTGATTTGACTGCTCCGGACCAGAGACAATACTGAGACCCCCAACTCACAATCCTCTTGCCGCTGGCCCCCTCAGTTTTTTTTTTTTTAAATTCGCCATTTTGTTTTCCTATCGGTGTTATGTCAATTTAGAATCCGTGTGACATGTAAAAACATACAAAAAATATAAAATCAATGCTGCCAACTGCTACCAACCATGGGAGTATGTGATAGAGTTCGGGAATACGACATTTTAAGATAACTGAATGCTATTGGTTGATTATTATAAATTTTCAAAAGTCGATTAATATAATTTGTTTGGTTAATAATGCTATCTAAATGAGTTGTTTTATATACTAGAAACATATTAGGTCAAACTGGTTTTGTATTTTCCGCTTTTGAATATCATTAACTTCGATTTCATGTGTACATTTTTCTTATATAACTGAAGAAAAATTGCTCAAAATGTTTTTATTTTCCTACAACCATTCTGCAGTAATCATTTTTCATAAATATTTTCAGCAAAAGTGTACTTATTCCTAAAATAAAATTCTATTTACACGTAACGAATAATTTCAAATTTAACGGACAAAATTCTATGAACGCTGACAGCAACTTTGCCGACACCGGAAGTCACCGGAAGTTGTTGATATTTTTTGAGGGTGTGTTGGTGTGCTGAAGTTTCGTGACATTTGTCAATACGAATTTCTATGTATCAATACTAGCGCACTAAATTGTGAACACTCCGTACAAGTATTGCTTGTAGGCAAGGTAACGGGAATTCGACCGAAGTTGGGGGTCTCAGTATTGTCTCTGCTCCGGACTTCTTTTTGTGGGGATATCTGAAAAGCAAGGCTTATGCTAACAAACCAGAAACGCTTGAGCAACTCAAACAAAATATTCGTGATGAAATTAATGTTAATTAACTTTTAGTATAAAAATCACAGTTTGTAACATTATTACGATTATTTTTTTGGTACTAGAAAATTTTGATAAGAGACAATTTATATAAGCAGTTTTTGATGCACGGTGATACCTACATTTATGGTGATAAAAGTATCACGGTGATACATTTACCTGATATACAGCAATACGAACAAATCCAAAAAGAATCATAAAAATCGTCCCAGGGGTTATCGTGTTAGGTACCTAGGTATAACATCATCGAGTTTCACCCCGAATGAATTATATAAAAGATATAGTATAGATCTTCCTTTTCAAAAAATATGTGTAAGGTATCATTAGGATATATGTAAGTATCTAACGATCAATTCCTATAGTCCAAGTCTATTTTGTGGCACAATTGAGCGATAAGCTTTATGCCAAATATAGGTAGTGGAAAAATTAGGAGCACTTTTGTAGCCACAATCAGCAAGGTTAGGTAGGTTTGAAATTAATATCCATCGGCAATTCACAGTTATGGCAAAATGACACGCATATAACACCGATATGAGCAATGAAGATTATTATGATAGAACTTAAGTGACAATGACGACAGAAGCACAATATAATATCTACCAACCTACATAGTACATACTTACCTCTAGAACAATAATTTCGATTCGGATTGTATACCTATTGCCTAAGCTCCACCCATTTGACATCTTCGATTTTTGTGCTAAACGAATAGCAACAACGATCAGAAGAAGATACAAGCTACCTACACTACACAGCCAGTGGCGTGGCGTGAACATTTTTAAATGGGAAGTCGAAGCAAAATCAATTCAAGCCACCTTTTTTATACTTTAGGTCATTAATATTTAAAATTTATAATGAGCTTAAGGCATACTAAAAGTGGCTTCTATAGAAGCCCTTATTGACAGACGCATGATGCCATAACTTAAAGCAAATTCAGATTACCTAATGATTATAATAAAAAATAAAGATAGGTATGTAATTCAGAAATATTTTAGTGTTCATTTTCCAGCCAACTGAATTTTTAAACCAAAACACACCCTTACCTACCTCAACAACTACCTGTAATTATTCACACAAGAGACAATAAGTAAAAGAAAATCGAATAACTCGAAGAAAAGCGCGTTATTTTGTTCATATCATAACCAAACAAACACATACGACATACCCAAAACACAACCCAGTGGCCATGGCCAGTACCAGTAACAAGCTCTGGCTCTGGGAAGAAAAAAAGAGATACAAACAAATGTTCACTCAGTACTCAGCAGTCAAAATGAACTTTGTGAGAACCGCGAATAACTCGAAGAAAAGCGGGTTATTTTCTACAATGGGTGTTGAACAAAGAGGTGTCAGAGTCTGACAAAGTACTCAGGGAAGAAAAAAAGAGATAACAAGCAAATTTTCTCTCAAAATGAACTATAAAGTGAGAACTTTAATAACCCGACTTATTTTGGGTTACCTTCGCTTTGTCGCCACGAGACGATGACGACGTTGTATGAAAATGGATACACACACGATTTTTATATGAGTGCTTTTGTGTGTGTACCATTTGGTGAGTATTCACATTCATTTGGTAGTGTTTCATGTATATTCGGTTTTTGGTAGATAGATAGTGTTGCCTGGTGGAGATTTCAAAAGGTAACTCGGTAGGAATCGAGTTATATGGACGCCACGCCACTGCTACACACCCAGCCACCATTTTTTTACCCACTAAAGAAATCGTATTGCTTAATGCTTCGCTAAATGTCCCGTCTTATTCTCTCTCCTTTCAAAGGGTTAAACAAAAATTGTGGGTCAATGAAGTTTTCCTTTACGGAACGATGCCCAATATACGTAAACACACCCCCAAATATCAACCCCGATACGGTACTTTCCCAGATAATTCTATAATTTAGGTGTCCTTCAGCTGTTTGCCTGGTACCTACGATCGTGGTTGGTCAGCCACAAAACGCAACCTTAAAACGACAATACACATTTCCATTCTTCCTACTAAAAAAATAATCAAAACAAATACCATGGGGCATGTGTTTAAATTCTCGGAGCACATAAATAATAACAATATTGATTTCGCTTAAAAGGTTTAACATGGAATTGGCATACCTGTTAAGAATTAAAAGATTGTTAATTTCGTTCGTTCTTTTGATTTACGAACACATGCGCACATCCACCAGAAATTCGCAATATGGCCATGGTTTGTGGATTCCTTTCCTTTCCCACCCCCTTCCACCCGCAAATAATCTGGTAAATCGGTTCTGTATGAAGAATGTCGATCCTTTTTCATATGCTATCAATATAATATACCAGGCAAACATAATACTTGCAACCTACCGTAACTTAATTTTCAAGGAACATTCTCACCCTCGCATATTCACACAATATGCTTTCCTTTTCCTCCATGCATGGCTACCTACCCAGGTAGTATTTGGCTGAGGTCATATGTATTGATTCACGCATACTAAAAAGCCTACCTAACAGTGCGCAATGGAATGTATTTATTTTGCAAGAATTATTCTACCCATACATACTAAAATTGCTGTGCGCCTGGTTATATGGATTGTATTTGCCTTAAGATGTTGAGAATTTCTATTTTTAAATGCCGTTTTTGTTATGGCGCCACAATGTCGACACGTGCTGCATTGTGATTTTGTTTTCTTCCAACTGACATTTTTAGCAGAGCTGTAAAAGGGCTTTTATTAACAGAGATAGACCTAAAAAATTGATTAGAGGCTAAATTAGGACAGCACAAAAATCAATGACTAAGCAAATCAAAAGCACATAAATCAGAGATATGTATGTGCTTTTAATTTTTTTGATTTGCGTCCGTTTTTAGGATTTGAGTTAACAGTTTTCTATGCACTTACGAGAATAGATAATTAGTAATGCGATTTCTAGCTAAACGACTTGAGCTACGAAGCTGGAAACTTAGCACAAAAAAGCACATAAATCAGGCATTAGTATGGAGTATTAATTTTTTAATTTTCGGCCGATTTGACTATGTGCTCTGCTTACGGTTGCCAGATTCAAAAATACGAAAAGGGGGACACCGTGAGTTTTCTAGGGGGGACAAGTATTCAAAAAGGGGGACAAATATTTTCATGTTAGTCTTTTCTTTCGCTTCGCACATTTTATCAAAGTAAATTTTGATTTTAAAACAAAAACTGAAAGAGAGACAGATGACAGTACAAAACAAAAACTTACAAGAGAACAACTTTAGCACGTGATGTGAGATGTATGTAGTTCGTGAGTGGATGCATTCAGCTTTGAAAGTGTTCTTGCACTTTTAAATTGATGTGTCAACCGATAATCTTGTTAAAAATATTAAAAGAAAGTATTTTCAAAGTTTTTAATTTTGACTTAACAAGGGGGACAGTGGTTTGTACTAGGGGGGACAAACAGCATTTTTGTATGAAAAAGGGGGACTGTCCCCCCTAAAGGGGGACGTCTGGCATCCCTAGCTCTGCTGGCTTGACGTCAACTTGGCAGAGCACTTTTCAAGGTCGAGTTTCTCCGAAACCCTTGGAGCACAAAAATCAAAAACTTAGCACAAAATTAGCACATAATTAGCACATAATTCAGAGCTTTTCAAAATCGATTTTTGACATATGTGCTCTGCCAAGTTGACGGAGGTGAGTTCGGTGGTGGTATTGCCGACATTGACGGAACAGTGAGATTCCCCCATTCTTAGGATAAAATGACACCCAAAACTTTATTTAAGTCACTTTTTAAGTCGATTTCAGCTTGGAATTTTTGGGTTTTTTTTTCAAAGACTAGCACGAGTGTGAAGATTTGGTCAATCTATGGTTGAAATAAGGTTTAAGGCGATCACCAGAGTATAGTCGATGAATTTATATATATTTGCGACATTTGAGATCCTTTCCTTATTCGTCTGTAGTTGGAGTAGTTCAGAGGTGCTTTCCTCTTATGGATACTGTTTTCCTGTGGTCTTCCGATCAATTGTTGGCATATAAAGGGTTTTCCAATAAGAGGTGCTATTTTGGTATTCAAAGAAAAATGTCATTTTTTGAGATAAATGATCGAATGTTTATTTCATAATAAAGAGGTATGCCGTTAATAATGAAAAACAACATCAGCCAAATGGCAACCACGAGCACGCCTACAGGACCATATCCTTTTCATGAAATTTTCCATAACCAAATCGCAAAGTGACTGCCCTATGTCCTCGATAGCCTCACGAATTTTATTTTTGAGGTCTTGAATCGACGCTGGGCTGTTGGCGTAGACCTTATCTTTCACGTGGCCCTAAAGAAAGAAGTCGCAAGGTGTTAAATCACAAGATCTCTGTGGCCAATTGTGATCACCTCTTCGAGAGTTAACACGGTCCGGAAACTTTTCCCGTAAAAGATCAATGGTTTCGTTGTTTGTGTGGCACATAGCGCCGTCTTGTTGAAAGTAATCGTTGTCCAGATCAATACCATCTAACTCCGACCATAAAAAAATCATTAATCATCTCTGGATAGCGCAATCCATTCACCATAACTGTTGATCCAACCTCATTTTTGAAAAAGTAAGGTCCAATGACCCCGCCGGACCATAAACCGCACCAAACAGTCACACGTTGAGGATGAAGAGGCTTCTCAACAATAACTCTTGGGTTTTCCGAGCCCCAGATGCGACAATATTGCTTGTTGACGTAGCCACCGAGGTAGAAATGAACCTCATCAGTCAAGATGATTTTTCGATGGATGTCCGGATCATTTTCATGCATTTCAAGGACCCAATCAGCAAAGGCACGAAGTTGTTGATGATCGGCCGGCTTGTGTTAACTGAACTTTATAAGCCTTAAGACCCAAGTCTTTATAAAAAATACGGTTTAATGACGTTTGTGGAATGCCCAATTCCAAACAACGACGAGGAATGGACAAACCTGGGTTTTCTTCAACACTTTGGGCTACAGCAGCAATATTCTCAGTTGTTCTTGAGCGACGTACACGGGTTTTATTTTTCACATCACTTACTTGTTCCAAAAGCTCGAATTTTACACCAATTTCTGTATTGTGGTCCGACAAGGTGCTTCACGACGACCAAAAAATGCTTTAGTTTTGCGAACTGTGACTGCAAGATTTTCACCATTTTTGTAGTGAATTTTAATAATTTCAATGCGTCTTTGAAGCGTGTATCGTTCAATTTTTAGTAATGGCGTAGTTTCTACTTGTCAAATGTCACATAAGAATAAAAGCGTCAGAAGTGACAGCTACCGAAATATCGGGTCATTCGCAATAACACCTCTTATTGGAAAACACTTTATATTGCTGTATGTTCCTTACGCAAGTGATCTCCCACTGCTTCGAAAAGTGGGCTATCCGCTCTAGCAACCTTGTTTAAAGTATCGCTTTTTTGACTATAACCGTCGATGGCAGCATGATCGGGTTCTACGAGTGAGCAAATTGTTGGTTGTCTCAACTACAATTTATAATGTTTAGTACCTTTATAACTGACTATAAACCAACTCCATATTCCCGTGCTCATTTCTGTGGAAATGTCGAAACTTATTTATTATATATACGGTTTGCCAAGCGTCTTTGGGTGGGTAAAAGTATAGGTAATGTGTTCGAACCTTGTACCCTTAATTAACAAAGCACATTTGTGCTTACCACTTGTAGAACTTTCTTAAATCATGCATCTGCAATAACAGCTCTCAATAGATTCGACGTGTTCTTCATATTTCCTTTTAAAAAGTCCGTTTCAGGTTTCGTTCTTGAGTGCACCTGCCAGCCTGAACTCTTCATTGCATAACCTGTTGCAGAGTGGGATACACAGTGCCTTAAAGTTGTAATAAAAAGAATACCATGAATTCGAATAACTTCTGGTAGATTTAGATTTAGATTGTAGGGCGGGAGAGCCTTCAATGATCTCTGGCACTGCGGCTTCTTAGAGAAGCATCCCTGGTAAATTCTTACAGCCATATTTTCTTTTAACTTCTCGTGTAAAACCTAATAAAATGCCAACCCCCTGTAACGAAATCCCCTATATTCAACAACGATGTGACACAGCGATAAAGTCTCCCGACATCAGCTCTGCCATTTCAATCCGATAACAAATATCGGCTTGTCACCCGGGTATTATTAAAAGTACAAATTCCATAATGTCGCATAAATTTATATTTTCAAAAAGAAATCAATTAAATTCTATACCGTCAAATTCAGTGAGATCCACCCTCAAACATGCATTGGTATTTCTTCAAGCATAAATAAACACAAATTTAATTGAAAAGCAGTGCCTTGCGAGGAAGAAAAAAAAATCACATCCTGAGCGAAATAGCTCACCGACAAGGAGCCCAATAACAACAGCAGCACTTTGAGCAGGAAATTTATCGATTTATATTCATATTTTCACTGTGCTTCCGTTTCTCGCAGAGGCTCGAAAATTCCCCAAAGCAATATTCCATATCAGAAAAGCCACCTATATAATGTCAATGCCAAAGCCCACATTTTGCGAGAAGGCTACGATGAAAAGATTTTTTTTTTCCTACGAACCAAGTGAGGAGGTCGTGTCTTCACGCATATATTATATATATATATATTTTTTTTTTGGTTCGGGTGATAATGTTTTTGGCCTCCCTTTGGCCACATTTGATGAATAATCAAAATCTTCGGGGAGAAGGAATGCAAATATTCGTTCGGGTTTACCATTTTTTTAAAACACAAGACGAGTGTTTGGAATCGGAATGAGACAACGGCATAAATAATTCAGTATACAAAAGACTGGTATTACCACCTGAAACGGGGGCTTATGGGCTACAAAACGTACTAAAGCCGAATGAATGAAAATGTTGTGATTTTGGTTGCAAGTTAGCTATTGGAGTTGTTACGCGGCTCTTTGTGTGCTGGGATAAGGTAGTGGGTTTCAGTGTTAATAAGCTTGTATGTAGTTATAAGATTTTATGACAGCGACGGGTAGTACTTGATTACAGGAAATCTTTTTTTATTTATTTTATTTATTCCACGCTAATTAGGTATACAATAATATAATATAACCTAACTTGTTGTAACTTAAAATTGTTTAAAATAATCTTAATTTAGTAGTGGAAAGAAAGGATACCATTCGTAACTATGAAGTTTGTGTGAATGGCTCTCAATTACAAAAGAAACAAACAAAAAATTCTGATGTGGGGTACAACAGATCATATAAAATTTAACTAGAACAAAGAGTACAATGATACAAATTTAACAATGCAGAATTACAAGAATCATTAATGACAAGATGTGTGTACACTGAAAATAAAAAACCAGGAAACATTGAAAAAATTCTGCTGTAAAATTTCAACAAAAATGGTTTTGTTGAACTGAACAAAATTTGTTGTTATGATAAATGACATTTATCAATACAACTTCAGTTTTATCAATTTGAACGATATTTTGTCAAACGGATAATACATTTACTGAAAAACTACTTTGTCAGATTAAAAAAAAAAACAATTTTCAGTTTAATAACTCGGTATTATATGAATTGAACAATTTTATTGTTGAATTAACAAAGGTTTTGTTATATCCATAAAAACAGAACCAAAAATCAGTTTTGTATGTATTTGTTAAATTGACAGAACCTATACAAAATGTTTGTTAGCCAAACAAAATACAGATTATCAATATTACAAAAATGGTGTCCAAATGAAATTTTTTTTTGTAGATATGACATAAATTTTGTAGAATTGATAAAACACGTGTTGAATCGATGGCAACAAAGGCGTCATTTTTATTTCACACGTGAAGCAGAAAGTTTGTTAGTGCGCATAAAGTTATCCAGTGAAAGTGAATTGAAAAAACATTAAAAAAAAAAATGGATGAAGACCTATTTAGTGAACTAAGCCTTTCAATAAAAGAAAGCCCCATATGGAAATATTTAAAAGGTAAGTGAAGGAAGTTATATAGGTATATAATTAAAAATTGAAAACTAATTTCATTTTGTAATTTGCCTTTAGTAATGCCTTTATGATTAATAGGACATAAGACGGAATGGAAGGAGTATTGAAAAGGATGCAGGAACAGATATTTTGTAATATATATAATAATTAATTTAATTTATATAATTAGGTACTTTTTTTAATAAATCCAATTATTAATCTAATTTGTTTTGCGAATCATTTTTTAGGTATGTAATACCTTATCTTTTTTACAACCATATCGTAGACAGACTTTGGATATAACTTCTTTATTAAGATAAATACTTATTTCGTACCTTCAAAATTAAGTTGAAGCAAAGCTACAAGTGAGTGTTAATCATATCGACATAAGAGTTTAATTCAACAGAACAGAATTGATAAATTATTTCTATTCATTCAACAATTCTGTTGTTGAATCAGCAAATTAAAATACTGGAGCTGACAAAATATTGCTATATGTTACCAACAATTTGTTCATAGATTCAACAAAACACAACAGCAGTACTGACAAATCATTTCTGTAAAATCAACAATATTTGCTGTTGATTTAACAAACTACTTCGATATTATTAACAAATTTTTTGTCAATTTGACAGAATTATAAAGGCCAAATTGATAAATTTCTTTGTAAAATTAACAACATTTTGATTAATTCAACAAAATATTTTCATACGCACAAGAAACGATTTTTGTTAACACAACAATTTTTTTTTGTTATCACAACAAAAGTTTTAAGATCAGATAAAACTTTCTAAAATTTTGTCAATCTGATAGAAACATTTTGTTGGACGTATATTGACAAAAAAATTGTTGAATCAAGTCTCATTTTTATCATATTTGATATCATACCAGCGTTTTATTTTTATTTTCAGTGTACGCAGCAAAACACTCATATACTAGAACAGACAAAAACAAATAGAAACCTCTTGTCTAAATCAAAACAATTAAGAAATGCTCAACATCCACATAGTCGATAGTAAAATTCCAGGCTTTAGCTTTGTTTAAAAAAGTGACAGAGTTGTAGATTGTTCTAATAGTAATGGGCATGGTTAATTTATTAAAATAAATAGGGACGGTCGAAAGATAAAAGCGCGAAAAATGAGTTCTGCGTGCAATGGGTACATCAACTAGAGACATATTATTTAAACGTAAATTGTAAAATCTGGAATATCTTGTAGACGAGTTCCCACTTTATTTAAAAAACTCCTAACTTTAAAGACATAAAGATGCCTTAGTGGCAAGATCTGTAAATTGCGAAAAAGAGGCAAGGAGTTGGCGAAGCGATTTTTACCACAGATTATTATTCTCATCAAATGTTTCTGCGCAAGCAATAAGGAACTGAAACAATTAGCATAAGCTCCACCCCAGCTGATGAGGCCTTATTGTAATTTCGAGTTTACCAGGCCATAATAGATCATTTTGAGAACACGTTGCGAGCAATATGGTTTTAATTGATACATTTTCCGAATAACAAGCATTAAATGTGATTTAATATATTGAATATGAGGCTTCCAGTTTAATTTGCTATCAATCACCACCCCGAGATATTTAAAGGAATCAACAACTGATTCAATTTTGAAACATTTGGGGAACACTGACGGTTCATAGAAAAGTTTCGTATACCACAGGAGTGAAAGGGTAAACCAAACTGATTGCAGTCGTGAGGATGATAGTACAAGTTAAAATCCACTAGATTACTACATGACAAGTTAAATGACATCATTTTCGTTTTCTCACTGATAACAAGCTTATTCAATGTCAACCAGTACCTTAGAGCTTAGAGTTTGTAAATCTTCATGTATTTTACAAATACACTCTGAGTCTGTAAATTCAAGATACGTGAATGCTATGTCATCAGCAAATGCAATCGGTTGGCCATTGAACTTTTGTTTAAGGAGAGAGTTGATAAATATCAAAAATAAAGGAGGTCCCAGGACCGAGCCTTGGGGAACACCATTCTTACGTGATAACCTGAAGGGCGCATTTTTGTTGACTATTGGCTCTCTATTTTTAAGACTTAAACCAATCATACATAAACCCTCTAAATCCGGCTTGGTAAAGCTTATTTAAAAGTAAATCATGATAAACCATATCAAATGCCTTTGTCATATCTATGAATAGAGCCATTTTTTCCAACAAAACATTTGTCATCCATGGTTTAATAAATTTTTTACCTCTTTGGTACACTGAGAAATAAGTGCAATTTTGTATATGGTTATTCAGAATCAAAAAAAAAAACAGATCATAAGCTGACGAAGAATTACTCTCGAAAAAAACTGGTTCCCAACACTCAAGCCTCAGACGATCGTTTAACTTTCTGTAATCTGTATGAATTTCTTTAAAGCTAGAATTGCTTTGAGTGGATGGTTGACTTGCATAAACATTCAGAGAACAAAGATGATGATCTGTGATTCTATAGTCATGTACATCGGCGATAAAGATTGACTTGTTATTTTTACTTAAACGGATAAAAATATGATCGATACAAGTGAATGTAGAGCTAGTAATGCGAGTAGGTAGGCTGATGATATTTTTTACCCCAAGCCAAGAGGAACAAATAATCTTCAGTATCTTTTCAGAAGTTCGTAGAATATCAACGTTAATGTCACCTAAAACAATTAAGTTTTTTGATTTTATAACGCTGAGAATATTTTGCTATTTTAAAAAATAGCTTTTTCTAAATGTATGTAGCCTGTAAATACTAAGAATTGTATAATTTTGGTAATTGAAAGTAAACTCAATTTAAGTTATGTCAGCGGTTATACTGTTGATGTTAGAACATTCACACCCAGAACCATCTCTAGTAAAAACTACTAAGCCGCCAGAAGCATAAGACGCATTGCAATTGCCAAAAAATATTTTAAACCCAAGAATATTATAAGAATCCAGTTCGGAAATCATCTAGGAAGTCTTCTAGTGCTGGCAACAGTTGCTGGCACTTAAACGATTTCAACAGCCAAAAGGAGAAGCCCAATGGGCAACCAAAAGCTACTTTCATATGTCATCTTCAAAACTTCAAAACAGGCGCATATAGACTAGACAGCCCTTTCAAGTAAAGAGTTGATAGGCGGAGAGTTGTACACTGCGCATCCCCCATTTTTGACTTCACCTGCATCCTGCATCTTTGAAACGAGTTTCCAAGAAATATGAGCAAAGTATTTTTCCGAAAGACATAAAAGAAGTGTGAGTGATCTATATCCTCCGAAGGTGGAAAATCTCCCAGTTTGCCAATTCCAGGGCACTTTCATTATACGAGAACAAGAGAGCCTCAACATTTTTCCCTCACATGAGCATTTTTGGACTGATCTAAACTACACCGACAAATTTGTCAATTCTTGTCTATATTTAACCGCCAAGGTGAGTTCTAACCCGGTCGATTTAATACCGAGAGAATATACCATCTTACGATATATTCCACTAATGCTTCCTTTGAAATGGCGATTTGTCGACCAGAGCAGCCTGTTTGCAGATCTGTCTTATTTTCGTCTCGTTCTCTTAAAAAAAAAAATTGTATTTTCCTTCTTAACCAGCCT